>VXBL01005123.1:636048-690322 GCA_013400195.1 Aramus guarauna | reverse complement strand
CCTTGCGGGGCTCCCCCCCCCCCCCCCCCCGCCCCGAGCTGGCGGGGACCGCCGAGCAACGGGGCGATTCCGCACGCCGCTCCTCAAAACTTTTCCCCGAGCAGGGAAAGCTGATAGCTCCCGTATACACTCTTTAAAAGCAAACAAAGCAACAAAACCCCAACCCAACCCCCCCAAAAAAAAGTTTTCTCCCGTATTTTTCTTCCGCTGAAACTTCCAGTTCTCCTCAGGATCCCTCGCTCCCGAGAGGGTGAGCGCAGGCTGCGGCGCGGCAGCCGCTCCCGGCCGGCCGGCTGATGCCCGCCGGGGGAGGCTGGGCGGCTCACGGGCAAACTGTTGCTCGGCATCGTTCCGGAATAATTTTACGTCATGCAATCGAGAGGTCTGGTGTGGCCGTAGCCCCTGTCCTGTCGTGCTTAAATCACTAAGCCCGGAGCGAGTTGTATTCATGGGAGATCCCTGCTGGGTCCTTCGTATTTGGGGTTATAATCCTGGCTTGTGACCTCATAGCTGCTGCCTTTAGAAATGATAATGATCTAATAAACACAAAAACACTCTCGAGGCTTCATAGAAATCCGTAGTGCAGCGGGGTCGGATGTAAGACAGGGTGCTTGGAGCTGACATTACCTAGTTTAGCAGTTCGTGAGGTACCTCTGCAGGAACATTTGCATTTCAATGTGCTCCTGCGCTCTGTCTGGCAGGAAACTTTCTTCACGGAGGCTGTTAAAGAGAGCTTTGAGTGCGAGAGCTGACTTGCAGCATGCAAATATTTATAACTTCGGGTTTTGTGTCACTATTTCGAACTGCTCAGCGCTGAACGCGTTGGGTGGGGTTTTCTTAATTGCACCTGAAGTACGCGCTAATTCGGGGCCTGATCCTGTTCTCGCTGCTGTGAGTTCAAGCAGCAGCAGACCGGACGTCCATTTTTGAACAGCAGTATTTGTTTTGCTTCAAGTTATTTTATGTTAAAGGTGACACTTTAGAGGTGCACTCAACTCCTACCTATCTTTATTTCAAGTACGTGCTTTTTCTCTTGCTTGTGTTGTGTTTCTGTAACACCTTCTCCTGCTGCCTGTTTATTTCCATGTCGAGCACCTCTGTGACATCACAGCTACTGCCTTACTAAAATGATGGGTGTCATAAGTAAGGTCTGAGACTAATGTGTTTGAATAAAATTAATGTAAGATTACAAAGGGACACATTTAACATGTAAATGGTCTCTGAAATATTTCTGAAACTCAACTAGCATGAAAGTTGACCGTTAAAGAAATACGTCTTTTTAATTTCTGTGACTGTGCCAAAGTTTTTCCTTAGGGAAATACGGGATCCGATTTGATGATACATCCTTCAGATGCAATCTGGTGATTTCTGCTCTCTCACAACCAATAATTTAAGATCCAGAAATGCCGAAGTATTAAACGTTTAAAACTTGTATTTCACAACTTTTTTTTTTTTTTTTCCTTTGATAAAGACTTACAGCCCCAATAGAGTAAGGGAGTAAGTAATGCAAGGAGCAGCTGAGAAGGGAGGCCAGGGGAGTTGTGAGGAGCCGAGTGATGCTCTGAGAGGGTCTGAAAGGAAGAGTCAGTGGGACGACGACCTGGTCGGAGGCTGAAGATGTGGCAAGAGCACTGTTGAGGGGGGGTCTAACAGGGCAGAAACACGCCTGAATGGAGTCAAAGCTCTCAGCTCAGAAAGTACGTTCAACATGTGCAGAAGCACAAGCTCTTCCTGCCCAGTTATGAAAACACTATGTATTTTTACCTGTTCAGGAATAGCGTTTCCTAAAATGTTCCTTATTTATTGAAACATCACTCAGCCTTTGTTTATATCTCTTGAAAATGCCACTGGTTTGACTAATCTACTGATAGCAAAGTATTTTGCATTCATGGTTTCAGGTGAAATGCGTAAGTGTTATCAGCACACATGAAACTTTGCTCAAGTATTGTAACTGAGCAATGTTAAGTGTATTCCATCATGCCGTTTGAATGCTTAAAATGTAGTTTTTTTTACAGACTTTTCCTTGAACAGCCCATACTTAATGGGACAGAATGTTGGATAAAAATAGCTGAATAATGAGTGATCTAATTTTTGTTTGCTGTGAAATGACCTGGGAACCACTGCAGTGCATGGTACCAAATAAAACACGGTGGAACTGTTACAGCATTTAGGTTCTGTACCTGGGAAGTGAAGTCTTGAAAAAAATGTGGTCTTTCAGAAGCAAACCCTTTGATATGTATTGTTCAACTGCATGACTCAAGCATTACTTTCAACTCAGAATATTGTGCGTTGCTTTTGTAATATATTTTTTAATTTATAGACATTTTTATATATATTTAAATACTGTAGAAATACAGTATGCATGAAACTCAAGAGGTACCAGAAAAAGCAATAAGAAATGTTGGCTATCAGTGTTTTCAACGTTAGCTGACTCTTAAAAAAGTCAACATCTCTTATATTAGTGTATGCTTTTAATTAATTTTTTTAATTGGAATGTGAACCATCAACTATATATACACGAAAAAAAGAAATTCTACTTCTGCTTACTCTGTTGCATTTTTTTTTTTTAGTTGAGCTTGTCTACAAAGCTCATAAGAGCTGCAGAGAAATATACCTGTAAGCGAAAGGTTTTTTTGTGTGTTTATGTTCTGTGTATGTAACACTAGTTACATTTATTTAGCATCTTTGACCTTTGTATTTTTTTTTAAACAGTAATGTATAATTTTCATTCACCTGTAAACAAAATGTTCCTAACTTTGTCATTAGCGATCATCACTTAATCTAATTTGGAAGCACGGTTTGTAAAATGAAACTAACAGTTCATTTCATTACAGGTACCATCTTCAAGTGAATAGTGAGTACAACATATTTACAAAATTTAGTTGCTAATTTGCAATACTTTACAAGGTTACTTAAATTATGGACATATGCTTAATTTTAGCAGTAAAGCATAATGTTTACTTAAGGTAGAAAACTATAATGGGGTCTTATTTAAAAATGAAATTTAAAATTGTAGTGGGAACACTTTTATGATGGTGAATAGATCAATCCTTAAAATTGAAATTATATGAGTACGATCATAACCTATTCCACAGGGTTTCTCTATTTGATGGAGGCTGTTGGCTACTGAAAAAGCATAGTGTTGGTCTGGATTTTTCAGTGGATAGTAAGAATACTTCCCAGAAGACAGCGTTTTAGTACATGGCTTATTTTTCATGATTTAAAGTATCCAGTTAAGCTAATATTTTGTATTACTTTGGCTATTCACAAACAATAAAAGGCTTTAGAAATGAATTTAAGCAGTAAATGCAGGCATTTTATTTTATGAGATAATGAGGGTCTAGTCATGTTGTCTATTAAAAGCTACCCTATAGTCAGCAATACTCTGTCTTTTATTAGGAGAATGATGTCAAGATTATAATTAAAGCAATCCAGTCATGTAGCACTGCACAGAGCTGCCTTGTATATTGATTTTTAAATCTGGACATCTGATTATATAAACTTCTTTAAGTAAATATTTAGTATGCATTCAGACTTGGCTAAACTTGTGAATTTTGGAGGTGGTAGCTTGTTAAAATAATAACAAAAAAGAAGATCAATTTCTCTGTTTCCTTTTCCTTGGAGAGGAGACTCACTTGAAACATTCTCGAGAGAGATGACTAGCATAGTGGATTCTACTCGAGACGCAGAAAGGACTTTCTCCACTTTCTGAGCAGATTAATCATACTTTAGGAAAAAAAAGAAGAATCCCTCTTTCTTTCTGAACATCTTGAAAGTCTATGCTTGTTCAAAACTACTAAAATACTTGAATATTTTCATCAGAATTATATCTAATCTGGAGAAGCCTTGAATAAAATTCCCTTCTTTTTTCATAGCAATAGAACTTCCCATTTGAAGTGTAACATGCTTTTCCTCCATAATGGAGTATTTGTATGTTTCCTGCATGTGTATATGCATAATACATATGTAATTTTCTACTGAGACTTCTACAACTGAAAAATACTGTGTTTTTGTAGCAAAGACAAAAAAGCTAAACAATTAGGTATTAATGATATTCTTGTTGCATATTCAAAAGGTCTTTGCAAGCATTTCTTCTCCTTTTTTCCTTTTCACCATTTCAACCTGCAGAACTCTTCACTGTCACTTCAAATCACACAATTCTACAAAGATAAAACAACATTTAAACTCATTTGCTTTGGGAGGGAAATTGAGCATTTGCACCCAATAAGCCTGATTGTGGAACTGCATGCAAATTGTGTTTTGATTTATCTCTTTTGCACTTTTTTCCATTTGAATTGATCTTGCATTAATTTTGCCAAGCGGCTCTGTGAGGCTGCAGATGTTGCCCTGTGTTTAATAAATCAATGAGACAGATCTGAATGAATCACTTCAGATGGATTCTCTGCTCGGTTTGATGTCTAGATGTTATTCTTAGCTTGTTATCATGACAGATGCATTAATGTTCCCATACACTGCCAGCAATGTCAAAGAGATTGAAGCTTTTAAAGTGGCGGTATCCCCTTTTCCCCCTTCTGTTGGAATAACTAAATTGCCTTTAGGAATAGGTCAAAATATAAATTTAATCATGGTGTTATTGTGGGGAAGATGCTAAACTTCTGATCGTATTACAACGCAAAGTCAGACAAATACAGTTTCGTACAGAATGATTAATTATTCCAAAATAGTGGAGATCAATATTAAAATCTAAACATAGGATAGCTCCTTAATAGAGTAACCACTTTCTCAACATTAATATTTCATTGTAATAGGAATGATCCGAATAAATAATATAAGACTAGAACATGTTAAAAGTGTTGCTATAAATAGAATATCATTGTGTCTAAATTGAGCACAGGCTGAAGTAAGGCTTTTAATATTTTTTATTTTTTTTAATTCTTATTAATTTTATTTTAAAGTTAAACATGTCTGGATTCAACATCTATTAGATTGAAAATAGGAATACTTGTTTATTATGTTTCTGTTACTACTTGCCATTTAGTGCCAGATATGTTAGAAAAGTTGTCGATCACTGTTAATTTCTGATCTGTATAGTCTGGTATCCATTATCTTGGAGCAGAACCTGTGGAACGCAAATCATAAAAGAGGCTGGAATGTGTCTTTGTGGAACGGTTTTAAATTCTGGAAAAGATTGCACAAAGTGTAAAGTACTCTGCCATGAATAATGAAGATCTATTTCCCAAGCAGGCTATGCGTAGTTTTTATTGGCTTTTATTCTTTAGTGTTTATTAAACCACTTGTGGTCTTCCTTGTTTTTCTTTAGAAGATAAAATAGTATTTTGTGATTTGTTGCAATCATGTTGTTAAACTTGATCTCTTACTCTATGATGCTTTATTTTTAACATGAAAAATTATCGCAAATGTTCCTTTTCCTAATCTCTCCCTTAAACAGAAGAACTTTGACTTTTTGTCATTAAGGCTTCTGAGAATAAATTGGAGAAACTGGCCGTTACAGATCTAGATTTATGTTGGCATTCTTGGTATTCTTGCTCCAGTAGTTCCAATTTGATAAAGGAAACAATATATGTAATAGAAATTCAACGCTTATTCAAATGAGTTTAAGCTCTAGCATTGTTATATTTGCCTTTCTTTCACCAATATATCAATGTGTGGCAATAGCATTATACTTAGAAAGCCTCCAGAAGTGCCTAGCTCTGTAGATGGGAAATTATTCTCACACTGGGGCTACGGTTGGACACGCAGCCTCTGTTTGTGTGTGTGCATTTGTTTTAAAGGCAGGTGAAAATCAACTTGAGTAGAACTGAGGAGCGCAGCAAAAATCACTGAATTAGAAAATCATGTTTTGTTGTATGGCAGTGGCCTTAGAGTGAGAAACTAGTATCAAACTACCTTGGTATTTTTACAGAAAATATTTAAATGAGCATTCTGAGATGTTTTGAAGAATTTTATTGTTTATATCATTGCTTACAGGCTGGAATTCACATTGTGTAAGAGCCGTTTGTCAGTATCAATATTAAAAAGGTGTTGAAATCTGTGCCGTAAAGTCCCCATTTTGACTTTGCTGAGGTGAACCTCCCTTTCGTGCCAGTGGAAGTTTGCCAGAACAAGGGCAAAGAACTTATAAATATTTCTGGGACCTGAGCCCTTCTTGTCAAAGGTGGGACACATTTGCTTAAAACCTGTATTTGAAAGAATTATGTGTCGATGGTGGTGTCAAACAGGCAGTACACACGTGGGTCTGATCTTGTTCTTGCCGAATGTAGGATCTTTAATCGTTTCTGCGCCTGTTCCAGAAATGGTCATTTTGGATTTTATAACATTATGAACAAAATGATGCAAACCATTACTGTAAAATACCTAGAAAGTTCCCATCTAGGTGCTCTTTTAAGTTCTTTGTGTAATTATCAGTGTAATAAAACCCTGTTGGTAGATGGAAACGCAGCATTTTAATGATTATTTAGGTAAACAACACTAATAGCAAACCCAAACATAACAAGGATACTTTAGAGTTATTGCCATCTGTCACGTGTTCCTTTGGTGTAGGCTAAGGTGAGATTTTTATACGTTACGATTAAACATGCATTACCAAGCAGGAGTACGTTCGTTAGTAATGATTCTTAGTGATTTAGATTTATCCTGCGTGATATTAGAACTGTCCCTTGGGGCTACACGCTTTTGATCTTTGTTCCCTCTTGGTGAAGCATGGTTATCCAAAGTGACTTAGTAATAGGGTTTCCCCCTCTCCCCCCCGTTCTGCAACCTGTAAGAAACACTGATACCTATTAACTAATGTACTTTGATACCTGCTCCAGAAGGTTCCAATATCCAAATCCTGTAAAATATATATTTGTTTGCTTTCTTTTCTTTTTGGTAGCACAGCTATGTTGTTGCTGCGTGTACGTATAAAGTTTATTGTCACTAGCAAGTGTGGAGAGATTATATTTCCTTGTCAGTACATCTTGACCTGCTAAGCCCATTTTGCTCATTAAAATATATTGTGTCAGAGCCTTTCTTGACTCAATTACAAATGCCGCTTCCCCAAAAAGTAAGAATCAAACCAAATGAAGAGTGTTTGCTTTTTTACTGTATAGTGGCTTAAAGTGTAGTGTTTAGTGGTGTATATTGTTGTGTATAGGTTAAGGTATAAAATGTTCGATTGCCATTGTGTCTGATCTTATCAAGTTTCTGGAAATTGATATCTGGTAACAGCATTTAACCTACATCTAGTCTATCTGCTATTTATGTGATGGGTTAAAAAGAAAAAGTAGTATCGATCTGGCGCTGGATTAAAGTTTGAAATCGTCAACGGCATGAGCACAAAAGGCTTTTTTTATGATTTCTCAGCTTGCCATTGATCTACCAGTTTTATTGCATTCATTATTTATTAAAAGAATTTGCAAGCTAAACATAACGTTAAGCTAGTTTGCACACAGGGACTGCACTTAGGAAATTGAATGGAAATTGCATTAGAGATGAACATCTGTGCTATTTTTCCACTCGTGTGTTTATGGGTTTGTATAAAAGGTGTATTGGATTAACAGTTATAACCATTATAGCTTGCAGCAATATGTTAGAACCCTAAGCATTTAGTAGTTATTTAGGAGGGAGACTCTTTTTACTTATACTAAAAAGTATGGTAATGCCATCACAAATAGTGCTTTCATTGGATTATTCTTTATTAATGGGCTTTTTACTAGTAATGTGTAAAACTTGAGATATCTAGCTATATTATGTGTTCTATTATCTATGCTACATAAAGCTCCATTAATATTGTAATTAATTGAAGGTTTCTAGTGACAGTATTAGTTAAGGATTTGGCACATAGACACCGAAGTATTGAAACGAAATGTGTTTTATAAGATACAATAGGAATGGAAGTATTGAAAAGATCCTTAATATACCTTCCTTATTTTTTTTTTCCCCAGCAGTTCAACTAGTTTTCTGTCCTTTTTGAGCTAGGTAGCTTCTACGATGCACCCTATCAGTGAATCAGGTGAAAATCTCAAATATTTTGAAGTCTTTTTCCACTTCAGTTCACAAGTTCAGTTGCCCTCAACACTAGCTGTAGTTGTGTGTGGCGTGCAAAGCGTAGGGTAGACCTAGAATTTTGAGGTCATCTCCTGTAATGATTTTGGATGTTTTTGATTGCATTCCTTCTATAAAATACATTATTTTGCTTGAATACCTGATGGTTAAATAGGGAAAAACAAAAGAAAAATTACTTTGGGGTTTTGGGTGAAAAGCATATTTTTAGAATCAAGATGTTACCTATTTTATTTGGTCTAAAAGTATGTGCAGTCTAGTCTGTTTATGACTAGAATGTACTGAAATATGTCATGTTCTGCATCATCAGTGCACTTTCAGTTATTCTATTCAAGACTCAACCTGATACATCTCACCAGCTTGTAAGACTGTTAAGGGTTTCCTGTGCTAAGAAGCAGAAGTGTTCTTTGTGCCAGAAGGTTGTGCTTACTCTTTTGAATACCACCTCTAGCTTTTTTTTTTTGTGTCTCTGGTAGGATGAACTCCTTCAAGTCCTAATAGTATTTTGAACAGGGGTAGCTCTGATTTTTAGTTGAAAGAACCCCAATGCTATTTTTCCACATTGTTTTGTACTTGCTGTTATTAGTCTTCCTCCTGTTATTAGTCTTCCTCCCTGTTGTTCCCAGCCATAGGCTCCTGTGATCACAGTTTTCATATTATATCACATAACGCATTTGAGCCCTCCTGTAAATATAATATACACACACACACATATTGATTGATATAATATAAACACATATGTAATGCAATTTAATCTAAATTTCTGGATTATTCCAAAGCCTCTCTTTCAAACCATGGAAATCAAGTTTGATTTTTGGAAAATTTTGCATAAACATCTATAAAGAGAGAGGCTTTGAAATAATCCAGAAATTTAGATTAAATTGCATTTGCTGTGGACATTAAACTTTCTAAATGAACTTATATGGCCATATGAACTATCTTGGTGTCTGTACTAAAAGACTTTAATTGTTTTTGATTCTTCTCATAGCCATGTAAGTGAGT
This sequence comes from Aramus guarauna, assembly GCA_013400195.1. Classification (NCBI taxonomy): domain Eukaryota; kingdom Metazoa; phylum Chordata; class Aves; order Gruiformes; family Aramidae; genus Aramus; species Aramus guarauna. The sequence goes on along the minus strand of VXBL01005123.1, from coordinate 681,298 downwards.
AGCATTCTCAGCATGTAATTTCACTTCTCTCTAGTCTGTGGCAAGAGAACTTTTAGCTTGGGATGCCTTCTGCTGACTGAAAGTACCATGAGCTTTCAGTCATTTTTCTCTCCTGTCTCCAAACCTGCATGGACAGTGGAATGAAAACAGAACACTTTCTTCTGAAAGAAGTTAATTGAAATTATTTTACACCATATATGTATGGAGTTCCAAATTTAATGTGTTTTGCAGAATCATGGAATGGTTGAGGTTGGCAGGATGCTCTTGAGATTAGCTAGTCCAACTCCTCTGTTTAAGCAGGGTCAGCTCAAGCTGGCTGTCCAGAACTGTGCCCAGTCAAATTTTGAATATTTCCAAGGATGGAGACTCAGCCTCTCTCAGCAACCAATTTACAGTATAGAAACAGTGGTGCTGTGGAAGAAAGGTTTTATTGGCATTCATTGGGATGACTGGATTACGTGGGAGTTGTTGAAGGTGTGAGTAGATGTCATGGCTAGTCACTGATGTGGTCACTGCCCTACCAATGAGTCGCTCAAGCAGGGCAGTATGGATACTCTGCCATTGCGTTCGTCCTTACTGGAGCAGAGTGGCAGTTGTTACCCTCTGTGAATCAACCGTGTCATATTCAGATTGTGCTTTTTCTGTCTCACAAATGTTTTCCTGAAATCCTGTATGTGTGTGCTGCTGAGCTGACTTGTCTTATTGCCCACCACTAGCTGAGAAGGAATATCTGTAATTAAAAAAAGTGGAGGTAAGAAAGCTCTGAGCACAGACATTGTGCCAGTGGGGGGATTTATTTACTTGTATGTTACAGTAATTTAAGAATTGCTAATTAAGAAGATCAAGCTAGTTTGAAGAAAAAATATTTTGAGTTTAATTTAGAACTTCTAATCAGTATATGTAAAATATTACGCATTATGCTTTTTCTTACACATGTAACAGTTGTTTTTGCCTAGTAGGTTCGTGTCATAGCTAAAAGACTGTTTTTATAACAGTTAATCAGAAAATGTCTGGTGTCTGTGAAACATTATCTCTGTATTTTGTGAAGTTGATGAAGGCACCTAGCTTCCCTGCTGCAGGTCTCTGGAGCTGCCTCTTCTTGTCCTCATACTTTTAAATGTGTGCTGAAGGAGGGCGATTTACTAAAGATTCTGAGATAATACTGAAAAATAGAAGTAGGAAAAAATGTCAAGTCTTTCCAATGAGACTGAAAATACATTTTTTAAAATAAACAAACAGAAAACCCCCAAACCAACAACAAAAACCCCTGAGCAGACCAAGGTAGTAAAATGCTGGCAGTTAGTAAACAGCCAAATACGAATACTGAAACAGGACCTAAGGTAATGAACTCAGTCAGCATTGTGGTTTCTCTGTTGCATGAAGTTGTTGAAATATGTATTTGTAGGTCTGTAGAGTTTTTTGTAGGCTTGTAAGGCTTTATTTGCTGTTTTCTATACAGTGCTTCATGTATCGATAGGTGACTTCTCAAAATACCTTGCGAGTCTCATCATTAAGAAATCATTTTTACCTGCTGCGCGGTTGTTCTGGCTGTGTTGCAGAGAACTAAGATACATAACAAAGTGATCTGTCAGTGCACTTCGTGGTCTGGTTGTGAGACTTACTAAATATGCCGTACCTTTTGCTCCCCCGCTGCCTTACACGTGTGTGTGGCACAGCAGTGCGCTCTGTTCCCACTCGGGCTCTACCTGCCTGGAAGGGCTGATGCTTTCGCAACCACCGTGCGTCTTCTAGGAGCCTTCAGAAAAGGCTTGGACTACTGTAACACGCTGCAAACCTGGCTCTCCCTCCTAGTCAGAAGTGCTTAGGAAGGTTAATTGATCCTGCTGTCCTGCATGAGTACTAAAACTTCTTGTCTCTGGTCAGAACCATAATCGCTGTCACTTCTGCTCTGTTTTTTATAAATTGCTTTACTTGTTGCACAGCTGATCTTTTGGTTCAGACAAATCTGTTTCTTCCTGCCAGAACTCAAGGAAGTTTCAGTCTTGCAATTTCATAAAATACTTTTCTCTTGCATGTCAAGCTAGAGGGGTTTTTGATCGTTCACTTATCTTGCCTTTTTTAATATGCTTCCCTCAAACTTTTACTCCTTCCCCCTCACTCCCCTTCCCAACTATTTGTTCCATCTTCTTAGTTTTCATCCGTAAAGATTTACGATTTTAGCCTTTAATGTTACTGACTGAAAAATTTAACCCCTTATTATACTAGGAGAATCATTATACACGTTGGAGTGGAAACAAAGCAAAACAATCTTTGATGTATTTATTGTAGGCGTCTTTACTGAGCAATGCAGTGACTGTTGTAGAGTAGTTCAGAGTATGGCAGTAGACTGATAAATACATTTTAAGAACTGATGTTCTCTGAATGAAGATAAGCACAGTGATTGAGTTCTTATGCCAGTCTATTCTGATCCAGATATAAACTCTTTACTTTTTTTATCAATTCATGTGAAGTTTATGATAGCATAAGCTCTTTATTTTTGTTGGTTTTTTTTTTTTTTTTTTTTCAAACTTGGCTATTAACAGAAAGTTAAATGCCTGGTAAGGTTGAGCATGTCTGCTGCGAAGTCTGGCATGTAAGCCAGCTAGGTTAGGGGCTTATTCTTCCAGCACTGCATTTGATTTAAATAGTGTGTTGTATTAGGGTCTGAATGGTTTTTGCTTTTATATTGCATCTGTAAGCGTAGTTAGATAGGAGAAGCCAATGCAACAAGACCTAACCTACACGCTTGCCTGTTTCTGCGTAACTTAACTACTTCTCTAATATTTGTCAGCCAAACAAAAGTAGGAACCTTGCTTATGCTGGTTGTCTTCTACCTGCATGTTGCGAAGTGCCTCTTTGATCTCTGAGATGGGTGGATGATTTCAGGAGGAGATGTGGTGGTTTGTAAGTTATTGTCCTGCCAGTGCTCCATCCATCTGCTTTCTAGGGGCAAAAAAAAAATTTTTTTTTTTTTTTGCCACATTTTATGCCTACCTGCTGCTGGCTTGCAGTGAAGTTGTCTCATGAGGTGTAAACCCTTCACAGGAGTTGGTTATTGATTTTTTCAGGGAGAAGAAAGGAGAAACAGGGAGGCTGAGTTGGCGGATGCAGTATGTTTGTCTGGGACTCCTGGGTATTAGAAGGCCTGGACTGCAGATAGTGTGCTTGAACAATTCAGCCCTTAGCACCTGCGCAGGCGGGCAAGGGAGTCCAAGAAAGGTTGAAGTTGCTATGTGTTGTGTGCAGTGGGTGTGCAATAGGCTGATATCACCAGAGCATCTTACAAATCCTGCAAGAGAGCTGATGATCTGTATGCTGCATGCAGAGCACGTTGAATTTATTGCAGAATTTCTTGCAGTGCCTGTTCTGCCATTATAATTTCCACCCCGCCACCTCTTCTGCCCCAGAATTTCGCTTTGACACCTTCAGTACTTGTGGCAGTGTGGCTGCACAGCCCCGTCTTCCCCCCTCATCTAGATTGATCTGTCACTGACAATAACACCACAGTAACTAAATACACAAATAGCACTCCATTGTAGACAACAATTGCAGGCTTTGTTTGTTGTGTTGAATGGTCATTGAGCTGTCTTTCAAGTTGTAAAAAAAGTCAAGTTTAAAAAGTTCCTTAAGATATTGACTATTTCATATAGGGGTTTAGTACATCCTCTGGTCCTGTAAACATTTTTTGTTTGTTTGTAAACCTCTAAACACCTGTTTTGGGGGAAGTTGTTTGTTTGGAGGGGTTTTTGATACTGTTGTTCATTTTTTCTGCTTTCTGATTAGAATATTTTTTTAGCACGGTATGCACACAAAGTAGTTTATTTGATGATGTCACATTGTTTCCAAAATAATCCCCTTTGATGTCTGGTGCTATGAGAATTTGAGTGATAGTAAACAAATATACAGCCAATAAGTGGGCAAAGAACACTTTTATTTAAGCGCTTAGGATGATTGCTTAGTTCTGTTATATGACTGTGGGCAAAATGGGAAACTTCCTTTTTCTGCTATTGATTTTTCATAATGCCCTATTCTGAAACACTGGTTTCAACCACCCTTATTCAGAGCAGACAGAGTCTTTCTATTCAACTCATTATTTGTCTTGGAGTGATACTCTTGAGGGTCTTAAAACACAGACTGTCAGTGGTGGTCAAAAACTGACCCAACCGAGTCATGGGACAGAAAGATAAAAGTACAGGAGATGTAACACTGAAGGTATTTTACGTGTTAATAACTCAGTTAACGAATGTGTTAATATTTGGCTATAAGCTTTCTATGCAACACTATAGAGGAGACTGAATGAACGTGAAGGCTTTGGATCTCGTGTGAAGGAGGAGATTGCTTTGTCCTTTTGACCTCATTGCAGATGAAATTCTGCAATGGAACTGTTGCAGAATCAGAGTCTTTCAATTGATTTCAGTGGTTTTGGATCAGGAGCACAGAAAGCAATCAAAACTGAATGCATATCCATGAACTAATCTGTAAGTCACTTTGGTCCGCACCGGGAAACATTTGTTGCAAATTTGGAAGCGGAATAATGAAACGGTCTTTTGGAAATCAGTTGTATCCCCTATATATTTAGCTTATATCGTATTTGGATGGATTTAAATTACTCCTTTAAGTCCCTATACTCATATAGAAAACAAACAGGGAGAAAATACTTAGTGGAACCTCAAAACATTCAGGTAAAGAATCTCTGTATATTTGAATTCTTCTGATGAAAGACACTACGTGGGCTAGAAGTAGTAAGAGTCAATAAATGTATGCTTGCATTGCCTGGTAAACTTGCCAAGAATAGGGGATTCCAGGGTGTTTGGGTGAACTTGTATGGGAATTTTCATTTTTCCCATTGTGGAAAGTGTTTACCAATGGCGATAAATAGAAAATATTTTCTGTAGAGTAAATACTATAAACTTGTTACTGTGCATATGTTGTACACTGCTGATATTCAAAAATCCTTACTTAGTCTCAAATATATGTGATATGATCATGCTCTTAATCAAGATTATTTTTAATCAAGGGAGAGGGATTTAATATTCTAAGTGAAAGTGCCTGTAAAGAGTAGTGGGGAAAAAATTATGCACCGTAACAGTTTAAAAAGTAGGAAACTGATAAATACGTACTTATGCATGTACATTTCATAAAGTTTACAGTATCATAGGTAGCATCCTGGCTATTTAGTCAACTCTTGATTTATTCTTGCAGGTAGAATTCAGAAAAGTCTTGATTTCTTGTAGCTACTGATTCAAGTTCTTGGACGTATTAAAATCGGTTTGCTCTTTTGTAACTGTTGAAAATTATTTCAGCAGAGTATCGGGAAAATTAGTATCTAAGAAACTTCAGTTCTGTTCAAAGCCTATTGATTTTCTGTTTCAAAGCAGTAGCAGTCTCACAAAATACAAGGGATTGTTCATTACTGGTATTCACTAATATAGGTGGAAAAACTTTAACCTTTCTCAAGCCGAGGCTGAAAATGTGAAGAAGAGTAAACCACCAAGCACCTGTATTTCTGAATACTGTGTACAAGCATGAGTCATGGTCAGTGATTAGTACTTTGCACAGGCACCTGATTTTTCTGGGAAATCCTATGCACTTTTGGAACAGGAATGGCAGTTGGTGGACTATTTATTACTCATTCTGGTTTTGGTGGAAAATTTGGCCTTGTGTGTCATTTAGACTTTGTGACACGTGTAGCCTCCCAGGGCCTAATGACTTGTCTGCAGATGGGCTGTTATTTATTACAGTCATGTAGAATAAAATTGATTGTCTTCTAAAATTAATTTTTCATTTGCCTCCAGCTCTGCTTTAATAGAGGACACACAGTTGCCTGTTTGCAGAAATACTGTTTAATCACATTAATATCTCAGCCCCCCAGGCCGGTGAAGATAATTGTACAAACGAACAGCAAAATCTGTATCTTTAACTTCTTTTTATGATTAAATTATGCAAATGACTTATCTCCTGCCCTTCCAAGCACTAATCATCTAATTAGGAATGATGTGTTAAAGGGATGGTTTTGAATCAGGAGAAGGGGAGAATGGAGGAAGCAGAAAATGGGACCTGACAATGAAACTGCTGAAAGTACTACAGCGGTACAAGATAAATCTGTGTATTTCTTCAAAAAGCAATAATAAAGGCTTGTTGTGCTATTTCTCGTCTTGCTTTAGTGATCTTTTTCATAAGAGGATCATTTTTCTGTCTGATCTTTGCCCATAATTTTCCATATTAACTTTAAATTAATAAGGTTCAAGAACCGAGTCACTTGGTACATTGTTGTAAAGAAGGTAGTGCGAGTGGCTTTATTTGCCTTCACTAGTAGTACGGTTTGAAAGACAGAATATGTATATTTATATATTCTCTTTTATAAAAGTGCTTGTCATCGTACTGCTAGATGTCCTGAGCCTGTCAGATACTTCTAGTCACATATCTCAGTCTCTCATTTTGAATGCTTAACTGCTGGTTAAAAAACATAATCATCTTGCTTTTTAATATGAAAATGCAAGGGGTAATGCATTGGTAATGTCTTGTGCCTAGTTTGGGAAGTTTCCCTTTGAGTTACGAGTGAGGCTCTGCTTAAATTTAGGTATTTAGTTGATGAAAAATTTGTATGTTAGGAATATGAATACAAAAGAAACATGCCTTGACCTCTCAAAGAGCTTTCAGCCCAATTTTCTATGTTTTCTATTTCGTAAGCAGATTTTGGGTTGTTTGGTTTTTTAAGTTGTGTCTTTATAAGCAGATCTTCCTCCTCAAGGCGCTTTCCCACAGTGGGTTCAAACTATCAGTGTGTTACTACTATTGCTAAAGGTACAACAAGCCAACTCTTGTATCGGGTGATAACACTGGGAGTTTGATAACACATTACTATTGTTTTCCCTTTACTCAGTTTTGATGGACTTACTGTACATGATTAAGATACAGTACATACAGTCTATCAATACAGTAATGTTCTGGAGACTAACAAATTTCAGGTATTCCTACATGAGAACGTATTAATTTCTTTATAAAAATATATGAGAAAGTATTCATGCATGAGAGTATTTGAATTCATAGGATACTACATAGATAACCAGTAGGTAAACATTCCCAAAAAGCAGGGTACAGACCAATCTTTCAGACAAGATAAATTGGGCTGTTTTCTACAGATCTGATAAATGCCTTCAACTCAGTCAGCTCTTGCCCTTTAGAAGTAAATATATGAAATAGTGGGAAAAGGTTTACTATTTATGACAGTATCAGTTTTGAAAGTTTGAGGGACATGTTGCTTGCAACATCTGCCTTATTCATTAAGGAACCTTAGCCAACCTTTGTGTGGCTTGTGCTTATGTGCATGTATGCATATACATGGGTACACACACAGGGGTTTACTGCTATAATCTGAGAAAAGTTTAATAACTTCTCCAGGAAGGTGGGAAACACTGCTTTATAAAGGTAGGTATCCCACATAAATGCTGAGAAGCTGAAGGCGATAATGACAAAATAATCTTTTTGTTAGTGAAAGCAATTAAAATGCTGACTGTAGTAGATAATCTGGCTTTTCTGTGTTGTTTTTGGATGGCTCAACATAAAGAATGCAAGTTCTGACAGTGCTTTCATTTGTCTGACACAGACCTAAATTGCTGGTGGAATGTTTTCATAAACACTTTATGGACAAGGAGGCTGCATTGCTTTCTGTACCTTCCAGCAATGTGATTGAATTAAATCAGTTTGCATTTATCTCTACATGTATTTTCATCATTATCACCCCAAAAATTATTCATAAAAGGAAAGACAAGACCACCTTGTTGAAGAACTCTTAACACAAAATATTTGTGCTAAGAACATTTCTGTAAGTGATTTCAGTATGCGAGGCCTAAGTATATTTTGTCAGAATTATAGGAGACTCAAAAAGAACAAAGGATTTCTCATTGGATTAAGTTTCTGGGATTCATTGCAATGAGGGCTTTGAGCAGAATGGTTTTCCTCTGAGGGCAGGAGATTCTATGATACTTTAGGAGCAAATAATCCTAGATATGGTGTGTTTTTGTTTGTTTTGGTTGTGGGTGTGTGGTTTTTGTTTTGTTGTGGTTTTTTTTTTTTTTTTAGATTTTCTGGATCCAGGTATTCACCCCAATAGAGATAAAAATATAGGCCTTGTACTTATGCTGATACTGTGTGAGAAGTCAGTAGAGAGACTGGTGGACAAGCATCCAGCTACCATTCTTTGTTGTTGAATTTCATAACCTGGATGGCTTTTCGTTGAGGTGTTTTAATATGGTAGGACTGTAGTGATGAGGGCAGGACGTTTGGGATGGGTATCTGCTGAGATACCTCATTGCATCTGATAGTGCTATTTGTAGATGCTAATCTTCAGCATCAATGAGGAATCTAAAAACTCTGTTCTTTAGTCTGCATTTACCAACTATTATGTACAGGCAAATTAGAAGAAGGTGTTCTGCAGTAAGGATTCAGATACCTCTTCAGTGTCCGCATGTGGTCAGGTCTTATCCAGTTGCTCATGCAGGTGTTTCTCTTATCTCTGTACTGGGCACTTTTCATTGAGTAATATGTGACAACAGATGGTAGATCTCAAACCATTTTTTGAATTAAGCTGTTGGTCTTGCAAGAAGTTGAACTGGAAAGAATTCTTGTAAGACGTCACAGTTGATGGATACAGTAGTGGAGCTGTCTCATGATTCTTGTTTTGTTCACAAAGTAATAAATCATTTAAGTACATTCCCTTGAGTTGCTCCTCTTGGTAGATTAAGTGTTGGGTTTACTTAGAATGGCTAATTCTCTAAGAGGAAATAGATGATAGACTGCTAGAATTTTTTTTAGTGACTTTCTTAACACAGTGCCCCGCAGTGACACTGAAATTGTGAAGTCTCTTAAACGTGAGAGATTTTTAGCCAATCTTGACCTCTCTGCATGTTCTCAAAAATGCTTACTGCCCATGCATGGTGTATTTAGAAAAGTTGAGATGCATGTATTTCAATTAAAATTACTAGTTGGTCTATTATGAGTGAAAGGATTATACCCAGGTGAAAGGGAGGAAAGCTAACATGGACTAGATTTTTTTTCTTGTCTTGATTTTTCTTTGGACTATTCCATGCATCAGATTATTAGAAAACATCCTAAGATGTATTGGTGCTGAAAAATGGTACGCTTGAACTAGGCATTCAGTTTGCATGAGTGATGAACATTTTGAGCAAGAGTCCATTGCGTGGCTCTGATTTTCTGTGGTCTCATCTTGTATTATCTTTTGTTTTCATTCTGTGGTGGTGATTCTGCATGTTAGTGAGACAAGGGGTGGCCTTACCGCAGGCAGGCATTTTCAGGTGACTGTTTAGGGGAAGGGGGAAGTTGCTACGTAAACTCAGGAACCTATGAAAAGGATTTGCTTTGTGTACTGTTGGTAGCTCCTGGAATGCTTCCTGCTTTTGAGGAGGATGTTCTTAACCTGTGTGGGATGTTCTGTCCTTACTTTTATGAGCACATGTTCATCCAAAGAGATGAACCACCTTCAAAAGATCTTTCAGTTGTCCTTGGGATTTATGCACTTAAACCACTATTCAATAGCTGCTAATATCTCTCATGCTAATGGAGCCACTATTTGTAACAGGTAGATATAATAATCTTTACAGCAGTTAAGGTAAAGGCTATTCTAATATCAAGTTTGAGGTAGATTAAAATAAATTATTACACAAAACACTAAACCAGTATGCAGCTTTAGTAGTATGATCTTAAAGGAAGAGCTTATCTCAGTGGTAAGGTCTAAGCAAACTGTGACATTTAGCAGCAGTGAGAATTCTTACAGAGAAATGGTCTTGGGTAAGTTATTGATTTGTCTGCTAATTTCAAATCAGTTTAGTCTAGAAATTCAAATGTATTACCTTCTGTGGTCTTACTGTGGGTTGGGGTCATTGAGTATTTTTGAAGAAACACACGATTCTGTTACTGAAAAGAGGCTTTGGCAAACGTTGAGAAATAGTAGAACACTTAAATATTCATGGCTCCAGGTTGTCAGTGTAAAGTAAGTATGTGATGCCCAGTTTCTAGAATCAAGGCTATTATGGTACAAAGCCATATTTGTCACATTTCCTTGGTTTCACCAGAATACTGTGACCAATCTATCTTCATCCATCTGGGTGAAACTCCAATTTGATATACTGAAAGTAAGAGTCTCATGCTTTCAGCAGCAGCAGGATGCACACTTCTTAATATCTCTTTCAGAACCCAATAGTGGGTTAGTGTTGAATGACACACTAAGCACATTTGCGTGATCATATTAATATAGCTCTACTATTTCCAGAAGTTACTATCTTTGATCTTTATTTTCCAGAAATTGATGAACTTCCACTTTTAATGACTCAAAAATTAAAGAGGTCAACTTCATTGTGGACCTATGATTAGCTGTCTATGACAATATGGAATGGTTTTCAAATTGCAGCTGTATGAAAATGTGGGAAAGTGGAGGGGGGAAAAACCAGTGGGAACGCTGGGAGGGTGTGCATGTCCCCTTTAAGCTGTTGAGGTTGTACATAAGTAACCCTTTAAATATTTATTCTGCCAAATTAATCTCTCTTGGTCATATTGTGCATGTTTTAAAAGTTAGGAGACACAAGCAGTCATTAAAATAATAAGTGAAGCATAAGAAGGTAAAGCTGGAATTTCAGGGCTGCACAGACACGCAGGCTAATACCTTTCTAGGAATCATCCTGGGTGTTGCAGTGCTTTAGACTTTGACATTTACAAACCCTTGTTATTAGCCATGTGATGTCATAGATTGGGACAGTGGTAATCTTGTATTTTTGAAGTGGATGCTTTGGCCAGTTTCAAAGTCGGTACACTCTAAAGGTTCTCTGTATGTGCAGAAGATACTCAGTATTGTTATTAATACCACAGGAAATAAATACCTAATTTTGGACAGTGATTGTTTGGGGGGTAGTGAGACTGTGCTTAAATTGTATTCACCTTTATGAAGCATGCCGGTACCTGTGTCTTTTATTTAATTGGTTGCTAAGCCTCCTAACCCTCTGCCAATAAATAGGATGAAATAGTAATGGGGCACGTCAATTTTGGATTCATTTAAATATAAACAGATTGCCTGAGGGCTCTTTATGTACTTATTCAGAAAATGCTGGTATTGGACATATCGCAACAGGATCCTGTCTCTTTACCTTTGAGATCAGACTCATGTCGTTGTGTCTCTAAACCTGTATAGGCAGCCTGCTTGTAAAATTATGTATCTGAATAATTACCTAGTTAGCAAGGATATACATTATCTGTTGTAGCATTTCTTAACATGGAGCAGTCAAAACCAAGTGATTGTTAGGAATTATTTAGAAAAATGTATAGAACAAACAGAAAACAGTGGTATGTGACTATATATTCAAGGTGCACTTTTACCTTGATTATGGTGCAGTTCTGATCTCCTTCCAGCTATCTGACGAAGGACATGGGGGGGAAAAAAAAATCAAAGAAGGAAAAATAGAAGAATGATGAGGATGATGGGTAAAGAGGAACTCCTGTATCATATGATGAAGGGAGATATAAAGGTGTGTGAAATCAGGAGTGGCATGGAGAGGGTGAATAGGAGTCCTTGTTCATTGTTTCTGCTAGTGGAAGGATTAGAGGACAGGTGACATCAACAGATGTTAAGCCAAACCAAAGCAGGTGGTTCTTCAAATACAGTAAACTCAAAACTCTCTACTACAGGTTGCTGTGAATGCTCAAATATACATGGGATTGACAGGCTAGACAAATTAGTGCAAGAAAACTCTCTGAGAGGCTGTTGTACAAAGATAACCACTTCTGATCAAAAATTTCCAGTTACTCAGTGCATGGAAGTGTTAATGAGCGCTTAGGAGGTTCCTGTTCTTCTCTGTATATCTGCTATCAGCTGCCTTTAGCTGAAAGAGGAGGGAGGAGAGACAGGATTTTTGGTCTTTGAGGAGCTACATCTTCTGGATTGCTTCTAGTTATTAATTGTGAGGTACTTGTGAGAATTTTGGAGGGACTCATGAAGAGGACTTGAAATTGTGAAGTAAGGTAATTGTGTTGAAATGTAGCAAATCAGAACAAAAACAATGGAAACACAAGAAATTTGTTGAATGTGAAATTCACTGAAAACAGAGAGAAGTGCATGGAGGGTGGGGAATTTCTTTGTGCATATGTGCACATATATAAGTTGCTCTGGACACTACCAATCTAGCAATCCACTGACTTTATTTTTGAAGTATGTGAATAGCATCACTTACTTCAAGAAGACTTAATACGTGTTAGCATTTTGCTGGTTGGAGACCCAATTCATCTGAAAGTCATTGCAGAACCACCCTGGCTTCCAAACTGAGACATTGTCTATTTGTGAATGTTGTAGATATCCAGCGGGTCATCCTCAAAATGACCCATTTATCATACAACAGGTGGCAGAATTAAAACTATCATAGAAGAAAATAAGCTAAACTAGTCATGTTCACCTGTTTAAGCTGTTGGATGGTGAGCATTATACTTAATAACATATGTAATCTGTTTTGTTCAAGCCTTTGGGTCATAATAAAGTTGTAAGGCTTGGCTAATTAGATGTAGTTGTTAGCTCAATAACTGATAAATACCTGTTCTGTTGTGAAATATGAGATGTCAACTCTCATGACTTCCTTTCAATCCTACATTTCATTTACTGCCTAATGTGTTTTTAAGTAAGAGCACTTGTCTTCCTAGGCACAGCTGCTCTTTGACTTTAAGGAGAGCTGAAATTTCTTTGAATGAAAACAATGTAAATTTTAATATAAATCAGCTGTGACATCTCAGTTATCAATAGTAGGAAGTAGGAATGCAGCATTGATTTCACCTGAAAAAAATAGTAGTAATACCAATTTTTAGAAGAATAGGAACATTTTTAGTACTGTGTTATAAAACTTAGAGGTGGGTTTAAGTGTGTGGATAAATGAGACGTAACTGCCTTCCAAGTGGCCAAATTGACGTAGATTGGAAATACAGGTTCTTCGATATATCCTTTACTGTGTAGTGGTGAAGGTAATAATGAACTTTACTAATGAAACCTCATTATTTCATAATAAGGCATTCTACTTTCAGTCTTAAAATAAATGAGTGGGTTTGTTTTTTGGCTGGGATGAAAATAAAGGCAGCACAAGAGCGGTTTGGGTGTAGAGCCACTGTAAGGGAGAGATGAAGCACTTGAGGTGTCAGAGCTTTGATTGCCTTTGAGGATGCAGCATGGTCCTTCTGGTGAGTAGAGGTTTGGGAATTCCTATTCATTGCCTTCTCCTCTCTGTTTCCTTGCTTCCACTCGTCCCCCCTTCCTCCTTCAGAACCATTTTCATTGGTAAATATGGCGTTTTCCACTACTCTTAGTGGGGAAATCCCCCCCCAGTTTGTTCCAAACTTAAACTGTTCCAATCTTAAACTAGATAGGTCCGTATAGATGAGTCAGCTTAGTGAAAACCAGAAGCATTCTGACTGCCTTTTTAAGAATATATTCCTTTGTGAGCAGTAGGTTAAATTCACTGTGTTTACATAGAGGAGGATGCCTGTTGGTGCTTCTGTATTTGCTTAAGGTCGAATTTGTGCTAATGATAGACTTGATTGGATCACAACAAGATGGAAAGACTAACCTGTAGGAGAAAGCATTTGACCTGGAAGTGTTCAAGGCCAGGTTGGATGAGGCTTTGGGCAACCTGGTCTGGTGGAGGGTGTCCCTGCCTGTGGCAGGGCGTTGGAACTGGATGATCTTTAAGGTCCCTTCCAACCCAGACCAGTCTATGATTTTATGACCTGTGATCTCAAATATTAAGGATCCAACTTTGTTTATATTTTTTTCTAGTATAAACTTAATTACCTGTTTGCTTTCTAAATGATCTCAGAATAGTCAGAAATAACTTCTTTGTAAATACTTGTGAATACCATTGAGACTGGTATTACGCATGTCCAAGAAACAATTCTTTAGCCTCTTTTAATAACTTTTGATAAATAGTTTAACTCTTAATTCTGCTACCCTTAATCATATAAGTGATAGTGAACTACTAGAAATAATGAGGCTGTTCCAAGTCCAGTGTTTTACAGTGACTACAATAACTTTTCTTCATGAGGAAAACTATTCCAAGACTTTCCATAGGCAGTATTTGCTTTCACAGTTTACAGCAGGGAGAACCTAAACTCTGTCTTTTAAGGCCCTAATGTGAGAAGCTGTATTTATCCCAGGTCAGAGTGTTGGGATAATTTGAACACTGCTCTCAAGATCCTTTTTAATTAGAAAAACATTTCTAGTCTGCTTTGCAATCTGGAAATCAAAATGAAACCAGCAATCTGATTAGTAATAAAAGCCTGAAAATGATAAATTAAATCCCTTCATAAATGAAGGTTGTAGCAAAAGGACGTTAAGAATTGTACTGCAGACAGGCATAACTGCGTGACTTGTAAGTGGCTATTTAATGTTTTCAACTGGTTTTATAAATACCTCAAATTTGTCAATATACACAACCATGGGGAAAAATTGAACCTCTATATTCTGGAAATATTCTAAAGCTGATTCATATAGCAGTACAAGAGGATAATAGCAAAAAGGAGGAAGGCAGAACCAGTTCACGTTTAGTCTAGCAAATGCATCTGACACAACAGAAATTCCCTGGTGAGCTAGCGTATGGTATTTTCTGCTTGTTCCTGGTGAAGTAGGGTGGAATAGAACAGCACATGAGAAATACTAAGGGAGAAGGAATCAATGACTGGAACAAAACACTTACAACTCAAGGTTCCTGACTCGGAAGCAGCCACTGGCCAGTAAAGGAGAGCTGGGATGCTGGGTGTCCCAGTTAAAAACACAGAGCCCCTGCAGTTCTAGGGGCTGGCAAAGAAGGGAAGAGCGGTTGGGGATCATGGTTTCCTCCTCCAGGTTTCTGCAGTGTTCTATATTGTCTGTGGGGTGAGGAGAGAGTACTGTGGCTGTAATATGGGCCAAAGTGGTACGGAGGGCTTGGGAAATGGATTTTGGTAGCCATTCAGGAAATGGCTGTGTAAATCTTGGCAAATACTGGTTTTAACTTGTAAGATGTTATTTAGAAATAAAAGTAGACAGTCATTGAAAAATCACTGAATTATCATCTTTATCTGAACAGATATGGTCACAGTTTTAGCAGTGGCAAGCTGAATCAATTTTTGCATTATTAAAAAAAATAATTTCTAGGCAGATAATGCATGTTTGAATTATATAAAGTGGGATTGAGGAGGAAAAGTGAATGTCTTGGGCGTTACTGTAAAAAGTTTAAAAGAATGAGAGCAAAGCTATCTGGGAGCATTGACAGTGTAATCTTTTTTGTTACCTGCCAACACTGAAAAATTCTCCTTTAGCAAGATAATATATTAACCTTGGGTAAGTGATTAAAGTTAACTTAACATCCCACCCCCGTAACCCAACAACACTCCATGTGTGTATGTAATATAGAGTACACACATAGTAATCAAGAAAAGTAATGTATAGCTTCCGTGATGCAGTCTTTTGAAGCTGGAGAGTTACTCAGAACCCAGTTTAGACTTGGAAAAAATCAGTTCTTAGGAATGGGCTAAGTCATCATCTTTCTTTAGCTTCTTGGTAGATTTCCTTATATATTCCTTACAAATTTTGTCAGTGACTGTGGGGTTTTTTTGGTGAAAAATATGTATGGGGTATACGTAAGGAGTACATTCCAAAACTCCTTTCTGAGTAGAGCTGCTGGGATCAGCCTTTGGTTTGATGTCCAAGCACTTTGTTGGTTCTGAGTTTCTGAACCCAATAGAAGACTGGTGGGGAGGGTGTACAGGAGGCATTTGTGTAGACTGAACAACCTTGTGTCGTTATGTTTGGTCATCAACCCAGAGCTAATGAAGTATGAGCTAGTTTGATTCTTGGTTAGAAACCTTGTAAGAAGGTGCTGTGCCTGGCAGGAAGTAGTGATTTTGTTTTGTTTGAGTCAATGCAGAATCAATGTTGCTTGATGCTGTGGAATGCGGCTAATGGAAGTATCTTCTTTAAGGTTTGCAAAACTGAGTTGGCATTTGATTCTGGTAATCAAAGAATTTTTTATCTATAAAAATTCCCAGAAATGTTGTATGCCTAGACTAAGTGGTGTGGCATGGATTGTTGCATGATAAACAAGAATAAAAATAATATTTTACTTTTATATATGTGTTATATTTATGCTATATGTGTATAATTCATAATATTCATGAAACAGTTTTTAAAAAGAGCCTTCATTAACCGTAACAAAGTTTTATTTGCCTTTCTATGGCACTTACTGTTGCGGTAATTTCAGGATTTCCCTGAGGTGTTAATTTTCACTGGATACTGTCTGTTAAATTGCTGAAGTAGTTTATGAATCTCAGATCTTAATTTTCAGGTACTTGACAAAAAGCCTGAAGATAAGATATCCCCAGGTTCACGTGAA
The DNA here is from genome assembly GCA_013400195.1 of Aramus guarauna. NCBI lineage: Eukaryota > Metazoa > Chordata > Aves > Gruiformes > Aramidae > Aramus > Aramus guarauna. The sequence goes on along the minus strand of VXBL01005123.1, from coordinate 664,886 downwards.
GACATATTGGATATTGGGGCAAGATGTGTATTTCAGGGTTTTGAAAACTTAAGCCAGAGTCTTTGACTTGAGCTGAACGGAAAATTTGACGCATCCAAGAAACAAAATCTAGAGAGACAGCTCATTCTCATACACTGAAAATACAGCCATGTGGAAGGTGTAACTTCACAGAAATCTCTGTAATAGCAGCTCTGTATTATTGTGGGATGAAGGTGAAAAATACTTTCTAGATTCCCCCCTTATGTTTTCATTGTGACAGCAGCCTTAGATTTTACTATAAGTAAAAAAAAAATAAATAAAGTTTTAAATATCTTTATTCTTCTAGTGCTAACGGACTGTAGCTGGGGGTTTCTTTTTTTTTTCAACCTCTGCTATACCAAAGTATCTAAGTGTGAATTACAACAGACTTGTAAATTCAGTCCCTGACTCTATCTCCTGAATTACTTTGAATTTTTTGATTCTTTGTTCTGTGCAAACTCAGTTGGAATTAAGATAAAAAGCCAAACAAATTCAGCTTGCCACATCTATGGTTAGGTAAAAATAGGAGTGGAGTTTCTAATACTAAAGCAACAAAGTAGTGGTTTACTTATAGAAGTAGAAGATCAAGTTTCTTGGTATATTCTGATTTTGTTGTTTATAGTTCTGTGAATATCCCTACATAATTTGCAGATAATGTAGACTTCTGAAGATTTTCAACTTGGAATTGCTATTTTCTTTTTGTGGTGAGAAGCGGAGAAATAGGGAGCAACCCTCTCATCATTTATGTATCATGACCCAGCATCTCAGAGCCTTGGGCTATTATTTCAAAATCCAATATATTCAAACTTTGGCCTCAGAGAGCAGTAGGATCAGTACACAAGAACAATAGAGTGATAAATATAGATTTTTCATTAAGGAAAAGACTATATCCTGTCATTTTTGAATCAGTGCTTGAAAGAGGATCTGAGAATTCATAGCCTCCTATAGGCTTTAACTTTATTTTTGTAGCAAAAAAGGGACTTAACAACCTTTTCATGTTACTGAGAGCGAGGCATCGTTGACACACAGAAATAAAATTTTAATATATGCTAAAGGAGAGCTCCACTAACACTGTGACAGTAATTTAATGCAAGTCAATTTTGAGCCATGCATAATTACAGGCGTGATGTGGAGCACTGCTCATTCTTAAGGATGGTTTGTGTGGCACGACGCAGATCCAGCTGCGGTACAGTTGGCTCACCGGGGTAAGCTGGGTTGCCTTTCTTCGCTGACTTCTCTCCTGCACTAGAAATCTGTTTTGGTTGTCAGTTATACATAGTATAATTCCCTTTGTGGCATAGAAACTATGGATTTCTAGTACAAAAGTTAGGTTACTGGATGGATAGCATATGCCTTTAGACATATGCTGTGTAAATGTACATATGTACATGTAAGCACACCACCCTCACATAAGAAAGGGTGTATCTGCTTAGGTTCTAGAAATTGCTGAAATTCTCAGAGCTGTTAACACATGTTATATTCTGGGAGACTCCGTCAGATTTGAGAAATCGTTTTTCTTTTCTTTTAAGCAGATTTTCATTCTATTTCCTTAAATAGAGCAGCTGTGATAGTGTGCAAACAATCAAATGCTGAAAAGTAATTTTTGTGCTGTTTGTTTCATTTTCAAGGAAACAATTTATGTTCTTATTTTGAAGCCAACAGTCTAATGCTTGTTATCAGGAGAATGCACCAAACAGTGAAAAGTTTTGGTTTCTGCAGTAGACTTAGACCTGTGTTTTTCACTGGGCTCAGATACCACAAAAAAGATGAGTGATCCCATATGTTAATATACATGTATCTACTTAAAGACAAATACTTGATATTTGAATGTAAACAGCAGTCCTGAGAAGGGTTATGTACTTTGTACGTATGTGGTGATTATATATTGCTGCTATACCATTTTTGAAGTTTACCAGAGGAGACCTGTGTGTATTGTGAGGGGAGGGAGGGTGGAGGTGGAATGATAAACTATGGGCTTGCTTTCCAAATCCTGACGGGGAGATGCTTTATTCTGTATTGTTATCAATGCGAAAATAAAATTACAAAAATAATACTATTTTGAAAGTTTTCTGCTTGCTTTTAGCTGACAGGTCTCTAAGTGGATATAGCTTTTTCCACCTGCAATCAAATGTAATAAACCTTCTTCACTGCAGAAGTCAAATTCCTGGAAAAAAAGAAGTTGGAAGCTCACACTTACACCATAAAACCTTGTTTATTGCGACCATCAGTCTTCGAAGATATGCCCCACAATGGGGTTTGGTAAAGCCATTACAAGGTGCCGTATGAGTTCCATTTGCCTACAGTAAATAGAATGTCAGAAGTGTCAGGGGGAAATAAATATCGGGCTGGTTAAAAGGGAGCAGAGATGGCTCAAAGCATCATTGAGAGGATTGATTTATCTGGCATGCTGTAATGACTGCAGATGTGGATCTGTTATTCTAGATGAGCAATGAATTTGATGAGCTGATAACACAGGGCCAGAGAGGCCTGGTTTTAATTACTGATGAGGAATTTATTTGTGAAGCACTGTGATTTACTGAGGGTTTGTTCTGTTATTGACAGGTGACCTTGGGGCTTTTCTCTTTTGATGAATAAAAAAAGCGGCATTTTTTAAAGGAAAACTGTTTTATCAGTGCTATGAATACAGCGAGGTCATTTCAGATAGAGTATTGTCTTTCAAACCATCTTTATGTATAATTATTTTTTGTAGCAGTTGTTAATTGCCTCTTTCATCGAGATTGTCATGTATGCTATGTTTGCTACTTGAGAGAGACTAATTTTTGTGCAGATCGTTGCTAGCAAGGATATATTGGGTAGAACTTTTGTGGTTGAGATCTTAAGGCAAATAACAAAGTCACATTATCCAAGTATATATTACTGGGTTGTTCAGCTTTTCAACTACATAGCTCATCCAGCACGTATTACTTTTACTGTTCTGACTTTCCTTACAGACCACCAACGGGAAAAAATAATCTAAAAATACTAGGAATCAAAGGCTTTTGGTTTTGGATTGTTTTGGAAAACATATAGTCTTAAATGTTTTAAACAGCATTTTTTTCTAAGGTGAAGTTTTCATCAGGATGCTGTTTTGTTGCATATAATGTTATTGAGATGCCTATTATTCTTACATACTTACTTTACTTTTTCTCCCGTAGAATATACTTTTTGTTTTGATCTGTACATGCAAGAGGATTTGAGTGTTGACTTTTGTGCTTATGCTCTTAATTCTGTACTGTGCTTACAAATTGCAGGGTATTAACATCAGGATAAATCAAAGTACTTTCTGTCTAAACTGTCAGAACTATGTGCAGGTACTGTACATGTTTTCCAGTTTGTATATACTATTTGCTCTTAAGTAAATATTAAAAAAAAAAAAGCTAAATAGGAAAACATTTGGACTCTGCATTTTGTAGATGACGTTTCGGTGCGTATATATGATAATCTTGTAGCGTGCCATGAGAGGTAGGTACTGAATCAGGGAGGTAGAAGACCTTCCTCTTTGCTTTCCTTTTGTGAGCTTCACAACAAAAGTGGTATTATCCAGAAACTTCCTTTTTACTGCTTTACTCTCAACAATTCTTTAATACGGAGGAAGCTGTTAATTTAGACTTTACTTTCAATATAGTTTCTGGAAATGAAGAGACTTTTCTGTCTTATTGAGCCAAACACCATTTACACCAAAGCCTATTCGAGCTACTTAGCTGTTATTTTTATTTATTGAAGCAGGGAATCACTAGCTAATGGAATAGGTGGTGGCAGACAGATGTAATGTCTGTTTTGATCCAAGGATGAGGAAACCGTTTAGCAACATAATGCAAATTACTCAGAATTTTCTGAGGTGGAAGGAAGAAATGGGGAAATAGCTGAAGTCTGCACCATGTACTAATAGGCAGCTGGCTGGAGTTCCTGAACTTCTACACAGCAAAGTATCGCTCTTGGTGAGCTATATAGTACGAATCAAAGGAAGATGCTAGGCGATAAAGTGGGCTGGAATAAAGCATTATCAACCCTGTAAATAGTGAAATTGTGTCTAATATTATAAGGCGGTTTTTATCTTAAAATTATGAAGTGTGTCTTCAAGAAGTGCTTTTGTTTGGTTTTTAGTCTTTCATAGACTTGAATTTTGTTTGAACTTGTCCTATTAATCAAAACCACATTAGAAATGGAGATGGAGGAAGGGTGAGGAGAATTAAGAAGAGAGAGGAAGAATGTTGCTTCATTTTTATATGAAGACTTACTTCTTGAGATGCGAAAAAACCCAAAGATCACTTGACTAAATGCAGAACAAAAAAAAGCCAAACCAAACCCACCGAAACCCCCAACCCCCTCCCCTGTATTGTAGTTTTGCTCCCTTAATCTCTGCTTGCCCCCTTGCTTTTTCTGTGGGTTTTTCCATGGAAGAATAACAGCTATTCATGAATAACACGTATCTTACTATAAAACCATGCAGTGTTTAGCTCTAGGGCTAATATTTCAATTAAATGCATCTGACAATTTTAGATCTGCTCATGACTTAAATATTGCAATTAAGCAAACTGCAGTTAATAGAGTATTAAATAATCTGTTTTACAGATTTACTATTTTAAGTTATTTTTATAAAACCAGTGTGTTTTTAAACCAATTATGTGTTAACACCAGTGGGCGTTAACACTTGCAGACATTGTTAGTAGACAGAGGGTTAGTACAGCATTAAGCCTGTGATAATTTGGGTCCCATTTCGCTTCCCTGATGTGGTTCCCCTCTCCCCCAGCTTTGATTTTAATATTATTGAAGAAAGCTGGCTTGTATTTTGTTTGTCCCTGTATCAAGTGTCTTCCAGCCTTTACGCACGAAGAATGGCTTCAGACCCTTGGGAAGCATCCTTGAAGCAAATGACAGTACACTTCTTGATCTTCTTTGGTTAGAAGTATTGACTGTTCGTATGAAGGGGCTGCTTTGCCAGGTATAATGGCAACGAGGAACTGTGGTCGCTGACAGATGTGTTGAAAGTAATGGGAGTTGCATGAATTGCATGTTTTGCAAAGCAATCTTAAATAAAAAGCTAGGTACAGGCTTAAGAGGTGGAATCGTGTTCTCAGGTTTGCTGTAAAGTTCCTGTTGAACTCTGTATTGTGAAAGTATTATTTTTAGAGAGACCATGAGACTAACAAGGTTTGTGTATTTTGGAGTTGTGGTTCGTGGCTTGATTCTGTCCGTGCTGTTACCCCGGGACTCAAGGATGGACATAGTGAAGACTGATGATTTGACAGAGAAGCACAGACCTGTAAAATATCCTAATTATCCTCTAAGCAAGTCATATACTGCTTCAGAACATTATGTGGGACTTCCCCAATACTGGCAAAGTTAAGGGGTATCTTTTCTACGGGTTTCCAGCAAGGATTTGTGTGTTTACGTCCAGTGACTGGAAGCCTGAATTTTGGTCTGGTAGGGGACCTGGACCTGCTGAGGTCAGTTGATTTTTGTCATTGAATACAACAGGAGACAACAGCATCCCACAATTTCAAGTAATTGCAATGCTATTTATAAAACTTACTGTTTTTTAAAAGCACTTCTTATGTAGCATCTTAACATGCGGAATAAATACAACAGATTTAGCAGAGTTGGAAGTTTTTACAGCTTCTGTGGTACTAGGCTGAACTTGGAAACAATGCTCCAGAAGACACATTCCTTATTGCTGCTTTCCCCAAGTGCCAATCTGTGTTATGTGTTGCTGTAAGTAGCAAGGATAGAAGGGACAAATAAGCTGTTGTACAGAAACTCGGCGTGTTTGGACCAGGTTTTTTTCCTTCCTTTTTTCCTCATGGGTAATTAATGTAGCTCTTATTTTAAGGTTACAGTCTGCTTCTGAATTTCTTCTTGCTCTCATAGGAAAAGTTCTGTGATAGTTGTGTGCGTGAAAATAATTTTATGTATAAAGTTGGCATTGTAAATTAGCCAAGATTTTTCCTAATTCCACACACTTCTGTAAAAGCTGTTTTTACTCTCTGTCAATACCGGTGATCCAAGCTGTTGGTATAAGGGAGTTGGTGCCTTAACTCTCCTTTCATCCCTGTGTGGCCACTTTGTGATTAGCTTTTAATACCTTCAGCTTCATTGTCTGGATTTACTGATGCCGTCAGTAAAGAGAGCGAAGCTTGTGAATTCCAGGCCCCTCGGTGGGGTCTAACAAGAAGCTGTCTCTGCGAGAAGGAAGCACAAACTCGGATCTGACTCGGAGTGTGTGTTTAATGAGTATTCTTTTTTTTTTTTCTTTTTTTTTTCTTTTTTTTTTGTGGTGATGTGAAGCTATGATGGCGACATGTTGCCGCTTGCCACTAGAATTTCCTGGCAGTCCTCTGATGGAGCATGCTGTTTTGTGCTCCAGACATTGACTTCTGAGGACGTAAAACAATTTTCCTCCCACAAAAAATGCTAAACCCCACTCTTCTCCGTAGGCTGACCTTCCTAGGTGGGTGTGTGTGTGTATATATGTGGTGAGTCCTGTATTTGCTAGGCTGTGCAGAGCCGTGTAACGATACCTAGACTTACATATTTGAATTGCCCTCTGCTGTTGTTGCATGACAACATGCAGGATGTAGCAGATGCAGTAGAGGGGCTGTCAGGCAGATAGTCAAAATTATTTGGAATATTAATGTCTCAGTAGCAACATCTTACTTCAAGTGATTCTGTAAACGGACATAACGATTCTGTTATGAATTACAATAATTATTTTTAAAATGTTAGTTTTTCTATTTGATTTGAACATGTATGACACGGTGTTTTGTTAGATGATTTTTCTAATGTTCAGTTGCAGTAATATACGCACACTCACACTTAAAGCAGTCTAGAGAAGAAAAAGGATTTGTGCTTTGTGAATGTTTAGCTCGCAAATGCTGAGATCTTGCCCAGCACAAGACAGATTTCCAACCTGTCTCTGCCTCTGCCAGTCACCTGCAGCGCTTAGTGAGTTACTGCATTTGTCCTAATTAATGTAGAAGCCTCAGAACAGAAATTAAGACATGTAAAGTGTGCTAAAGCTAGAGATTTTAAAACATATGTAACTTAATATCTGGTGGGTTGCATGGTGCTGTTTACATTTAAACAGCCAGTCTGTTTCAGGGCAGAGTTATTCCTGGTGATCCCTTTATCCTGTGGGATAGAGCAGTGTTTCAGTTTAACAGTTCTCAGTAGTAATATGAAAACTGTGGAGCTGGAAGCAAACAGTATTTTCTTCCATTGAGAGTTGTGAGTGTTTAGCTAGTTGGAATGAAAAGTACTGATCCTGCTTAATTGAGATATCTGATGATGGCGCAGTATGAAGCAGGGTGGCAGCAAGACAAAGTGCATAAAGGTGAAAAGTCCGTATTTAAATAAATGTCAGGTAAAGGACTAAGCATTCATTTAAAAATGTGTATAGCAGTATTCCCTTTAAAAAGTCGTAATTACTCTTGCAATGTTAACATTTTGATCATACGATGGTATAAAAGGCACAAACGTTCTGATTCAGTGTGGGTAGTATCCCATGGGCTCTGGACGATGCCAGAACGGGAAGCTGAACTGTCCTTTCAGTCGCAGGTAAAACTAGTTCTGGTGTGACCCTGCTCACTGGTGGCTTATCAAAGCCATGGGTGTGTAGAACAGAGCAAATACGGCTCCAGTCTGCGGAGTTTTATTAATACAATAAAAATTGTTTCATCTGTTTTTGTCAAGATTTCTGATAACTTTCGTGAATGATATAATGGGAAAAGGACACAGGAGTGCTACTTGTTCTCTAGCAGTACTTGATGTCCCGTCGTGTTTTATTGCTCTATGGGTAGTTGCTTTGTAGAAACTCCATCATGTTTTTATTTGCACAGTTGTTAAAATTAGATATATTCTGCTTAGTTAAATTTTGTGTCGGAGTCAACATAATGTTGAATGTGAAATATTTTATTGTAGTTCCTTCATTACAAGATCAGACTTTTATCATCCAAAGGGAATGGTGACCTTGCCAGGTGTAGGGAGAGGGGCTGGGTTGCAGTAGTCACAGCTTTGTGATCTCAAACTGAGAGGCAGTACGTGCTTCCATTTGCAGATGCTGACTTGTGTAACACAGCAAGTAATTATAGCATCATATAGGCAGAGTAGAGCCAGTTCCATATAAATGAAATCAGTACCCAGTACTTGTGGAAACTGAATTTCATCAGTTGTGGCTCTGTATAAAGTTTTCCATGAGAACTGTTTGTATATCTTCACTCCGATTTGAGCTCACTTCTTGCTTCTGTTGAACTTGAAGGTAAATATTTTCTTGACTTTGCAGCCCTACTTTGGTTCTCCTGCTCCCTGCATGGGACCTCTATTGTTAAATGTTACGGGGATTGTGGTCGTGTACCTTCCGCAGAGGCAGAGACCTGCAGTTGGTGGTTTTTCTTGATGCTGGAGGGGTGGTGGGGGGAGAAGAACATGGCAAGGAGCACTGTAACTGAACACAAATGTGTGGCATAACGAGGTTAGGGGTTCTTTAATTCTGTTTACAATATATGTAAAAGATACGTACTCAAGACAAATAAGGGAATGTTTATTTAGTTTTTCTTTTCATAAACTTCTAGAAATTTATGTAATGAAAATGAATTTTAATTATATTAGGATTTATTTATCAGTCTATGTTAGCAAGCATACCTCTGAAATGATATAGTTTAACGTGGTGTTCATTTACATAGTTTAGAAATGAATAGCAAAACATGCAGTTTTGCAGAGATCATCTTTAAAATACTCTGATTATTGGCATCACCAATAACAGCTCAGATGGGATAAAGCAGCTCTGTTTATAGACACTCTCACACTCAACATAATCTCATGTTCCAAGTTTTTTTGTCACTACATGAAAAGTCATTTTTGGCTTGTATCATTACTTTGAATTTAAGTGTGGGTTGGGTTTTGTGTTTTTTTTTGTTTTTTTTCTTTTTTTTTTTTTCTTGTGGTATGATGAAAGAAATACCGGTTAAATAGTTAAACTTTGTCTGGTTTTAGAAGAAGAAAAAATGTCAAAATTTCAGGAGCAGTTCTGGTACCTTTCTGGAAAAGAAAACACAGAAATCCATTGCTTTGATTTATGAGCTCACGCTGTTAATGTTTGAGCAGATACTGGATATTTGTGGAAATATCTGTAAGTCTTGAAGGTTTCACAACTTCCATCACAAAACTGTGTTACTATGGAAAAGCGGTGTTCACTCTTTTGACAAGTGTGACACTTAACCAAGGAATAAAAATAATACAAACCACATAATACACAAACAGAGGAGCGAGTTGTCTGTGCAGACAGTTTGTTGACACTTTGTTGGAAAAGATTTATCTGATCTGCTTGTTGAGGAGGATCAAAATACCTCTGAATTGGACAGGGTTGTGAAGATTTTGTTGGGGATGCTGCTACATATAGATGCTTTCTGAATTGAAGCATAGTTGTTACAGGTTCAGGGCTGAAACGTTGAGCAAGTAGACTGTCCAGGCCTGATGAAATGCCAGTAGCTTATTACAAAAAGCAGAATACAACCCTTTTTTTTTTAATGAGTATCTTCACAGCTTTCCATGAAGATGCTAAAATGTAAGGTGTGCAGTTCTTTTCAAAGTGGAAAAAATAGCATGTATATGTTTTCTTTTTAAGATTGTTTTCCAAACATGGATGCAGTGAAGACAAAAACCTGTGGTTTGTTTCTTGGCGCAGGCTGTCAGAAATGACACTCACAAAGGTTTGTGTCTGCAAAATACAACAATGTGCTCATAAAACTGATGCTTTATTCTTTTTTTCATGTTTAGAGTTGACCTTCGTGCCGTGGTGCATTTGATGCTTCTCCCCCTTCGCCTTCCTAAAGATTTGAGGGCAAGGACATCAGTCCTACAGGGCGGACTCTGGTACACCTCCTATAGAAAATAGCTGAGAAATTCTTCCCTTGTTGCCCCTTTTCTCCTAATGGGTCTCCTTTAGGGCTCTGAGCCAGACCAGCTCAGTGTGGATGTTGTTTTGGAGTCTTTTGAATGTGGATGTGAAGCAGTTTGTCTGTCCTTTGCTTCGTAAGAATTCTTTTTTTAAAAAAACAAAGCTGTAGCTATGAAGTAGCCTATTTGTCCTAAAACTTATGAAAAGGAGGGGGAGGGAGTGCTGGGACCCATCTTTATAACAACAATCAGCCTTTGTAAGGTTTCATTCCAGGCTAATGGCTGGTGAAATTGTTCTGGGTAGTTAAAATGAAATGAAATGAATTAAAGAACATGAAGGAGAGCAAGCAGAATGGTTTATTGCTTTTCTTTGAAGGCACAATAGCTATACTCTGTCTCTTTTTGTTACTCATATCTGTGTGGCGGATATTTAAAGTCAGGGTTTTGAATAGCATGATGGCTAAATGAGGGCTATAAATCGAGGGCTATGGTGCAAAATTCTAGTGCTAGCAAGTACTAAAACACAATACCAAAGAGGCTGGGGTCTAAAATTGTTTTAGACTGATGAATATGCAGACGTGCAAACAAGAAAATGTATATATTCCCTACCAAAAAACCTCCAGAAAACACTGATGATCAATTTTTCAAAAAGGAAAACAAATATTTTAAACACATTAATGCTTTCAATTTATACAGGAATGTTACTGAAATTTTCTTAAAAGCCTGAAAGTCCATACTTAAGAATTTTAATTAAAAGTGGGAAAACCACAAAGTAGCCAAATATTTTTATTAATGGGAAAATGTGAAAATGTCAAGAAATTGATGTATAGTATTCACTTATAAACCTACAAATTTAGCCAAAACAACAACAAAAATTTAATGTGTTAGCTTGCAGATAGCAACACAAAAGTTTCCCCAAATGGGATAATGCAGCTTAGAAAGCACCTGGTTTAAGACTGTTGTTACACAGCTGAAAAAATAAAGTGTCATATCAGGTTGGGGTCACATTTGTCTAAGAAAAACTAACAGGAGGATTTCTATTGTCAACACAGGAGATGAGCAGTACGATAACGGCAAATTATACTCTCTGATCCACCCTCTGTTATAGAAGTGACTAGAGATTAAAGCCTGAGCCAGGAATTTCATTACTCTTATACATTTTTCACAAAGGCAGTATTTGTAAAAATGCTGGTGAAGAAGGGTCAGAAATTTTCCTGAAAGCATGAGATCATTTTTGACTGTGTGTGCATGCGCATATATATGTGTGTACCACTATGAGCATATTAAGAACCAAAAAAGATACATAACACATCTTTCAAAGTTAGTATAGGTGTTCAGGCTTTAGGCTCCCTAATGTGAAAGTGGATGTTTGCTAGCATTTAGTTCGTGTTATGTGAAGGGTCTGGGGATTTTTGTTTAGTTTTTATTTTTTGGGGGGGAGTGGATTTAAAGCATAAGAATATAAAGTAAAATAGAAGATAACGTAGAATATTGCTAATTAATAAAAAGTGAAAGGCTTTTAGGGGATGAAGAGTACAGAACTCGTTTACTTTGCAACCAGTTTATTAACAGTACTGGTTTTATTGCCACTCAATTAAGCAAAGCCCAGAGTCTGGGAACCTCATTTTTCAGGCTTTTAACAAACAGTAGCTCTCAGGCCTTTCTGTAGCTGAGTCTGCATGAGAAATTGGCACTGCGGAGTCCTGCTACCTCCCGAGCTCTCCCTGACAAGCTGGGACCTGATGCTTCGCAGCTCTCCGTGTGGGCGCCAGGGCATGCGCTGCTGTGCGTGGCTCCGGAGAGGCTTCTCTCCTTCCAGCTGTTGTCCTTGCTGTGCCAGAGGCTGTAACCTGGCTGGATCTGGCCGACCTGTCGCAGAGCTGGTGAGGTGCCTTTGTGCTCTGGTTTCTCTCGGTGTTTGCAAAGGCATGAGCTAACTTCCATGGATCCTGCTGGAGCTGAGCTTCTGCACTGGAGTAGGTGGGCACCATCCTTTTCTTGGTGGTTGAGGTCCCTCCGCAGAGTAGGTGGGCTTTCACTTTCATCATCTTTTCTTCTTGCACTAAAAGTCAAGGCATTTTTCCTGAAATATTTTTTTTCTTCAGTATTTGTGTATTTAATAGTGACTGTGTCTGTCTCCAGTGAAATGTGGGCATAGCTAATCTACCTTTAAACTGGCTAGATAGGCCCCTTGGAGCAGCTGACCTACAGCAGTTCTTTGCTCATGGCTGCAAAACCGGTGGAGAACAAGACAAGTTATACTTGGTCAGGCTCCTCCTGGAATGCTTATGCTGCTGCCTGCACAAGCTGGAGTAAAGCTGCCTTGGGTATTTGTGCAGTTATGGTGGAGTCACTGCAGTACAGACACGGTTCCCATAAAACTATTATGTGCACTCAGAAAAAAAAAAACACCCAAAAGCCAAACTCTGAGTGAGGGAGGGATCTGCTAAATCAGGGTGTCTGATACTTGATAGCCCTTGTCCATTGTGGGTGGACCGCTAAGCCAAAGGATGCGATGTGCTCCTGAGTTACGCTGTCCCGATCTGCCCATCGGTGTTGTAAGAGTTGTCCCATCAGACTCTGGTGTGATGGGTGGCACCAGAGAGAGATACTTCATCTTCAGAGTGTGCAAGTGTATCTATATTAGGTGAGAGCCAGCCAGCACTGGTAACCCCATCACCTTGTCTTTTGCTAAAGGAAGCCTACTGAAGAAAGACAATAAAATTCCCAAGGCAAACTTGAGGCCCACAGAAGTAAGTGCAGATGTGGCAGGTATGGCTGGGAAGTTAGATGAGAGCTGGGGTGTGCCCCACTTCATATGCCTCGGTTGCTAATGAACTTTTAGCTTCTCACTTGGACAAAGGCCGCGTTAGGATGACCTGTCCAATTTTATCAGTAGCAGGTATGGTAAGCCTTAGAGCTTCATTAAAAGAGTAATTTGGGGCGGAGAAGCAGGAATCCTGGTTGTAACCTGAGCGTTTTGGAAGCATGAAACTGCTGCGCAACTTTTGATAGAAAGCAGCACTCACATTTTCATCATGTGTTAAGGAAGTTCATCCATCAGATTTAGGAGATGGATTAATTCCTACCCTGTGGCTTGCTGTGAAATTGCTATTTGGCATTGCCCATCTATTATTGGAGAACACTTACTGCTGCACCTGGCTCTGTTTGTAGTTGTTTCCCTTCCTAGTAAGTTAATACTTAAGGTATTTATTTGCAGATGGTTTCCCATCAATAGGAAGTATCAGAATGTGACTCCAAAATGAGGGATTGGCTTTGTGTTCGGTCGGTAAGGATGCATGCATGCCTGCTGCCATTGCCAAATACTATAGCGTTCTTGTTCCTACTTGGGAAGCTTTTTAAATGTCTAAAATATGGCAGATGACTGACATCTGCTTAGGCAGACACCAAGAAAAGCTTTTTATACTTACGCATTTAAAACTCTCAAAGAACAGTAGAAGTGTGTCCCTGAAAATATTTATTACATCCATATGAAATGGCCCATTTTTTACCAACTTCTAGTATATTTCTTTAAGGAGCAGGTTACACTGGGATTATGTTTACTTTAATAAAATTCTTCACTGCTTCACTCTGATTGTATCTGTTCTTGGATAAGAATAGTTTGCAGGGCAAAATGAATGAGTGGCTTTATGCATAATATGAGAGTATCAAATTAATCAAAATGTAAGGTGCTTTCTGCTTTTTAATACTGACTAAATGTTTTCCTTGCAAAGGTTATTTGAGTTGGCTGCAAAATAGATTATGTTAAAATGTGTATTTTATTTTTCTTCCCTTTAGAAAAAGATTTACCTTGTTTTTTATTAAAAAAAAAAAGTCTCCCCCCCTTCAGCACATGCAAACTGTGTTAAGATTATTTAGCTATAGGAAGAATGCAGTATTAGAGCATGTGTTTGAGGCTTAACTATGACTTTGGGAAGCTGTGACAAATACTGAGGGGTAGTGAAAATCAGAACAGTAGCTCATGAGTTAGATTTCTTGGGTTTCTAGCCTGATTCTTCATAAGTGAAGGACATTTGACCTGTTGAACCAGGCTGTTGTCTTCCAGTTCTCATTGCAGCTGAAAGCCATTGCAGATGTTCTGAACAGGTAGTGGTAGAAAACCAGAGCCATGTCATACTTGTGTGCTTTTTAAAAAAAGAAATACAATAGAATAAAAGTTTTCTACAGACTGTCAAGCAACTGGTATGGTAGTACACCATAGTTAGTGGTACCATACTGTAGTGTAGCACTGTACAACAACTGATAGTTTCAATTAAGTGAAATCCTTGGGGGAAAATGTGAGTAGTATGTGGATTAGGGTCTCTACCTCTTCCTCTTTTTTCCTTTTTTTTTTTTTTTTTTTTTCCCTTTCATATACTTTGGATCCTTGGCCAGTTTCCCTTTGCTCAGAAACGAGAAGGATGGGGATGTTGCTGCGTGCTTCCCTGGAGTTACTTGCCGTATCACTAGTACGGCTGTTGTCTGGTCTGTAAACCAGTAACTGTGAGGTGAAAGGCGGTTTTCCGTTTTCACTGTCCTGAGCCATTCAGGCTTTTCAGCTATTTTATTGTTGAATTTCGGACAAATAAGAACAGCATTGCCAACATACTTTTCTGATGTGCTGTTATGGTTGATCCGTATGTTTTGTAGGAGTTTGATAGTTAATAAGGACATCTGTGATGTACTGGTCGACATTAACATTTTTAGACGATGGTTAATGTCACTGATGAAATTCTGTAATGCAATGCATTTGCAGTCATGTAACACGGAATAAGGAACTTAGAATATTGATCTTTCTGGGTTATTACATTTGCTTTTAAAGGTAGATGAAGCATTAACACCTGAGACTGCAACATTGATCATAACATTGTCACTGTAAAAGCATAACGGCTGTCGGCTTACTTCAGAGATAATATAAAGAGCAGCCTACCTTTAAATCAGGTGATTAACTTGCTTATCTGCGCTGAAGCTAGAAGAGTGTTTCCACTGAGTTTCAACAAAGGGCAGATTCACAAATTCTGCTTTGACCACGCAAAGGGAATTTGCCGCTGATAGTGACATGAATTTTCCAGTTGCTGAGGATGTCTCAAGTGGGCTTCCTGTGATGGATACTCCAGCCTTTTCTTACGGTGTTGTGTTGAAAACCAGTTTTGGAAAATAAGTTTGAGATGTGTAGGAACAGAGCTATTTCCACATTTTGTTTTTAGGAACATGTATGGTGTTTTTTGTGGAAAACTGACTTGGAAATGTCACAGGTTGCCACCAATCCCTGTTAAGGAAAACAAAAAGCAGTGGTGATTTTGGGGTATCCAGTTGGGTACCTGTAGGGTGAAAAATATTGAAGATACCTTCTGAAAGTAAGGGCTATTTTCAGTGTTCCCAGATTATTTTTCTTTTAATGAAAAATCACTGTTTGCAGATGGAAACCTTTGTTTTAGTCTAATTATATATTTCTAATTCTGCAATGATTGTTTCAGTTTTGATAGCCTCAGTAGGTTCCTGTACTTCCTGAACTGTCTTTCAGAAGTTTCATTTGTTGATTTCAACAAAAAGAAGAGTTTGTATGTGTGTGTTTGCTGTGCTTTTGATAAAATACAAACATTTCTGAAAGCTTTTCCTAACAATCTGAGAACACAAATTTTAAATCTAGGTAGTTCTAGTAAATAGAGTTCTAAATCAACTTTGACAGAAAAGGTAAATACTAAATTTGTGCAGTGTCTGTTCAGGAATGCGGAGAGAGCTGTGTATTATTATATGACTCTTGAAGGCATCTCCTGTTCTCTTCTGCCATTTTTTTTTTTTTCCTTGTACTGTGTTTGGCTTTTTTAGGTAAGTAAATATATAATGAATTTAGGGACGGTAGGAAATGAAAGGAGTAGACATTTAATATTGGTAGTAATATATATCTTTGTACATAAAACCTTGAATTAAGATGCAAAAAAGTAAAATAGATCAAAGGAAGAAGTTGGTGTGATACAGGATTTGAAAATGGCTAATGAGTAAATACTGTGGAGGATTTGTGATTTCCCCTCCCTTTTTTTCTTGTTCCTTTAGAGCTCTGAAGGTACCTGACAACCTTTAAGGTTGGGTGTTGATTATTGAATCTAATAATGTAGTAAAAGTCTAATAAAGTAAAAAGGTCACATGGTTTAAATTTTTTTTTTTTTGCTTTTAGGGAGTTGAGCAGAAAGCAATTAAGAGAGCTCATTCTAGTGGCTAATCAAAATCATAAACCAAAACACAAAATAAAGGCAAAGTATAAATTAGTGCTACTGAAAAGATGCTCCCAAACCAGCTGTGCTTACATACATCAAGTTTACATTATTAACTACACCATTTCTCCAACCAGTATGTTGTCAGCACAGTGGAATGAAGCCTTCATCTTTACCCATTATTTCCTTTCATAAAAGCTGAAATAACTTCATCATAAAATAAGATGGAAAATAAAGTCGTAGAAGATCCACTGTTGAAAATGTGCGGTTTCATTCAAATGTATTTGTTTAAAAAACTAAAAATGGTGAAGCTGCATTTGAAGAGTTTGTTTAAGAAGAACTGCAGCGCTTGGTGAGATAAGGATGAGAAATGGGTGTGCGAGGTGGCGGTGCCGTTACCTCCCTGTTGGGGCTGACAGATCGGTCCAGGAGCCGCATCAGGGCAGGGAGACATCAGCTTCAGTAATGGAGAGATGTCTGGTGGAAAGATTGCTCTATCACCGTGATGGGTTCCTCACATGTTATAAATCTAAGATTGTTCTTTCCTGCCGCAGAAATGAGCAGCTCTTTCTCCTTCCTAGAATGAAATGTCGGCTAGAGAAAGGAACAGAAATGAAAACGAAAAGTGAGGAAAGTTATCTTTTTAACATAAATCTCTTGCGGAAACAGTATCAGACCCATTAGTGATTTGAAAAACAGCACTGTGCCAATCTTCTCCCTACGCATGGAAAGAAACAGGCTGCTTTATGGCATCTCCCCTCTCCCTTCCCCGGTGCTTTTAATCTAGGAGCAGTAGGGATGGACTGCTCTAAATCTCCGTGTGGGAAGTGAGGTCCAAGGTGGTGACAGCTCAGGGAGCTGCCACCTACGCAGCAGTGAAAAGACGGGGAAAGGAGATCTGGTTCTTTGCCTTGAGACCGCGACAAGGAGCCAGCAAGGTGTGGTTGTCCGGTCCTTCCTGCCCCCAGAAGGGAAGCCCCTGAGCGGCGGTTTCTGAAGAGGACTGAAGAGCAATACAAACGATACCGCGGCACACGCTCCCCAGGCTTGCTTGTCTGCTTGGACGTCTTTGAGAAATAGGAGGATTAGCCCATGGCACATAAGCACTGCCTATGAAAGCTAGCTCTGAATGCGAGCAAACTTCCCCCCCTCCCCGTTGCTGCTGGGTTTGCATCCTTTGTGTAGCTTAGTTTTGTCTTGTGTTTGGTATGAAGCAGTATTACAACAGGATTTGCTTTAAATCCTTCTGAGTTTGTTCAAAATGCTTTAGGAGTCCTGAAAGTAATGCTTGTGGTAATGTTTTTGAGATGCAGGCAAAACTGGTGAAGCGATAGGTTTTTTTTGTTGCCCTAGTAAGCAAGTACTTTGAATCCTTGTTATTCCAAAATATAGATAGATACACAAACATAAATTAATTTATCTTGGCAAATTTCTGTGAGCTTTGATTAAGCTTAGGTAGCTTGTAAGTATAGATTTCATAGTAGAAAACATGGAAATTTGTATGTAATAGTTTATCTAACTTGCAAGGGGAACTTGAAACAAAATTTGTTATTAAATAGAATTCAAACCAGGCAGAAAAGTGGATAGCTAGATACAACGTAATGTGGTTTTCCATGGGTAGATCATGCTAAACTGACTTGATAGAGGTTGGTAGAAACGCGGGAAATGGCTTAAGGATGTAAAATGTAATTTGAAATTATTAGGCTTAAGGAAGGTTGCTGATTGAGTTTTCAAGGATTGTTTTGTGGCTGATCTTATTTAATATTTTTAATAATCACCTTGGCACAGATAGTATGAGTGCGATAATGCAGTTTGATGACAAATGTAGGAAGATATTGTCAATATATAGGAGGAAAAAAGACAACTTGGTGACTCGAAGGACTGGAGTAATAGAAGTGGGATGAAAATTAGTAGATTATAAGGCCAGTAATTCACTTAAGAGGACTGTTAAATTTGAAACACTAGACCAGACAAAATAATATAGTCGATTAAAAGAAAAAGGCTATAAAAGAGATGGAGAGAAGGCTTGGTATAGACAAGTGAGAGAAAGCATCCGTTCCTATTAAAACTTGATCATTAAAGCTGTTCCAGGTAGGGTCTTGCCAGTGTCTTGAACAAAGGCATTAATACCTGTGTCTTTACAGGAAGCTCCACTCATACATTATCTCGATAATTCCTGTTGCCTAGAATTATATTTGGCTTTTTATGCTCTGCTTGCATTGGTGACTTGCTGTCAGCTCACACTCAGTAACAGATGATCTGTTCCACAACAAGGCAGGGGAAAGACTCTGAAAGAGCTTGGAGCACCATGAAAATGGTTGTAACTCAACCTTAACTACTTTGATCCATCTTGTTAAACGTTTTCAGATATGTTTCCTTACTGGTTTTTCTTTACTACTTAGAAGTTTGTTTTCTGCCTTCTCTGAACTGTGCCTACCATCTCTTCTGGTTTTAGTCTCTTAATTGACTGTATTATCTTTGTCTCACCTAATGTTTCAGATTCTTGTACCCCTTCTCATTTGTTATTATCCATTGTTGTTATCTCCATCGATATTTTCTTACTTGTGTTGTTCTACATATTTATTTTTACATTGTACTTTGTCTTTTTGTTTGTATAATCTGTATGTTCTGACTTTATTATGAGCACTTATTTGAATTCCTTCTGTGCCCAGTGGGATGCTTGGTTATGTTAGGCATTGCGCATACACAGTCTTCTGCCTCCAGACTAAAGCTTACAGTCCTCAGTGACCTTTGTTTTTCTTTTTTTTTTCTTTTTTTTTTTTTTGAGATTTTTTCTTTTATCTGTTAAAAAAACCCAACAAGCTAAGCTTGATGAACGTTAGAGTGTTAGCACTGTTTATCTTGCCTTCTTGTTTCTACCTGCAAAAGAGAGGAAGAAGCATTCAAGTTGTACTGAAGTAAAGGACAACTTCAAATCGAGCAGCATCCCAAGAGGGTGAGACCATGGTTTCATGAGCAAGCTGTTGATTCTTGTGGCTGAGGTTGCACGGTACATGAGTAAACAAACAGGCCTGGTTTGAAAGGGATCCAAGCACTTGCAATTTAGTGAGTTGAACTGAAAAAAGTTCCTCAAAGCCACCCAGCAGACAAATCTTAAGTGTAGGCAATGGAGACAACAGTCACAGAATGGTTGATGTTGGAAAGGACCTCTGGAGGTCATGTAATCCAAAGCCCTGCTCAAGCAGGGTCGCCTATAGAAGGCTGCCCAGAACCATGTCCAGGCAGCTTTTAGAGATCTTTATTACAGTATCTCGATTACTCTTGCTCTTAATTTCCCATCCTTATTTATTTGACAATGCATAAAGTTCAAATACTTCATGAGAGAGGAACCGCCCCAGAGGTTCATCTCCCATGAAGAGGAAAGGAACCTCCTTCTCCCTTGTTTCCTTTTTTCCAGTTTTCAAGGAGTAACTACACCGAAGTATACAGCTCCTATATTTTGCAGTGAACGCTGTAATTTGTACAATTTCTCAAAAAAACCCCACAAACCCAACAACAAAAAACCCCACCAAACTCCTTGTAAACCCCTGACTTACAATTTGGTGACCAGTAGTGTGCACATGTGTTGCTTTCCTGCGCTTCTGTTGCATTCTATATCCTAAGTTACATACAATGAAATTACCTGCTGTGAAAACAGATAGATGTCTTAATTTATTTTAAAAGACTTGACTTTGGAAAGCTGCACTTGATTACACCAATTGATTGATCATTCAGAAACATTCCAATACTTTGTTCAAACTTTGAGTTTCTAAGCTGGCTGTGTACTGTCCACTCTTCTCTGGCCAGTGCTCCTTCTTTTATTTCTAGGGCTTGGGTCACAGGCTATTATTTGTCTTCTCTGTGTGCCTGAAACTGCTAAAACTGGAGATAACAGATGGGTAAGTGGATAAGAAATAGTGAATAGTAAACAGCAGTTTTCATGTTTTGTCTTTTCAGACAATTGTTTTACAAGCATTAATGTAACTTCTGAGATTTGCAAACAGCTGGTGGTTGTTCAAATACTCTGGAAATAAAGCGGAAACTGTTTTATTCACCTCTCTGTTTGCCAACCTCTGCTGCATCGTGGCTGATCAGCCTGCCTTCTGCACGGTTCCTTTCTCACCAGCTTTGGGAGGTTTTCCGGCTCTTCCTCCCAAGTTTTCAGGTTAGTAATGAAGTGTTGTCCTCCCATAAAAATGTCATAATCCTTGAGTGATTTAAAGCGCTTCTGGATCTGAGATTGATGACACAAGGAATAGTTTGCTGTAATACAGTTAAAGGCATCATGGTCTAGTTGCCAGAACTAGGAGTCAAGGAACTTAAGTCTCATTGCTGGCTCTATAAATGATTCGTGTTGTGACCTTGGACAAATCACCTAATCTCTTTGTGCCTCTGATTTGCTGGTTGTGAAATGGGTATACTAATGCTCATGTAGCTTCATCAAGCACAGTGTGAGGAGTGCTGTGTACAAAATAAATTTGCCATGAGGGGACAGCTTAAGTCTATAAATTTCATATGAAGTAAAATTTATCTGCTTACCTGAGTTTATCTTTACTGGGAGCCTGGAAACAGAAGTGCATAAAATTCTGTGTGAGTCTTGGCTATTTCCGGATCTCTCCCTTTTCCTGCCCTGGAATCGGACACTTGCTTCCCTTGCAGTATGCATTTTCCATTTCAATCCACTGGAATTTACTTGGTGTATTTTTCAAATTTATAGTGCCTCTTAAGAAAGCAGGTTTGCCCAGTGGGCCAGTTGCTGTGTTTTAAAGTACATATTTATTATATAATCGATTTCACTTTGCTGTTCTAATATTCAGCAAGGGTTCATTTTTCCACAGTTATGAACCTGTCTTGTGCTCACATCCTGCATGGGAATCATATCCGTAGACTACCTATAGTGACCTGTTGAAGGTAAAAAGGAAGGAGGGCAGATGAAACTTGGCCAGTCAGATTTTGTAAGGAAATACAGCTTCCTTTATCTTTTGATTCTTGTGGAATTTGCTCAGTTCCAACAGCTGAAGATTAAAAAGAAAAAAAGTTAGTATTATAAATCTCAGAGTAAAGCATGAGTTTGGCAGCAACAGGTACTCCTGACGAGCATTACTTAGCTCGTGTCGTGGAATGGATGTATCTGTCTTAGCTGCCTGAAGGTAAAATGTCTCCCTTCCCTTTTGTTCTCTGTTAGTACCTTACAGGCTAGCATAGCAGCAGCTATAGAGAAATGTTTGCGCGTGTGCTTTCATATAACGTCTGTTTTGGTTGTTTTTTGAATACATTCTAGTTTTAGAACAAAATTAAATTCAGAACGTATCTCTGTGTTGGTGCTAGCAGCTGGAGAACTTCCATGATCCCCCAGTTGGAGGTGCTTATTGTTTATCAGAAAGGACTGGAAATACATGGGGATGAAATTAGATATAGTATTTTAAGGCTTATGTGCAATTCTTTATATATCAAAGAACTTAATCATGGAATTTAACCTAATAGAAAATTATTTTCCTTGTCTATTGAGGGGGTTTTGTCTAGAGTGTAGGAAGATTTTTATTACCATTCAACCTTACCTTTTGAGTCTTTTCTTCTTCACGTTTTCTTTTAAAAGACACATTAAAAGGAACATATCAGACTGAGAATGGACATGACATTCAGGTTTAAAAACGGAGTGTTTAATGGAATCATGAATAAATGGAAACAGATTTGTCTGTCAAAAATTAAATAGGAGTATTCTTTGATTAATATCAAAATCTAATCTAAAATAGTTTTAGCCATTTCATACAGGTGACATCTGTGCTTAAATATAATTTCCTCTCCCTGTTCTGGCATGACTGTTAATTACTTACTCAATGTAGTTCAACATTTAGTTAATAAATATGTCAAGCTTTTACCATGGTGTTCTTTTTGCAGAGTTGTGAATTTGCAATTAGTTTTAGATTTACTACATGGTGACAGACAGTGCTGTATAAATAGAGGTTAAACACACAATTTACATATTAATTTCATGATTCATTTATTCAATGATTTATGTGGATATAGATTGTATTTAATCTCTGTGCTGTAGTTGTTCCAGGCATGACGAACAGAATCGCTATACTGGCGGAGAAGTAATGATGTCTGTATTGAGCTACAGAAAGGAAAGAGGAAAAATAAGAGATTTTGAAACCCAGTCATTCATTAATCTCAATAGTTTTTGAGAGGCTAGTGAAAAGCAATAATGGGTTTCTAAAGCATGTATATACCGATACATATACACGTGTACGCAGGCACATATACACTGAAGAGCGTGATACTCCATCTTGTCTCTCTAATAATGCATATTATCATTAAATAACAGTTTGTGCCCAATTCTGTTAACCCCGGAAGCCAGGAGATTAGTCACCATCTTCTCGTTCTAGGGTTTGTACTGCACGTGTCCTGAAAAATGGACAGTCATAGACTTATGTGCATGCTTAAAATTAAGTTTATGCTTATTATTGACTTCTTCAAGTCTATGTATCTGCTTCTTGTGGTCAAAACATTTGCAGTAGCTCTCTCCATTTATTACAATGCAGCTCTAATATTTCTGATCACTTTAAAAAGGAGTTTAATGAGTATTACTTTACCTATAAAAACATGGTTTTATCCATAAGTTTTAATTTTGTCTGTTCTATTGATGGAAAAGCAAAGTATTCATAGGTGAGATGAGAACTTCAGAAAATTCTCTGCGTGTTCCCATTTTATATTTCCCTATTACAGATACGTATAAGTTGGTGGAGGAAGTACTTTGTAAATATAGTTAGATTTGTAACTACTTAAGCTCCCATGGTATTTGATATTATGAACATACTAATTTAAAGCATATTTTTGGTTTAGTGTCATTTTCCTTGCTGCTAGTTGTGCAAGTGTAAAGTTCTCTGAAGCGAAGATAGATCTCTGACCTAATTCAGCAGATTATGGCCTTTAAATGGACTTGATACACTTCAAGCAGTGTGGAATTAAAATATATCTCTGATTTTGGTGCTGTGCTTGGTTCCTGTTCACTGGCAGCACTGTGTGTGCGAATCCTGCGTTTCTTTTCCAAGTCTTTTGTGATAAAAGGGGGAGGCTTCACCTCCAGTGTGTTCTCTGGATCCCTCCGGACAAACCGGGATGTAGCACCAAAAAAAAAAAAAAAAAAATCATAATTGAAGCAAATAAACCAGGGTGATTCAGAACAGATTAAGAACCTGAAGCAAAGGACATAATGTGTCTTTTATCTTAATGAATGAAAGGAGAAATTATTAGCTATTTTTTGAAAAGACAGGGACGTTTTCCCTGGGAATGTTCTAGGTACATCCTTGGCTTCCCTCTCTCAGGCCCTGCTGTGCTGTGTGTCCTCCCTGCACTAGCACATACGTTTCAGTGGAGTGGTTTTGGAAGAAGGTTGGGGTTTTTTTGTGGGTTTTTTTTTTAAGGACTAAAAAGAGCTACTGATGAGGTGAAAATAATATACAAATGATCCCTTTATTTTGAGATAACGAGGTGACAGTAAGAACCACTGTCAGTCCAAAATACTTCAAAATTTGGGGGCAGGTAGGGGAGAATCCCATTTTGCTGCAAGGAATTGTAGCAGTGTGAGTTGTACAACTTGAGTCATTGAGCAGTGCCATCTAGAGTATACCCATGGGGGAGGATTCGCACAGAAACCTTGGGATATCTTCTCTCCTTCCAACAGAAGTCAAAGGGAAAAAATAATCTGAATTTCTTTTTTTTTATTAAATGTCAAAGCAGCTGCATGGCGGGGGGCAGTTGAAAACTTTAGTTTCTTTCTTTAGTTTCCATAGTTTTTCTCACACATTTGTTCTGTGAATTCCTGTGTGTACTTAAATACGCAGAAGTGTGCAAGACAAGCGGTGCGGTATTATTTCCATTTCCTTACCTGGCAAGAGTTGCAAAGTGTGTATTGAAGGGAAGCAGCCATTTCTGCTTTTTAGACTGAGTCCCTGAAATGCGTTGTTAGATGCAGAGAGCTGGAACCTCACTTCTAAACCCCTTGAAAGTGTAATGTGCTGAGTAGCTGACTGCAGGGAGCAGGTGTCAAACAATATTTAAATGACATTTTCAACAAAATAAATATTGAGCTGCCCTGTCACTTCGGTGGGAGAATAATCTGCTCAAAAAAAAAAAATCCCATTCATTGTAAACTGCCTCTGACATTTGTTCTTCAGGAATTATTTGCAGTTTATCTTCTGAGCTAGAGCCTTTTATCAGCACAGCAGTTGAACTGCAGTGCAAAAAAAATGGTAATTGAGTATTTTATCAAACGCTTCCAACAAAACGGACTTTGCAAGTCGTAAATGAAGATTAAAACCATTGTTGGCAGGGATGAACAAATTGGAATGATTTATTATCTGAAACATCAATATGTCACTGCTCAGAAATAAAATAAAAAGAAACAAACAACTGCCCCCCTTCCCCCAAAATGTGCACTTAGTCTCAGCCAAGCGATGGAAGGTAAATACATGTTTTAATTATTTGTGCTAGAGAGGCTGTTTAAAAAAAAAAAAAAAAAGAGAAAGCATCATCATAATGGCACAGCTGCTGTGGGACATTATGTGAGGAAAAGAGACAGTAATAAAAGAACTGTGTCAAAGGAAAGCAACTCTGAATGTGTACTTCAGCTCTCCTGATTACAGAAGGAAGATTAAATATTATAAATGGGGCAATTTGACAAAGTGGATTTACTACTTCTGTTTAACACCTAAAGAGCCAGTGTTTTTAAAAGGGACCTTATCTCACTTATGTGAAATAGCTTCAAAAAAATAGTATGAGATGAAAATACATTGCAGAAGTGTCTTACTGAAACTGTATAAATAATTGAATGGTCAGGAATAAACTAAGTGAATCTGTTATGAGCTCTGTATCAGTTTCAAATTATAAAAGAGAGGGCATAAGAAGAGTTTGACAGAGATTACAGGGTTCAGGAATTCTATTTTTTTAGTATGTTCATAAACTGTTCATAAAAGTTATATAGGCCTGGTCGAGGGACTTCCTGACCCCAGTTTAGCAAAACTCCTTCCCCTTGGTAATGCAGTTGCTGTCTCTACGCTGCGTAGCCCAGTAGGCATCAGTAGGTGATCGGGTTAAGCAGCGAGGCTGTGTTATTATTATTTTTTTTTTTTTCCTTGAAAACTTTTTTATGTAGACACCTTGCTCCTGTAAGCAACTCCGGGGCTGCAGGCGGGTCTTTACAGCGTTGCAGTAATGGTCCTTCCTGGCTGCAGATGGTGGGCACGTCGCACTGGGGCTGCAGCCACGCTCTGGAGGAGGCGGTCGGTGCCTCTGGGATGGACGCTGGAAGGTACGGGAAGCCTAGGTGTGCTTAGGGAAGCAGAAATTTCAATATGTGCTTGAATAATTTCTAGTTCCTTATGGTTCTTGATATCATGCAAACTACGACTTAAGGTTTCCTAAAGATTTGTCATTTGATCAAATTCAGGGCCACTGCAAAAAATATTTCCAGGGAGGGAGTGCTAGTCCCTGTTGAAAAGAATTGTAGCATTTCCAAATAAGACAGTCGGTTTCAAAGTTTCCACACTGAAAAATGTTCTTGGACAGAATTTGAGATTTTTTTTATGAATTCACATTAAATAAAAATAATTCCAACTTCTAGTAGTCCCAATTGGACAGAATTATATAACCAATTGATCTTATATTTGAATGATCTTACTATGGCATTTCTAATTATGGAGAAAACTATTGATGGATTTATCATCTATTAGAAAGAAAGAAACCATATAGTGCAAGACTGCACCCTACCCAGAAGCAGTTTTTTCTTGGCATTTAAATGCCATAAAATTAAGAAAGGTGGTTATGAGTAGAATCTTAGAAATACTAGGTTAAAACCATTTCATCCTTGTTTCTCATATCAGGCAAGATCAAAGAGTTCTGCTTGGATCCTTTTTTAATAAAAAAGATCAAAATGACTGGGGAAGATTATTTTCTGGTAGCTTACCAGCTGCTGTTTCCATTTCTGAATCAAGGTAATCATAGAGTTGAAACTTTTCATAGGTTAATGGATGTAGTGCCATACTCTTTTCATATCCCCACTTCTTTGAATTTTCTTGCTCTTCTTAGTGATGTGTTTTTGTATCGAAGACCATATTTTTAAAGAAAAAAAAGGAAAGTAGAGGGGAAAGTGAAAGGTGTTCTGGGAACAGGTTTCCCCATTGCTACTCTAGTTTTATTATTTAAGTGAGAGATGAAACTTGTGTGCTAATAACTTTATACAGTTTGCAGAATTGCTCATGTTGAATAAAGGAGGCAATTTAAAATGTAAAAACCAAAAACCAAACCAAAAATTTCAGCCCCAAACACACACAGAAAACCGAAACAATGGGTAAAGCCTTGCCTTTGCTTAAAACCATGATTTCTGGCTCAAAACTTCTTAATTCTTGCCTCTTCTGAGCAGCACCAATCTGCATTTTCTGGAGGCAGAAGGCATCTAGGGAAATCCATCTCGCTGTGCCAGGGCAGAAAATAATACTAGAGAAGACTTGANTGCTCATGTTGAATAAAGGAGGCAGTTTAAAATATAAAAACCAAAAACCAAGGCAGAAAATAATACTGGAGAAGACTTGACTATCTGCTGTCTCATGCCTTGTGTGTGAGGAAGAACCACGGGCTCAGGAGCATAAAGCTGGCTCTGATGTGGTTTCTCACTGGTTGAACTGGTCCTAACTGGTAAAATGGACAGTGTGGGTATCCTCCAGTTTTGTCCTTTCAAGTGGATGGATGTTCCCAAGAATGCCCGATGCCAGAGAACATCTTCATGAACCTTTTTTTTAATCTTGATTCCTCAGACAGCAAAATGAAAAGGTTGAATCAAAAGCGTACTTGACATTAGTAGATCTTGTTCCTGAGGGTTCATGAAGGATGACAGATCTCACTGGCTTTTAGCTGGGTTTCACCAACCCCGATAATGGGAGAAGATGCACCAACTCCATGTGAAGCCATATCAAGGCGTAGCTGCATTTGGGGAAACTCTCTCAGATTTTCTGTTTGCATGCTGGGCCGTGGGGTGTTAGGACGGGGATTATGCCGTCCTAATCTAAACATAGATTTATTCCTTCTCTTGTCCCCAAATCTTTCTTGGTAAAACAACCAAGAATGATATACTACAGTCCTAAGATTTGTGACGTACGTGAAGTAAACCCACATAGATTAGTTGTGGATGCCAGTTCTGCATGTTTCGCAAACAGTTTTTAGTTTAAATACTGCTTTTTTCTGTTTGTTTCTCGAGGAGAGGCACATTATGTATGCCAAACCCAGGCGCTATAGGCTATGAAAAAGCCAATTAATATTTCCCAGTAAGATGATCTACCATGATGTGTCAGTATAACCTTGACTTTTTAACTCTCTACTGGACCCTACAGAAGATAATTTGTTCCATCTGCCTATGAAAACAGTTTTTAAAATACATGTATTTTGAAGGAGAAAAGTCCACCCTGTTTTGACTATTTTCAAAATGTTTTTTGAAGTGAAACAGCTGTAGAGGTTGATTGGTGAGATACAGATGCTGTTTCTGATCCAAAAATTAGATTCCCTGCAGTTTTGTACAATACTCATAATGTATCCTCTGGTCGTGGTTTTGACTGAGGAACTTAGGAGATTTGTTAAAGATAGATGTCTCCTGCTGTTCCTGTATGTTGCTGAGGATATAATAAGAAAAATATAAGGATATAATAAGAAAAAATGTTATTAATTTAAAAAATAGTTTTATTTTTCAATTTCACACAGCTGCTTATAGGTCATTACTGCTTTGATTATAGTACATCCTCACCATTAAACTCTTCAGTGGAGGAGAATAGGAGGCTTCAAAGTGATGGAAGTCTGTGTTGGGGAAAATACTACTGAAGAATAGAAATGGAGGGATTTACTGGACTTATGTGGGAGGAGGATGCAGAGTGGAGGTGCCAGGGGAATTGAGGGGAGACCACCAGTAAATGGTTTGTGATGGACCTGACATTTTATATCTGTAGCTTGGTAAGGGTGCGTAATTAATAGTGGAAGTGAATAGGAACCATTTCCATGTAACCTAGGCACTGGGAGGGAAGGATGATAATGCTACATGTGTCGTCATCTTTTTTTTTTTTCTTTTTCCTTTGATGCCTGTCAAAAAATTGAGTTTTAATGTCAGCTCGATGTAATGGTAGTGGTACCAATTTTAGCAGCATCAAAATCCTTTATAAGAAATACTGATCACTGGCTTTTTTCATTGAAATGTTGTGTGCAGAGCAAACATACATCTATTTACAGCCTGATCCTTTCCATAACAACTGTGAGGAGTTGTATCTACCATGTTGTTGCTTCTGAGTAAACCTCTGACATCATATAAAGAGTGCTAGATATCTTTCAGTACCTTGCAGTAAAGGTGATCCCTGGGAATTGCTTGCTGAATAACTCCTTGGTATGTTGTACATCATTTTTATTTGTTGTAATAAAGGTGGAGAGGCTATGTACCATCTGTACAGTGTTGGTTGGAAGTTTGTTTAAAACATTATGTTCCAGAGCCGTTTGGAGTTCAACAGAGATAATATTCTATCTTCCCTAATTAAAAAAAAAAAATTAAAAAAATCTCCCCAGTAACATAATACTAAGGTTGGAAAGTAAAGCTCTTAGTAATTGGGCAAATGCCAACTTTGGGAAATATGACCCCTTTCATACACTAGGTATATAATTGCATGATATTCTTTTTTTTTTTTTTTT
>VXBL01005123.1:603289-636016 GCA_013400195.1 Aramus guarauna | reverse complement strand
TTTAATGAAGTTACTCTTGCACAGATTTCTGAATTACATGTAATGATGTGTTTAGGGAAACGTCCTCTGTTGAAGTTGTGTGCTTCAGTGTCCGTTCTGTCCAGCTTGGCAGAGGGCAGGAGGGCTGCCTTTCAGGAGCAGCCTGGGTCCTGATGGGACGGATGATGAATGGTCATCTCCATCCATTAGTCGGTCCTAGACCTCAGCAGAAATAACGAATCCCTTACATACCACAAGAATTACTGTAAGTGTGGTTGCCCCCATGAAAGGGTTTGTCATGGCTAAAATTCTGTACTCTTGCTTCATTGTTTGTTTAAAGAAATGTCTTTGACTACTGACAAAGACTTGCTGACTGAGGAACATTTTGTGTCTAACCCTGTACAGTTCATATGTTGTAGCTATTTCTACATAATAAATTGGTCATATCATAGAGCAGTTTGACAGGCCTGTATGTGGTGACTAATCTTCATTGTCACCTTTTCTCTATTCATAAAGTTGGTATTTCATAGTTTATGTGATTAGGTTTAATTGTTATCCTTTAGAAATTAAAAGGGGTAAAGTGTAACTTCCTATCCCACCTTTCCATACCACTAGGTTTAAAATAGAGGGAGTATAACATTACCAAATTAGCAAGCTTGAGGCATTCTATGAATACTATCAAAGTATTTTATGCTAGCTGAATATAAGGTAGCTTTTGATTATATTTAGCTCTTCTGAGTCAACATTGTGCATCAGGTTCTAATATAACTGCATATGTAATAAAAGAAATACAATTAAAGTGTTTATGTACTTGTTTCTTAAATCAGCAGTTTTTTCCTGGCCCCTAATGTCCCAGTGACCTTGAATTTTGAGCAACTAAGTAACAGTATCCATTAAACTTTATTATCTTCCTCTGCTATCCAAGCTAAAATAAAGTACAGGACAAAACTGAGATTTTCTGCAGGCTAGATAAAATAAGACTATTATTTAAGAGAGCTTCTTTACTGTTCACCTTCTGATTTGAATTATGTATAAAATGTGTGATAATTAGACCACACATTTGGAAAAAACCTAGCACTTATGACCTGGTCTTCTTTTGAGAATTCGCTGAATGGTTTTTGGGAAGTTAGCTTGATATTTTCCAAAGGTGGTGGCATCAAGAAATTATTTTTTGTCTCTTCAGAGAAGACAAACGTTCCAGAATTCTTTCCATGGTCTGAGCGGCAGTGCCTTCCTTACCTGGAAGAAAAAGTGTAATTCATACGTAATGTATGATGCCTACAATGCTCTAAGGGCTGTTCTCTTCTGAGGCTGCCTGTAACAACAGTGCTAGCTTAGCACTGGTTCTGTTCCTGCAAATTCTGAAAAAGCTGGACAGAGTCTGTCAAATTTGGTCCCCTTGTGCCTCCAGGTCTGCTGATCTCTGTGGCATACTGCTAAGTCAGTCTAATATTAATTCTTTGTCAGAAAAAGGTGACTTTGAAGTAGGCCTCCCCAGGCTGTCTGGGAGGATATCCTTCTATAAAGCGGTGCCTGTGCGTATCTTTCTCTGGATTTCCGAGTTGTGAGATCTCCTGGAGGCAAAATTTATGATTATGCTGTTGGGCAGAAGGTGTCCAAAGCTCTTTACCCTCATTGTACCAGCTTATCTTCAGACATGAGTGATTAATTCACTAAGCAGATTTGATACTGAGCTAGTTACCAGCAGCTGAAGAAGTTCTTGTATCCCCGGCTGAGCCTTGTTTTTCCAGAACCAGCAGGTTTCTTTTTAAATAAAAAAAATTCCTAGTGCAGCCTTAGTCTAGTGGACATTATGGAAGAGAGTTAATATAGCAGTAAACGTTGTGAAACTTCATTTTATTATGCAATATATAGATAAAATCCTGTGCGCCACGTTGGATTGCATTGTATAGGTGCAATTTTTACCTTTTTTTTTCTGTCTTTCAAGGTAGCCTTTTATTAGCTGCCATAGGAGAAGAGATACTTGCTTAGAGAGATCAGATTTTCCTACAGAATCGTGTATTCCAATGGGAAATGCATAAATAAATCTGAGACACAACAGCATCTGGGATAATATTGGGCAAAATAAAATGGTACGGACTCTCCTGAGTGCAGATAGAATGCACTGAACAGAAATTCTTTTGTATAATTGCTATTAGATGCTCTCTGCGGTGGTGTCTCTGTTCATAATGGTGCTACCATCCTCTACAGAATTTTGGCAGTCGCCGTTCCTTAACGTCCACGTGTGTGCTGCGTGCTCAGTAGATGCGAGGAAAACATAATTTCCTTGTTTCTGGTATAAGCAATGTGGTTGCCAGAGCTGAAGGTCCACTGAGGTGGCAGGACCTGCTGTAGGATCAGCATCTGGGCGTGCTGGGAGGCTGCACGCGGTTCCTGCCGGAGGAACGTGCTGGGTCTGGGGAGGGCGCAGGTCTCTTCTGCCCCGCGGGCAAGCGCCAGCTAAAGGACTTTGGGACGGGCATTGGGGTACCGGCCGGTGGGCGGTGGAGCCGTTCCACTGCTCAGCCTCCCTTGTAGGTATTTAACCTCCTCGTAATAGATGAATATCAGCTCTAATGAGACTAATAAAACAGCAGACCTTTCCTGATTTTTGCCAGAGCGAT
The DNA here is from genome assembly GCA_013400195.1 of Aramus guarauna. Taxonomy (NCBI): domain Eukaryota; kingdom Metazoa; phylum Chordata; class Aves; order Gruiformes; family Aramidae; genus Aramus; species Aramus guarauna. The sequence goes on along the minus strand of VXBL01005123.1, from coordinate 633,413 downwards.
GCTATATGTCTAAAATGATTTATAAAGTGAAAAGAGACATTTCGCCTTTGTTACAAAGGTGTAATCCCTCCCTGCTGCCGAGTCCTCAACGCGCTTCCCCAAAGGCCGGCGTGACGCCCAGCCCTCCCAGCCTTTGGGAGCGGAGCCTCTTCCTACTCCAGGCATCCCCCGCGGTGCTTAAATAGGTGTTGGTGGGTGATCCTCGGTTAAAGAAGAGTTCGCTGCTTGGGCTGCAAGTTTCGTTTAACTCAGAATATTTTTCACAAGTTGGACTTGGCTACAAAATGACCCAAAATTGCTACTTTATAGCTCTTTTTTACCTCGCTTGCACCCCAGCAGCTGCAAGTGTTGGGAGCGTATTAAAAACAAATCTTATGCCGTATTCTGAATTAAAGCACGAGCTAGAGCATGGTTTTTCTTCTCCCTCTTGAATAACAAGACCTCATTAGGTCATTTAGAAATAATAATGCTAATTCTGTTGATTCAGGCTTCATTTATTCAGGACTCTCTAGCCTGCTAACTCATGTTTTTGTTTTGCTCTGTGGGTGGTGTACATATATGTGCAGTGTGATCTCAGGGGGTTTAGCTTAATTTTTTTTGGTAACTTTCTGATGTAAAAGAAAGAAGATAAAATTACAGTATCTCTGTATGTCTCAAGGGGGTCGTTTGGGTGTAGTATTTCTTCTGCTCAGCAATGGAAAAAAAAATCTGTACATGTTCTCAACTTCTGTGTTTTCTGTTGGTACTACAGAATGTCGACTTCCAGTTTTATACTGTGGCTAGTACAATGCTGCTTCCATTTCATACTTAATTTCTTTACGTGGAGACTTTCAGAATTTTCCTTTAGAATGTGTTGTACACAGAACAGGAAAGATGGTTAGGCGAAGTCATATTTTTGTAAATCTTTTAGAAAATTCTAGACAGCTAGAAATCTAATGGTTATGAAATCCGGTGAGGTTGGAAAAGTGTTGGTAAGATGTGGACCTGTTTAATTACCTTATGCATTTAGTAGCAGACTCAAGTCACATTTGCACTAGAGAACAAGTTACTCTGTGTTAACAAGTATACAAGAGAGATGGCTTTCTTCAAGTAGTTATCGAGTCCTTTGAAGTGAGAGGAAAAATTCAAAGGGAGGGCACGCGAATGACCCTGTGCCAGTAAGCAAACAAGCTAATTGCTTGAAAATAGCGGGTTTGGGGCTTCCTCGCGCGCTGATGTCTGTCTGCCGCTGCTGAGTGGCATTGAGGTAGTGCTCTGTGCTCTCCGGAACAGAGAATGGAGGGGGCTGAGAGATGAGTGGATATAAAACTCTAACAAACTATCCTTGCTCTGAGGTTTTTAACAGTAATTCTTTTAATTAAAGCCTGTAAATAGCTCAGGTAGGTAATTTATGGACAGTATGTATCAAAGAGCATTATGCAATCTGCAGTTTGAATTTGAAAGATTTTTGTGTGCATGTTGGAAAGAGAAGTCACGGGTGGCCGGAAGAGAAGTAAAACAGCCAACTTAAAGGCTTGTAGTATATTTTTCTTTTTGGGATTTTTTTTTTCTTCCCCATATAATCTTACATACAGAGCGTGGTTGTTTTAAGAATGCATATGAAGCTATGTTCCATGCTCGAAACTGGGTCCTCGTCTTCATAGTAGCTTACTTCTGGTGATCTTTGGCTTTGCTCCAGCCGCCTCCAAAAACAGTTTTTGTTTTCTGTTCTCAGAAATCACCTCCAAGAATTGGGTTTTCCTTGGAAAAGGCTTTGCAACCGTCCCTGTCAGATATTGGGTATTAGAAAAGGAGAGGACCCAGGGAGGCTGTTTTTCCTTTCCTTACCTTGCTGTAGTCCCTGGACAGGCAGGTACGGCCGAGCTGCCAAATGGTAGTGCCCAGCAGGTCCAGGGGAAACGTATGTGAGATTGGTGCTGCGAGAGGACTCTTCTATAAGCACTACAATGAAGGAAATACTCATTTTATTAGTACCTCTAGTACCATAATATTTTTGATTAATGGAATTGGTCCTGCCTGCTGCTTGAATCTCAAGTTTGAGTGAAAAATCTGCATTCAGTGTGAGGGAACAAGTAACTGTGACATTACGTGAAACAGACCATTTTATTTCTTACAATTTTCTGTCTGCAGCAAAGTTAAAAAAGCACAAGGAATAAAGTAAAGACTTTGTGCTCTTGCAGTTGTACAGAGCGAGTTCAAGATGTAGATGATTTCAATTTACAAGGCTGTCAGTCAGACATTCAATTAATTACAAATAGGCAAAGATTTCACAATGAAACAAACAAGGTCTTTGACATAAATTGTATCTTATCATTAAAATATTTAGAAATGTGTAATTATGGTATTTAGCAATGTTATTCAAATTCTAATTAATAGGAACCTCAATAATATTACCTCTTCTTAAGTGACTTCACATTTTGAAAAGCTTTCTTTTATCTTTATGTGCATTTTGGATTTAGATATCCTATTTAGGTATTTTTATACTCTTCCTTCAGGGATCATTATTCTAGTGCATCGTGTGCAGAAGTTTCAAGGTCAGCATTACTTGAACAGTTGTAATAGTCCCAACAGAAAGATAAATATATATTGACTAAGGCTGGAGCTTCAATTCTTTCAGTTGTTGAAGGTCAACAGCCCCTCTGAGGTGCTCTCCAACCTTCAAATGTCTATAGGTTAAATCACTGATGAATTACTGCACTTTCCTAAATGAAGGAAACATATTCTAGATGGAGGCAGCTCATAGTATCGTGCCTGTTGACTGATACAGTCTTGAATAACTGAGAGGAAACACTGTTCTCAGTCTTCATGGAAAGACGTACAAAACGGAACATCTGAATTTGGTACATCGGATCCGTAATGGGGAACAAAGCTGCCATCCTTTTCCATACGAAAATCCTGTCCCTTGCACGCTGGCTATGTTGAAATGCATTTATGGTAAAATCATTTTCACTAACTTGAACTAATCGGTAGCAATCACTGAAAGCATCAGTAGCGCTCTGAGAGGATCTGTGAGGCTGCAGTGACAGTTCTTGGTCTCAATATTCAAAGGCAAATTTCCTCAACACGCTGTTCTTCCCAGTCACAGGAGAGTACACAAACATGCCATGCTGTAAACAATGCAGAGCCTTCTCCTTTACTAAAAATATTTTGAAGGCTGGAAGTAATCCTCTTACAGAGCACTTCAAACCTGCACAGTGGGGTATAGTGAGACTAAACGAGATATTTGGCTTTGCAAATATTCCAGCAGTATTCCAGAGAATATGATCTGCAAAGGTCAGCTTGAGATCACCGGGAGGGCAGAATAAAGAATCTTATGTTGTAGCTATGTATTTTATCTCTTAGCCTTTTATATAAGCAAGCAACGTAACATCAGGACTTAAGACTTTTCTGCAAGTTTAAGGGGCTTTAAAATATATTTTGATTTAATAGCATCTTAAAATGTCATTTGAAAATTAAATACTCTTAAAAACTTCATTTTGCAATGTAATTTGAGGCAAGTTATCCTAAATATTTCCAATATTTTTAATTTCAATTTGCGATGCAGAAGATGTACACAGAGAAGAATCCTTACATAAAATTTAAATTAAAATGTTACCTTTCAAAAGATGTATTTTAAAATGGCTTCTGAAGTCTGAGTTGCTCCTCACAAGTTACCTGCTGCAGTTTTAATATAGTATCAGGAGGTTCAGATTGACCTGTAGCTTGTCTAGCATCAATAGCTTTATTTCTAATAAAGATAAATATGGGTGTATATGCGTACTTTACAATTTCTAATATATATAAAATATACTTCATAGTGGGATCTTTTTTACATTACTATTTTTATCGCAAGCTTGCTTGTTTCTTAGTACCAATGCAAAAGCTGATCTATTTATCAACAGTGTAAAAGTTTCAGACTGACTGAAAGAAGTCTTGTGACCAAAATCTTGAATTTTAGAGAAAATATTAAGCATCATAATGTCTGTGATACTAAGCACTCCCACAACTCGTTTGGTGACAGATTTTTCTAGAAACTAGTAATTTCATTTCTAAGGACTTTTAACACTTTAATGTTTCACACAACAATGGATTCATTAAAAAATTTGGTGACAGTACCCTGAACTTCAGCTGCCAATAGCCTGTAAGACCTTGGAACTCCGTGTTGTCTATTAATCATAGCATACATTGCTATTTCTGGGTCTGCTCTCTAAATTTCTCTGAAACTGTACAGGCTGCTTAAACTCTGTAGGCTTCATTTTGCCTACCCGTAAGGAAGTACAGTAACATCTTTCAAGCGGTGGCACATTTTAGCATAAGTAATTCAAAATAAGGTTTGTGACTTCCTATTCTGAATTCCTCTCATATTCACATATGTGAAAGTAGCTTTTAGGTTCCTGATTTTCCATTTTCTAAAAGTAAAATGAAATCTATTTTAGAGAAACAAATTTTTGTTTTCTAAAACTAAAGTGAAATAAATTTGAAAAGCAATAGTTTACTATTCTTTTAATGAGTTTATAGCAGAATTTATTAAATAATTTAGCTTTTGTGTTGTTTTGGTGGTTGAACAAAATACAGCATAAGACATCTGAGCTTTATCCCAACCGTATAATTAAACAGTATGCTGATAGATACATTGCGTTTGCTTTAGTGGCCACGTAAAAATAATCCTTTAATGTTCTTATTGCTCCAGTCTAATTGCGAGTTCTGTTATTTTTCTATCTTGTCTCATTGCATCCTGATGTGTTATGAATTTGGAAAATTCCTCTTTTATTTGTCAACATAATCTTCTCTTACTTTCTTTCATCAAAGCTTTTCACTTTTTATACTGAACTCTCAGCTAAACCATATTGCTATTTAATTAATAGCAAAACAAATGCAACTACAGTATTTGATAAGTAACAGTTATCCTTGTGCAAGCATAGCTATTTACAAATACCTGCTCTTGCAGAAATGATATTAAAGTTAAAACACTTTGAAATACAAATTTAGAAGTATGGAACACATTTCCAGAAATCCTGTTGTCCTAATTGCAAATACCCAAAAATACAGGGAGTGTATGCATTAGCATTATCTTGAACAGTTTAGAAGAATTACATATACAGGATAAAACTTCAGAAGCTTAGTCTACATAAATGACTGTGACATGTTGGGCAACATTTTTCTAGTTTCAGATTTTTTTTTGTTTTCATTGTGCCATTTATTAAATGCCCTCATTATCTGAATTACACACTAGGGTTTGGTCCAACAGTCTGTAGGATGATGTGTTGCTAAAATGAGGGAAAGTGAGAGAAAGGGAGGTTAAAGAGAATTGGGTGTCAGCAAATAAATTAATGCAGTTTTTGAAATGCATACATTTTATAAAAGTCAATATTAAGATTTTATTTGCTTTCAGCCTTCTGTGTTGTTGGTTTTTTCCTTTAAATGAAAGTTGGTGCCTATGCATATACTTAAATAGTTGAGAACTTTTATAGAACACTGCATACTATGAGATCTATGAAAAAACTCTGAACATTGCTAACATAAGTCTTTGATAAGATTTGGATTGCAACAGTATACCCATAGGGGGAAATTATGAAATACTGAAACCAAAGAGTGTATCAGCAGATAAGTGCAACCTTCTGTTTGTGCTTGTGACCATATGTTGTTGTCTCAACTTCTGACGCAGTAGATTCTTCCTGAAAGATTAAACCACAGGTTTTACAGTTTGTGACAATTACCTATGACTACTGAAGACTTCCGAAATGCTGCCCAGTCTCATTGAATAATTTGGTATTAATTGTAGCACAAATGAGAGAGAATTCTCATGGACTGGTTTGGATTGGGAAAGACCTTAAAGATCATTTAGTTCCAAGCCCCCTGCCATGGGCAGGGACACCCTCCACCAGGCCATGTTGACCAAAGCCCCACCCAACCTGGCCTTGAGCAATTCCAGGGATGGGGCATCCACAGCTTCTTGGGACAACCTGTGCCAGTGCCTCACTGGATAAGCCAATTCCTTATCCACCAAGTGGTCCATCCGTCAGATCCATATCTCTCCAATTTAGAAACAGGGATGTTGTGCAGGACAGTGTCAAATGCTTTGCACAAGTCCAGGCAGATGATGTCTGTGTGGCTACAAGCTGTGTTTAAGACATGCTTCAGGAGTACCAAATCTGTGTGACCTTCACCTTGCAGTGGAAAGCCCTTATTTTATTACCATTAGATTTTGCTATTGATACCATTTTCTGCATTTCAAAGGACTTTACTGAAATTTGATTTGATGAATGATGATTTTATTATTCTTGTCAGATTTGTTTTTGGAAAGGATGTTGTTCATTCTTTGTTGTTGTCGATCATTAAAACTTAAACTGATTGGGGTAAGATCCCATTTAAAGGGAGGTGAAAGTGGGTTTGGCCACCTGTAATCCTCACTTTGCTGTAGCTCAGGAGGACAAAGGAAGCAAAGGTTGCCAGAGCAGAGAAGGATCAGGTTAGGTTGTTCTGTCCTACTGGACAATCGTGGGAGGGCAAAGCTGTAGATGACAATGGTGGTCATGAATATTTCTGACATCTTTTTATGGAGGATTGCCCGTGAAAGATTGTTCCACCTTCCTGTCTTCAGAAAAAGCTTCTCTTTGGTGAAGAGACTAGGGTTGCTCCTCTGTGTCTTGTCTCATGTCTCACCTTGGGGTCTTTTTGTCACTGATGCCCCTCCAGTTTCACTGAGGACCTGCCGTGTCAAAATACCGTGTCTGAGGTGATGTATGGTCAGATAGATGATAACTTGTGACCTGTTCTTTTAAACCTGTCATAAACAGAGTTTCTGTTGTTCTGTGAGTCTTCTGCTAGATGGTCCAAACCATCAGAAGTTGATCCTTATGAATTTCTCCTTAAACATTTTTGCTGATGGGATCTCATTGTAGCAATCAGTATTGTTTCTAAGCATTTTTATTGTCTTGCAAATAAAAAATTAATATGGAAGTGGAAAAAATGTAGAATCAAAACAATTTATTTCTTTAAAGACCTAAATGCTAATAAAGAACAGCATAAACTCCTTTAATCAATCAAAGTTGTCACTGAAATACAGTAGCTTGGGCAGAGGATAATGCAATTTGGCAGAATCTTTACTGTCTTATAAGTACAAAATATAGATTAATATATAGTTCAAAACACTTTAATTTTTAAACTCTTGTCTTTCTTCTTCACTGCTGAAAAATTATTCTTGAAAAATAAAGAAACTGCCCTGTGGTCAAAGATAGTCTTAACTACCTGTCAATCAAAAGGAGAAGTTTGTTGAGACATTTAATTACAAGATAATGTAGTCATCAAAATCTCGTTGTGGTAACTGACAGCTCATTTTGGACTGAAAGCGTACAGCTACCTCCCCTGAGGTCAGAGATGTTCCGAGGTTAACGTAGTAATGACAAGTCCTTTATTATCACATTATGACATTGAAAAAAATTGCAATTATACTAATAAATTAATAACAGTAATAAAATGACAGTCATAATTGCATAATATACATGTTGTCAACGGCATTTTTGTTACATGGCTGGAATTCATATTTTATCTGCATATCTTACACTATATTAAATTTTCCCGATGCAGTACAGGCATGCAATGGCTTCTGAAATTTCTGAAAGCCTGAGCAGTATAGAGCAACTGCTGTAAATGAGACTTTAAGGCATGAGTTGGCTTTCACTTTTCTAGATTAAAAAAAATTGTGAAATTGAGGAATTTCACACTCAAATATAATTGTTAGGATTCCTTTTTAGCCATATCCCTGAAGAAAATAGGATGTGTCTTATCAGATACAATATTGGATGAAAAACCTGAATGAATTATACATGAACTTTTAAACTGTTGCTACTCAGTTCATAGAAAGAAGCTTAAAACGCATAAAGACTCAACTGTAAGGAAAAGGGACGGTTCCTAGTATCGTTACACTTCCTGTTATCAGAGAATGGAACAGCGGTTTTCTCAGTTTACTTACATCAGCAGAGGTGTTGACTTCACCGTAAGAAGCGCAGTCTATTACCTCATGAACTGCTGGTGCTCACACTTTCCCACAGACAAGGAATGTCCATTTTCCCTTGTAAATAGGGAATTTCAGGGCATTTTTTTTGAATCAGATCTTCTTCAAAGCTTTGCCTTGGAGTGGGGTAAATTGCCTACAGACAGGACCAAAGACAGAGGATGGGATCAAGATGTTGCTGGTTTTATTTCAATGTTGTTGAATTTCCATGATGGTGATATAAATTAGATATCTTCCAATTTGATGTTCACCCATACGTTTAGTTTGCATATACCTTTAGTGGTTATAAAACTTACCCCGGTAAGCGCAAAGTTTTGCCCACTTATCTGTCGGCAGTAGGTTTTATTCCAGTGCTAATGCAGCTTTTTCTGGCATAACGCTGACGTATCTCTGTCAGCCTAAAATTAATAAACGTCTCGTGTGCTTGCAGTGGGGACAAGTGCGCTTCGTCCTTTGGTTATCTGAAGGGTTTATCTGAGCTGTTGGCTCACTTCTTGTTTTGCCCGCGTTTTTGTAACTATGCCGATGGTCATTGTGAACAACTTTAAAGTGATGTAGACGTTAAGGCCTCTCATCTCTTCCCGAATACTGGGAAGAGCATTGTCCTGACATGCAGCATTTGTTTCCAAGTGTTTTAAGCTCCAATTATTTTTTTTCTTTTTTTTCTGTGGATTAAGCTCTGCATAACTTATTGTCTCTGGTCTCTTTCCTTGTTGTATATTCTTCTTCCAGCAGAGTGTGAAAACACTACAAGCTTTCATGACCTACAGTTATTTGATGAATTTGAATTGGGTTAATTCTTCAGTTCCCCCTCCCCTCCTTTTTCCTTCTGCTGCTTCTCCAGATTTGTTTCTTCCCCCCATAACTTCATCAGTGCTATTAGGGACCTGTATCCTAAGCAGACTGTATATCCAAGTGATTGACTATCTTCTTCAGGTGCTGGAGGACAATTTTGTAATTTTTTAAAATTTTTTACTTTTAATTTTTAATTTTAATTTTCAATTGTTTTAATTTTTATTTCTAATTTCAATTTTCAATTTTATTTTCAATTTTATTTTAGCTGGACCTATTGCAGGCATTTCTAACTTCATGGGCACGTGTGTTCTGGGCAGTGCTGCTGTGAACTGTGCAGGAGCTTAAATTACTGAGAAGTTGTTGAATGCTGTTCAATGAAAGATTATCATGATTCTGGTTTTGTTCCTCTGTGGTGAAAAATACAGTTTATAGTCAGAGATCAACAGCAGAGAGATAAAAAGATCAGAAGGATGTCTGTGAAATCTGGAGAGAGGAGGTCTCTAAAAAACCAAAAGTAAGGACAGTAAGGACCACGTTATTTACAAAAATATTTTGATAGATAAAGAGACTGTGTGTGTATTACCATAGTCCTTAGATACGGACAGCTAAACTTGTGTGCGTGGATGTTAATGACAGTTGTTATTTACTGCCATTATGCAACTCCTTTTGAGCAATGAATGGCTTCAAATTATTTTCATTGTCCCTCTCTGTAGTTAAATATTTTTATTTTATGTTTTGCGTAGTCTTCACTTTATCTCTAATTTTTATTTTTAATTCTGTATTGCAGTTTTAGAGTGAGAGCCCTACAATTGTTCTGCTCTTTAATATACCCCTTCTTGTGCGATTGCACAAAATGTAAGAAAAAGCTTAGGGTACGATACAGTGAGGCACTGTAATCCTGAGAGATGTCCTGAAATATTGCTTTTTCCTTTGCTTTGAGTTCCTCTGGAACCTCCTTGGAAGGAAATTGCAGAGGAGGCTCTACGGGTGTCCCATGATGCGACATTGAAATCTGCTCCCGTTCCCCAGACTTTGTTCTGCAGGGCTCCCTGGAAAGAGAACTGTAATTTGGTTTTAGGTTTCTTATTTATTTTAAATTTATGTAACCTAACAAGGAAAATACCAATGGAACTCTGTCACAGAAACAATTTTGATAATTTAAATATGATACAATTAGCACATACAACATCAGATTGACTCAAAAGCTTAAATAACTTGATTTGGGTGAACTGGCAGAGGGGGGGTAAATGCATTTCCATGACTCAAGTTTCCTGTAAGGGTTCAACCCATACTTCAGTATATGGAGGTGTTAAACTTTGCAATAAAAGGTTTAAATGTTATTAATATGGGAGAAAGAACTTGTTTTCCCCTGCTTCTCTCACAAACTTAAGGTGGAAGCAAATACCACATACGGAAAATTTTGACTTAAATCATTAATGTGCAGGGAAGCAAAATATTAGCTATGTGATAATAGTGCTGTCTTTAACAAAGCAGTTGAGAACATGATCCTAGTAATACCATTATTTCAAACTGTCTTATACCAATTTCAGTATTAAGCAGTACATAATAACAGAAAAGCTGTGCCATAAACACGTGGCTAGCCTGTATGAAAGCTAATTCTGTTCCAGACACAAAATTTTAGTTTCTTTCTGCCTGTTTTGTGTTTTGAGCAGACCATTTTGTTTGGTGGCATCTGTCCCGTGCCATTCCCTTTATGCCTTGCGTGCTGTGTCACCTCTTGGGTACGCTTAAGAAAGATCACCATCTGTGTGCTGGGGAAGAAGTGGCTCGCCCCTTAACACGAAGAGTTTGAGATTTTCCAATACCAAGCACAAATGCAATATGGCAGTAGGCAGAGAATAATGAATTACTGAGTTTTTCATGTATTTGCAAGCAATCTGTAAATAATACATAATATTCTACGCTTTTTCATTTTTAGTTTTCTTTCTGAAAACACTTTTACAATTTCCTTTCTTCTGAAAGGGGTGATATATTATACATGAAGAATATATAAATGACCCACAGAGGACAGCTTTTGCTGTGACAGACGTGTTTTGTTTGTAGGTGATCCTTGCTCTGTCCTTCCTAAAGTAGAGTCCAACAACTGTGCTATAATATGGTTGGAAATTAATTATTCACTGTCATAAAGAGTAAAGGTGGTTTTGTCCTTTGAGATCTGCTTAAAAAACAAAAAAAAGGCAAACGAAAAATGACCCAAACCTTAAGCTTCTCATACTATTTGTAATTAACAGTGAGTATTTTTTGATAGTTTTTGTATTGACGCATTGGATTCTTGAATTTTGTTGCATTTTTCCTAGCTGAACACTTTCTCATTCATAGTTTTTCAGAGTAAGAAGCATAAATTAATATTAGTGAAAGCAATTTTTGAATTAGATAACATCATAGCAACCAAAGAATTTAATATTGAATAGTTACGTGAGTTGTTATTAGTACATTAGTTGATAAATTCCATAATATTTAGCACAACAAATTATAAAATGCAAGGAAAATAAAAGTTAAAACTAATGTTTCATTAATTTTTAATCTAGTTGCATGAGTCATATATTTCAAGAATTCAGGTACAGTTTACACAATATGATTACTATTTTACTGTTCCATGTGCATGTCAGTAATTCTCTGGAGATACTGATGAATATAAATTAATTCAGTTGAGAATGTTTCTCTCTAGCAATGGGTAATTCGTGAACTTAAGGGGAAAAGGTTTTTTAACCTATCCATTATTCCTAAATTTACTTTGTATCAGTGACTATTTCCTATTCCAACAAAAATTATGTGTGAAAGGTCCTTTTATTTGAAAGATTATCTGGATTCAAAATAAATTTAAATGGTAAATATTTCTGAGATGGCTGATATTAATCCAATAAAAAACCCCCTGACAAACCCAAACCCCCAAACCACACCATCTTTGAAAGGACAAAGAGTTCGTATCCACTTTGTATTTGGATGCATCCACTGTTAGTAGGAAATCTGTGCGTAGTTTAGGAACAAATACCTTTGATATCCGTGGATGCTTGACTATTTAACCTCACTTTCCTGGGGGTAGTTAGTTGATGTGCCATGTCTGCTTTGGCTATTTGTGTCTGAAGTGGAAGCAGACTCACTTTTTATCTCCTTTTTGGTTACGCTGCACTGCAGAGGTTACTGCTGCACAAGTGGACGCTCTTGAAAATGCATGAATGGCAGCTAGGGAAAAACCTGAGAAATAGGACAGGGTTAGTTGAACAGAGGATGCTGATACAGATAGTATCCAGGATAACTGATTTTGAGTGGGAAAAGAATGTAATAGTTTCTAAATCTGTGTCAAGGAAAATAACGTAGGTCACGTAGGTTTCTAATGCAAGGCCAAGATGTTTGGATCATGCTGCATAAAAGTTTTGTGAGAAATTGTTAATAGTTCAAAAACTGTAAAATATAAGTGATAATTGTATAGCATCTTTTGTGCAGTGATATGATATAGATTTCAGGGGTGTTTTACTAATGCTGTACACATTTCATGTATCAATACTTCACATGTTAATAATACAATATTTACAAACGTGTATATAGAGAACTAGATAATTTCATAAGTCAATATAGTGTTGTAAGTAGACAAGCGTGTTGAATCTCCTGCAACTTATTTGTATCTGAAGCAGACTTCAGTCAATAGAGATGATCATATTTCGAGGTGATATTCTAAGACTGCATTGTTCAATACACTAGCCTAAGTAATCGTAATAGTTTTCCGTGGCCTTGGCGTCTGTGGTCACAGGTGTTAAACCTGGCCTTGACCATTGTCTGTACAGATGAAGGTCTGGCAAGAGCCCACGTGTTGTGTCAGAGTCCGCTATAGGGGATGTTTATATCTGCAGGGTGTCATGGGTTGCAGAAGATATACATCGCTAACTGGGAATACAGAAATTCCCATATAATACTGAAACGCGGGAACGCAGATCTCCACCTGAAGCAGCCTGCGTGCATCCTGAGCCTCATATTTCATTACTTTAGGTTGCATTTAATCACAGCCATAAAAATTTGACGTAAACCCTTACAATCGGGTTCAGCAGCGTGTTTCGGTGTGGTTTGGTTTTTACCTCAGTGTTCCAGAGGTACAAGGATTACATGAGGAGTGTGGCAGGTGAAGTGGGTATCGCTGCTGAGCGCTTCCCGCAGGCAGCACCATTCCCGTCTTGTGCAGGGTGAGTCACAGCCTGCGCTTCCATCCCCAGCCCTCCCTGCTCAGGGCATTCCGCCACCAGTTCAGTGCCTACAATCTTCTCCACATTTAAAGGAAGATCAATTTTTTTTTTTGGTTTTTTTTTTTTTTTTTGGGTTTTGTGGCTTTTTTTTTTTTTTTTTTTAAAAAGGAAGATAATGTTTTCCTGGTTTTACACAGACCTATTATTGCAATTCTTTCATTTCACAAGAAAAGCAGTTAGCAGTTAAAAGTGACATTGCAAGAGTACTCAGAATGTTTTGTAAGAGAGAGCATGTCAAAGGCAGATTAACAGAAAGCTTCACCCAAATTTCAATAGGCATTATTTCTGTAAGCTCTGAGGAAATCAAAGGTCAGATGCACGTATAGGCATTCAGTGATATTTTTTACTACTTCTCCCTCCCATTTGCTTTTTCTCTACAATACAGCTTTTGAGGGCCTTGTGAGAGTGTCTTTTGGTTTTAATTGTGGAGTTTGTTTTCAGAAAATGTATTTGGTGTTTGCTTTAAACATTCTAATTTAATACAGTAAAGAAATTAACCTTGCTCAGGACTATTTATCTTGAAACATATAGACGACTTGATGTTGTGTTGCTGATATTTAAATCTACAAATAGAAGAATTCCATTATAAGCGAGAAACGGGTCGTTTCTGTCAGAAACTTCAGGCTTCTGGAGTCAGCGGGAGTTGAACTCCCAATCCTTCTCATCACAAATTCAGAGGTTTTGCAGATATGTTTATAGCGTACACCGTGCAGTGTCCCTTTTTCCTGTTCTGCTTTTCTGCTTCTTAAAACATTTATACTCTAAGATCTTAGTGAGCTTCGTTTATAGTGTGTGTGTCTCTTCTACATTGGAATATAAATGAAATCGAGCACAAAACTCAAATTTCAGCGCTTATGTCTTTGAAGGTTTGAATCTCGTGTCAATGTCTTACATGATCCCATGCCTGGACTGTTATTTGGAGTGCCTTACTGCTTTAATGCTTACATCTCCCTGAAGAGACCATGAAGTGTGTGTACATTAGCGCTTCTTTAATTTGCTTAGCTACACGCTAGCCTCATGCTCGGTCTGGGCAGGTATAATGGCTGTACCAGGGGCTAAAGAGATGCAAAAGTTACAGCCTGTTGCTCAGATTTCCAGAGACATCTGGCTCCATGCTGGCCACCTTTTTTAGAAAAGAACCCCCTTTCCCTATGTTTATTAAAAAGTAGACAGTTACTTCTTTTTACTGTTGTCCTCCTTGTGTGAGTTCTTGTTTCTGCGTCTCCAGTTGGCCTCTGTTCCTGACGTTGCCGGTGCTGTGTTGGCAGCAGTCGGCTTTAGATAGGTGGAATTTTCTGTATGAGGTTTGGGGTGGGGAACCTTCTACAAAAGAAGCTTCAAGTAAATCTTTGTGCAATTCTTTTACTATATTGCTTCCCTTGTAATGGCGGAAAACCCCAACCAAAATGCCTTTATTTTATTCTCGCTTGTTATTATGTAACTGTTGTTTTACTTGTGACTTATTTTACCCTTGTTATCTATGTTCCTTTCCCTCTGATCCTAATCTTCCAGGATCCCCTTTGGTTTCACTTTTTTATTTTTTGTTTCATTTCCTTTTGTTCCTTTCCCCTTTGATCCAGGTAGCCCTTTATTTAGCGAACCAGTTTTGATGGTAGTGTGAAAAGCCTAGTCCTTGGAGAACACTGAAAGGATGTAGAACCCATGGGCAAGGAATCTCTGCAGATAATGGGACGCACTTGGCTTCTGCAGGGGCAGCGTGCTGCTGGTGAAATCGCACGTAAGCCAGAGAAAATAAAACCGAAAGCCTTAATTTCTGAATGTGAAGCTTAACACTTCATGTTCCATATTCAGCTTCAATTTTTAGGAATGTCGAGAGGTCGCAATAAGAATCAAAATTGATACAACCAGCTTTCTCATGAGGAAGCAAAATAACTACCTAATAATGTGAATATCTTTACTTCTGGAAGTACGAGAAAACACACAAAAAAGAAACCAGAATGTAGACTAATGCTTTTGATCCCCCAAATTAACACTGCTCCCCGCCCCCCCCTTTTTTTTCCCCAGACTTGTTTTGTGATTGTAATATAGTCTCCAGTTTCCATTTGAGTTAGAAGATGGGGATATTTTCTGCTTTTGCTTAGCTTTCAAGTCATTCACCTCTAATTTCTGAACTGCAATTAGAAATAAACTTTTTTCTTGCCCCTACTTTTCTTTTTGCGTTCTAGGGTAGCAATTAAGAAGAACTGGGTGAATAGGTTACCATTTTATCCAACTCTATTACTCTGACTGATGGAGCTATTAGATAAAGGCAAACTGTAATTCTTTATTACCTGCCTGGCTCATTTCTGCACTTTGCCCTGGAGAAGAGCTGCATAAAAGATCAGAGTGTTATTGAAAACTCCTGAGCAAATATTGAGCGACTTGCTTGGTCACTCAGGTAATGACAGAATTTCACGGCAAGGTAACATGCACGTGTGAGCGGTGCCCGTTTGTTTGGGTAAGTATCTGGTGAGAAAAGTGCTGGCATGGTATAGCTGAAGTAAGATGGCTTTAGGAAAGAATGGCTGAGAACACTTTGTATATGATAAATACGCTTATAATTAGTGAGATCATTAGCATGGACACCATGTACTTAAGTATTCACAAAGAAGTCTTTAAGCTAAGCAGTTAGCTTCACAATGAAGGAAAGAGACAAAATGAATTATGTACAGCTGAATAAGCTTTTCAGAATCTCCAAGGAGGTGACTTGTCTGTTGATGGCCAGTGGGGGTCGAAGAGTGAAATAATTACTTAACAGCGTGTAAACAATGTGAGATGTGAAGTGTGCATTTTTTTCCTTTTCTTTTTCTTTTCCTTTTTCTTTTTTTTTTATTTTTCATTGAGAGAGTTTCTTGTTGCGATGGCTCCACTGGGACAAGCAGCAGAGAAATTTGATTAAATGGATGCCTGGGGTCATGACCCTGTCTAAACATGCTGCAGCTCTCAGCATTAATCAAAGAATGTTAAAAAAAAAAAAAAAAAAATTCTGACCTTGCTGCATATGAGTATTGGTGAGCTCTGAATGCAGTTGTAGATGGATAGAGGGCTGTGTGTGGCTGTGTGAGCGGCCTGCTTACAAAGAAGAACAGAAGAGGAGGCAGGTTTCAAGGACAATGGCAACCCATCACGTTGTTTTCCTTCATGTTATGGAACTTTCATGTGATGATAGCCCATCGACAGCAGTGAAGTTTGGAGATCCCATTAGAATGCAGTTGGGAATGCAGCTTTTTATTGTGAACTACTGCTGCTTGAACCCTGTGCCGGGAAAATATTTATAGCTCAGTGATACATGTGAGACCCGTGGGTTCAGAAGGATTCTTGGCTGCCTCCCTTTAGTTTAATGGATCTGAAAGTACGGAGATGGCAACTGTCCTTTGTAGGAGTAGCCAGGTTTAGTATCATGCTTATTGTTTAAGTGTGTATTTGTAAAGAGTTCTTGTAGTAGCAGGGTGAAAGGTCTTGATTTTTACTGAGCAAATTATATAGTAATAGAAGTTACAATAAATCAGAAAAATGAGATGTGGCCATAAGTCCACAAGTGATTTATTTATTTTTTTATTATTTATCATATTCCAGATGCCTACCTGAAAACTCCTAATCCATTTTATTTAGCTCACAGTACCATCAATTCTTATTGGAAACAAGAGTATTTTGGGCAGACAGAGTTAGCAAGCAAGTCAAGTTATCAAGTGAGTCCAGTTTTGAAAACAGTCCAAAACAGGGGTAGATCTTTCATCTGTCTTTCAAGGATTTAACTGAGTATTGGAAGCAGTGTAATCACAATAGCATACTAATTTCTTACCTGTTACCCTGCTATAGATTGGGATGCTGCTTCTCTAAAATGAATTTTGCAATATTTCATTGTGGTTTTTACTTCTATTAGATGATGGGAAAGACAGTACATAAAGAACAGCATAGTATCATAGGCTGTGAATCAGAAACATGACCCTGATTAGTAGAAGTCTGTATTTTGAGTTGTAGTTTGTCCTCCTTTGGAGAATTGTTTAGAGGGTGCAATCAGGCAGTCTAGTGTAGGTAAACCAGGTAATAAGATGATGGTGATGACACCTGGAAACGTGACTGAGGGCATATTGGTTGGTTTCCATAAGGCACATTTTATTTTCCAGTGCCACCTAATTCTCTACAAGGACTTCATTGGATGCTCTTTCTTGAGAGAAATTAGTAAATTATGTAGAAATTACTTGCACCTAATCTGATAATGATTTAAGTGAAAATAAAATACTACATTAACATAGACCTTGATTTTTTTCAAGAAGGTGAGAGTACAAAGGAGATGATTAACTCCATCTTAGAGGAATTAGTTTGGTCTTCCTGTCTGTTGTTCTCCCTGTTGATGATGATATTATATGAGATTTTTGAGCTCAGTAATGGAAGCAGCTCCCATACATTTGCACATTGGATTCTGGTCAAAAATGAATGCATGGAATTAACAAATTAGAAATTAATAAGCTATGAACAGGTGTAAATAATGTTAATATACCTGTAGAGCATCTATATGAGGGAAATATCCTAGTTTGGAAACATCTGAAATGGCTGGATGGGGAAAAGAGGTAGTAGGGTTCACATTCAGTGCTGCAGCAAGAACAATAGATCCAAACTGTCAACTGTAGAAACCTTTGGCTGATATTTTAAGGTTTTTTTCAAAGTGTACTGATTCGTCATGGACCATGGACCTGCATTCACTGGTTTTAATGTCATAACTTAGCATGAAAGGCCTAGCAAGCCAGTTCTCAGTAGAACTGTACTGTACATGTTATTGTGATAGAAAAATTGTAAAAAAGCAAGCCAAATACTTGAATTTCCGTATTACAAAATAATAATATATGAAAATCAGTTTAAAAGATCCTGTATGTAATCTCAGGCAAGTTGCCTCTTCTGAGACCTAGAAAGAACCCCCAGTTTTAGAAAGGTTTTAAATTACAATATAAATTACTGGTGATAAACCCAGAACTTGGTCTAGTTGTTGCTGACTTCTGCATGGCCTTGTCAAATTGAGATTGCTAACATAGGGGCGATTGCTACCATTATTTTTGTTCTTCTTCTTGGCCTTCCTGGTTTAGGTCCTACCTTCCTTGAAATTCCTTCCTTGAAGAACAAAATAACATCATCTTAGCTCTGGACCTTCTTACAGGCATAATACCTTTTGGAAATTCACCGACTGAAAGAAACTTAATCTTTGAAAAATATCCAGCAATGCTAGTCAGGTGGTTTGTTTTTGGGTTTTAGTTTTGGGGTTATTTTTTAGTTGGTTTTGTTTTGTTGGTGTTTTTGTTTTGTTTTTGTTTTTTTTTCCTGAAGTGGAACTGTGGAGAACCTGGAGAAGCAGAGGTTCAATTTTATTTTTTTTTTTTACCATGCTACCTCTTACATTCTGGAGGGGCAATTCAGATTTCACAGGGATATCATCAACTGTGTATAGCTGTCATCGAGAACATGACATGAGGCGTAGCGTTTGGAAGGACTGCTCTATGGGCAAGCGTAGGAGCTATTACGCTGTGGGACATGAACTCAAGATGAATATTGCTCACAGCTAGCTGCGTGCTAGTCCCAATGCCTGCTGGGGCGGGTATTAATGTCAGTTGTGACTTCCCTGTTTGTGTGGGCAACTCCTTCCTGTCTGGCTCTCCTGTGCTGTCTCCCACACATCATACTCTTCCCAAACAAGCTGTTGTTCCTCTGTTCCTTGCCGAGTTAGAGCCAACCTTCTTGGTTCTTGTGCTTGGGAAGGGAGCAAGTCCTTTTACGCTTCCCCTTTCTTCCTGTGTATTATCAAACTATCTCTTCTGCAGCTTAAGAGTAATGTTGAGCGCCAGTTACAAGAGCAGCAGGAATGGTGACATGCGGTTGGATTGAATTCCTGGTGGTTTCACAACAGCTCTAAGCAATTGTCCGAATGCTATACAAAGAGTTTTGGTCTTTACTCTTGTTGATAGAGGCATGAGTCAGAAGTCAAAAGTTGCCACAGGTAGGCTTGGTTTTTCAAAGAGAACCAGTCCGCTCCCGTTGAAACTAGAGACAGTATTTATGATGATGTTCAGTCCTGGCTGTGTTAAGAAAGGAGTAAATCCAACAGTAGGTGTTTTTCTACCTGTTTCCCACCTCTGAAGTCTTTAAGCCCTTCTGAACTCCTCAAAGTGAGTTGGACAAGTTATGATAACAAAGGCAAGCTTTCAGATCTGCCACGATGGGCCCCCCGTACTTATTCTTTGTGAGAAAAAAATTAAGTTTAAAACACTTTCTTTTACACCAGTATAAAAAAATTCATTGCATGTGTGAAATGCATGATTGTCGCGTGCAGTCCCCTGAGGACTGTTCTGTAGGAAGCCCTTCTGGTGGTCGACAGAGTTAAGGTCGTTCAGATACTTTAACTGTGACTTCTACTGTATTTGATTTAGGTGCAGTTCATCTCTGAATTTCTTAAATTACAGTGCTTCTAGGATAAATATTTCATAGTTGTAACTTCTGAAAAGTTTTAAGTTGTTCATGAATGTTCCTGATTTTTAGCTTTGTCTTACGCTATTTTTTTTGTCTGTGGTTTTGACTGATACTTGCTGTGTATTTCTATACTTGCCTGTGTTTGTCGTATGGAAGTTAGGCAGAGGGTGGCTGCTGTTCAACTGAAGGTGGTCGAGGTCATTGCATTCATGTCAAGCTGTTTGTATTTTTATAATTACAGTGCAGAAGAGTTGTTTTGTTCATTACAGAGCAGGTTATTTAGGTATGCGTTCTCCTCTGTTAATGTTTCTGAGAAGGAGTTAAAAAAAATCGTCGCACATCAGTGTCCTTTTACCATTACCCCTCGTGACAATCTTAACACAAGATGCCATTACTAACTGGGGCGGATTTCCCATTTATGATTTTTTTTTTCTAATAAGGCTTATATTTTTTAAAAAATAATTAAAATTAATTCACTTTGGAAGTGACATTTTACACTGTAAAACAACCTAAATGGACAATAATTTTTAAGTACCTTTATTTAGGTATTCTAAATGTAAGTTGTGTTATTAAAGTTGAAAGTTCCTTTAACACACAAAATTTTTTGCACAAACACAGAAGTGTTTATTTTATGTAATAAAAATAGAAGAGGAGATGATGACCAAGTTTCAAGTTATGCACATGCATTTTAGACTTAATGTGTTTTTTTTTGGTTTTTTTTTTGTTTTTTTTTAGCAAAACAAGTAGCTTGAGTAGGACTTAACTGGTTAAAAAGACAGCATTTATAGAAGTGTTTGTTGTAGATTAAGAAAAAAAATAGTGATCAGTAGATTTTTTTTTTTAGATAATAGAATTTCACAGAGACTAGTCTTACATATTCAGTGTTTCACATCATAATATTAAACTTTGAAGGTTTCCTGTAAACTTTCATTTTTCTGTAAAAGTGAATTTTCTGATTGTGGAACGGACACATCTGCAGACTGCAGCCCCTGGCTTCGGTAGGAGAAAAACCCCTGCAAAACACCCCAGAATACCTATGCTTTATCCCTATGCCAGAGACACTGTGGGAACCATTCCAGGGTTAAAAATGAATTTCTCCGTTCTGCCTCTGCAATGCTTAATCTCTAATGACTCTGCCAAGAAGCGTGCTAGTCATGGCTGAAGTACTTCTGATGGGTTGTTCTGTTCACTCTGGGCTGGATTGACATCGCCGATGATTTTTTTCCATTGGTCATCAAACATCTGTCAGATGGTAAAAAAAAAAAAATAATAATATATATATTTAAGTTACAGAGACCTATACCTACAAGTGAAGCTGACTTAAAATGATCTCATGATCTTTGCTATTGCTTTTTTTCTGCTTGGGTCAGTACTTCCTCCGTTCCCTCCTTCAATTCATCTCATTGCTGAAACTCTGCTTCTATTTGCCTCTTTTTGTGTGTTGTCTGTAATACTGCCAGAAGCTCAACATGAAAATATGGGGGTTTTTGGCTGTTCTTTCCCCCTCTTTTTTGACATGGTGTTTCATGCTATTTTCTTAGATCCTCCAGTCAAGAGTGAGTGTCAAATGGGTAATTTTTTGGATATGCAAATAAAGAAGATACAGAACAATTTTCACAAAAAAAATTTTTTTTTTTTTTTTTCAGAAAAGGTTTTAACCAGGATTGGTGCATGTTGTTAGGCTCACTGAGGGCAAAACATTGTGGGACACGGTCATTAAAAGAGGATGGGAAGTTGCATGTTTGAGATCTTGATTAAAATAAAGTGATTCCTATGAATGTCATAGTTTTAGCCTGCAAATAAAACCCATTTCTGTGTGTTTGTAATCCCTGTACACATACTTAAATACAGAGCCTGGAAGCCATGATTCAGTTACAAGTCGTGTTTATTTGGATATTAAAAGGAACTTCATGAAAAACATACTTTTTAAAAAAATATTTTGTTAAAAAGAGTTAAATATGTTCGTTGTTCTTGCTAAAACAATTCTACAGTAAATATTTTAAGTAAGTTTCTTAAGGAACGCAGTGGGCCATCTAGACTGAAGTCATATTGACAGCACTAAAAGGCATTGCTCGATTTATGAGAGCACTCTGTTTACCCAAGAATGTAGAAATTTCCCTTTCTAAATGGGACAGCCTTATCTTTATTATTCCAGTGCCTTTTAGTTTACAGTTCTGCTGTAAGCAATGTTTCAGGAGCTTATTTCAGGATTCCTAAATAAATGAACAGACAAAATTAATGCTCAGTGCTAGCAATCTACATTTTATGTATTGTGTGATTGAAAGGAAGCCTTGCTGAACAACAGAAAAGAAAAATGACGGTCGTACTTTATACAGAATTTATGTGATAACAGAAGGTAAATTGAGCATCTGAAAATAAACCTTGCTTACAAATCTAGGTGTTTTTTAAAAAACACAAGCCAAAACATGATGGCAATGAAAATCCAGTTCCAGGAACATCAAAGCCACCATCCCTCTTCTTTTTAATCAAATACGTGTCAGAATAGATGTAATTGCACATCATAGTTACTCAATTCATGCAAGACCACTACCAACCTGCACATATCGTAGCTGGCTTGTAAACGGTTGTCTGTCATGTGAATGGGAATAAAGCCAATTTTTTATTTGCAAGAAGCAGCATTCCATTGCATAAACCAAATAGTCTAATGCTGATTGTGTTGTCCATATCCGGATGTCCCCAGGAAGTATCACTTCCATGCATTAGTACGGACGCAGGGTCTTTGTGTGCACAAGGAAAGTTTTCAATATGTCGTGTCAATAGTAACTAGAAAAACAGCTGATGTGAGTTCAAGCACAGAGCATTATTTTCTTGCTAAGATAAAATTCTACAAAATACAGCAGCTGATGGGAGCTAGAGCGACGTGTACTGTTTCCATCTTAAGATAAAAATCTGATAAAGAAAACAGCTGATGTAAGTTAAAACAGAATGTACTATTTATATGCTAAAAATAACATTTGGAATGCTTTTCTATTGAGTTATCTTTGCTGTCTTGAGCAGCAATTAATAATTTATTCTACCTTCCTTAATCTGTTTTTCTCTCTTTTTGTCAATGGACCTTCACTGGGAAAAACCACTGTGACAAGTCAGTCAGATGCTGTGATTTGATGTACTTCTGTCTCTAATTGATAGGGTGGTCTCTTTTTTTAAGCACGCTGCTACTGCAATACATCTCTCATCTGCAGCTGAAATTTTACTTAATGTGCTTTTCTCAATTCTGTTTTGTTTACTTTTGCATGTGGCTGCTTCCCTCTTGCACCCCTCTCTTCATCAAATAACCTGTCATTCTGGAGGGTGAAAAAAACCCCAACCAAACACCACAACCCCCCCCCACCCCAAACAAAAACAACCCCAGAAAGCAATCCTAATATTTGCTGAACCAAACTGATGGTTTCACTTGATTTAAGGAAAGGCTTTGGCTGTGAAATAAGGTGTTCAGCTAATAAATTATCAGCCAGAGAAAACTATCTGTTGTTTTTACATACAAAATAGTCAAGTTACTATAGTAAAAGCTTTTTGTTTAAAGTGATTTAAATAAAATTAATTTTTAAAATTGATCTGATTTTTATCTCTCTAGTAATGTTTGTTATCCTCTAGATTCTTGCTCAAGATCTTGCCATCTTATTGTAGAAACTTAATATTAAGGTGGATGAGAGTGTCACGGTTTAGAAAAAGTGTAATCTGAACATGGGGCCTGCAGAGCAGTTCAGAGAGTAAAAGTCAGTGACAACCAGGTTGCTGCTCTTTGGGAGAGGGAGATTTAACCTTAGTTCCTGTCTGTAGCCACGTAACGTTTTATCGTGATTAAACATGGAAAAGCTTTCGCCTAACTTTTTCCTGTACTATTTTTGTGCATTTTCTTGACTTTTTAGGATGCGTACCAACTGGAGAAAAGCATTAAAAGCATTCCATATGTTTGCCTAACTTGGCTTTTTTTGCCCTCGGAGCGCTCGTGCTGCTTGAACGCATTGTGGATTTTCTCAGGCTTTTGAAACAAGTGATGAATCAGCCAGCCCCACAACAAGGCGTGCATTTAGGGCTCGCCGCAGCCTCCCCATCCATCCCCTGCGTCCTCGGCGCAGGGACGCGCTCGCACGGTCTCTCTTGTTACAGCCCAACTTCAGATGTTTGTCTTTCCCTAATTAGATACACGTAATCCATTCACCGGGGTTGTGACGTTCCCCTTCCCTTGTCCCCGCTGTCTTCGGCCAGACAATGAGCACAAAGATACAGTAGGACTCGTTTTCTCATTATTGATTTCACGCACCAGCTGGCAGCTGTTTTAGCTTGTTCATTTTTATAACCCTCTGGGCAACTTTTTAAAAGTACTTTTCTTTGACCATCTGCTAAATGCAATTGGTTTAATAATTAAAGACTTGCCATCCCTTTTCAGATAAATACAAATGCTGTTTCTGCAGCTGAGAGTGCAGCATTTTTGTCTTAAGCATAGGTGGGATGGTTTTTGTCAGCGCTGGGAACGATGCAGTCGCGCCGCTGGTACAGTCACAGCTCCTTCGGGGATCCCATCCCTCATGTTAATAAGGGGAGGAAAAAGGGGACCTCAGCGTTGGGTTTGTTTCACAACACAAACCCAGTACGGGCTGTGGGGAGCGGGGGGTTGCGTCCAAGCTCTGCCTCCCTTTAACTCTTTAGAATTCCCGATTCTTGCGTTTGTAGGAATCCAGGGAAAACCTCTCCACTGAGTGCGTAAGCAGTGCGTTTCAGTCGGAGTTGTGCACGGAGTGCTGGCAGTAAGGAGCAGGAGCATTTGGAGGTATTGTGCCAGTGCTAGCTGGGCTGTACTGGTGATAGCTGGTGTCGTCCCACCATCTGCCTCTTCCCGGGCTGGGGTCGGGGCAGCAGCAGGAGAACCCCCTTCCCTCTCGGCACAAACGGAAAGCTCTCGGAAACTATAAAAGCTTCATAAGTTTTCTGGTACATTCAGATTCTTTTTTTTCTTTTCCCTTAGATGAGGCGATGGGGAGAGAGAGACATCAGTGTCTTACTGGGACTAATTTGAGATAGAAGATTATAAGCAGTATGTTAAAGTGGTTTATAATTTTTTTTTCCTTTATTTTTTTTTTTAAAGAAAAGTAAGAGCAAAGCAAGTAGGACAGTGATCTGAATGGGTCCCTTGGAGCCCTGGTTTTTCCATGTTGTGTGCTTCATAAGCAGGAAGTGTAAAAAAGATCCAACCTTAGTTTGAACTTATCTTTATGCTGTGATTAGATCTAAACTTTCCCATGAGTCCTTCAAAAAGGGCTGCTGAAAAATCCTTCTGTTTACCAAACAGTTTACCATTTGTTTCAGATGTACCTCAAAGCTGACCTGTAGGATTACTCTTGAGAGGTGAAAAAAGGGTAATTCATTTTTTTATGTTCCTTTAATCTTGGAATTCGTTCAAGAACTTGCCGTGCAGGAATTGGTGCATTTTTGTTTTGTTACAGCATCATCTATTCCCCAAACATTCTTTGCTGCACAATGTATGTTTACAAAATTGGTTAGAAATTTGTGTGGAAGAAGAAAGCCTATTAGAATTTGTGAGTTTTCTTAAATACAATTGACTAAGACTCTTTTCTACAGAATGAAAAAGGAAATAGTCATATGTTTTCTTAATAAGATGAAAGATATCTGTGTTTGCTTTGAGATTTTTATGTTTGTTTGTTTTAAAAGTATTCCCATCTTTAATATTTTTGTACTTTACAAACATAATCTTGTTCCAGACAGCTGTGATCTCTGGTCTCCTCTAATTCCTAAAGTAGACAAGAGCAAGTCAAATTTTCCAGAGTATCTGGCTAAATATCCCCTGAAATATAATTGAACTGAAAGTGGATGCTTACAGTAAAAGTTCAGATTAGAGTGCAAAGTTTGCATGAGAAATTCCTTTCTTGAACTTAATCCTGTGGTGGTTTTCATATGAAGCATTCTCATCATAGATTTCGTGGTTGTAGTATTTTTTTAGATTGCAACAAGTATGTACTAAGCTGTATAAACCACGAGGTGCTTTGCATAGGTATTTTTCCTTCAAACAAACCTCCTTGCTTCTCTTTGTTTTCTGCTGCTTAATTTCATGAGCCGACTCCCTCGGTGAGCCTGTTAATTACAAGCCTGTTGAACTCTATATGGACGTGAAACGGGCAGAGGAGATAAATATAATTTCTTGTATTTGTTGAGATAGAACAGTTGACAAAATCGATGACAGCCCAACAAAGCGCATTTAGGTCAAAATGATGTTTCTCTTTAGTAGGTTAGAATTACTCTTCCCTGAATGCCCTAAACCTCTCAGTGTTTCACAAGACTTTGTATAGTTTCTTTGAAGTGTCCTTTTCCTGTGCTAAGTTTAGTTACAAATGAACTGCAGGCAGATGAAGGGCTGATAGGCTGAGGCAGGGAATTCAGTTCAGGATCAGGCCATGAGTCCGCGGTGCAGGGCACAGCTCTACCGTGGGTAGAAATCCAGTCAAATCCTGCACGTCCTTTGATTTTATTTAAGTACGGCGAACGCCCCTTGATCTGCTCGTAGGTGCTGTTTACGTGAACTTACTCAGGAGTGTGGGAGAGACTGCTCATCCTCTTCCTCTCAGCGTGGATCGGCGCAGACAACGAATGCTTCCGTGTTTCTGAAATCGCTGGAAAGAGGTTAGGGAGGAAAACTCTTAAAGACGGATCTCCCCTCGGCCCCGCTGGCCTTTCCCTGCCTTGGAGCTGCACCCCTTTCCCAGAGAGGAGGGCAGAAACCCCGGATGGGGGTTGCGGTGCGGCGATCCGCAGGTCTCAATCTCGTGAACAAGTGGATTTGTTGGGGTTTTTGGTAGCGTTTTACACCCAACTTTTTTCACTCTACAGAAGGCAAATTCTTTGCAGAGAATAATGCAGTTCAGACAGAAGTCCAGGGTCTGCAAAAGGAACAGTCATTGTAAAATGCATTCGTGTGCCTGCAGTTCCCACGATAAATATTTTTCTTTGTGCTAAGTAATGATGTGACATTGGTACAAATTCTGAAAGCAAGAAATGGTGTTTCATAACTTTTTTCTTTTTTTCTTTTTTCTTCTGACAAAACTTACCCAGATTTTTTTTATTTTTTTATTTTTTTTACTCTCTAGTGGCTGTTTTTGGTTGTTGGGCAGTGGGGTGGTGGTTCTGACAGGCAAGTTTCTTTGGGATGTGGCTACAGACAGCTGTCTCCTTTTGAAAATGGACTTCTGGCTTTGAGGTGCCGTTTGAAATGGATGTCGACATGTGTAAATTAATTCAGTTTGTCACATACATTGGAGTGTGGCAGTGAGTGTTGGGTTGTTTTTTGTTTTTTTTTTTCCCCCCTTCCTCTTCAGCCTGTCCCCTTATAATAAAAATATAGGCAGAGTTTTTGTTAGGCTACAGCTAGACTCATTATGTAATTACTTAATTGATCCCCTATGGGAAATGCCTCACATCTCTGCTGCACGACTCTACATCGTGGTTCAAAATAAAAACCTGAAAGGATTCATTCTCCACTAAAATGTGCATTTTTTTGTACCATGCCATTGATTGCTTTCAGATGGTGAACCGGAAAGGATTTATGTCCTACCGCACTTCTTTATAAAGATTGTTAGTAAAAATTGGGTCTGCCTGCAAAATTTGAAGTCCTCAATAATTCCTGTGATTTTAAAACTGTAATACAGCCTCTTCAACAGAGTAAGCCATTGATAATGCTGTATGCAAATACGCTGAAAATTTGGTGTATCTGGTGTTGTCTGCAGTCTAATATAACATCAAAACTTTCTAAGTATTATCTTATTTATGGCATTGAAGGAATTTAGCTCATTAAGCAATGGTCTGAAATAGGTTTAATTTTGCCAGCTTTGCTCCTGTTTTCACAACAGTGCAATACATTGTGGAAGCCCTTGTTTTCAGTCATGCGGAATGACTGATATGCTCACCTATATATAAAAACAGGTAAACTTTTTTTTTTTCTTTTCAGATATAACGAGCTGGATTTTTCCAATCTCATCTCTGGCTTGTGGCATTTGTGCAAGCCATTTATGCTGATCTCAGTGAGGTTTAATTGTGCAAATAATTCCCATAGGACAGAAGGGGAAAATAAACACTTTAGATAGGACAGGAGAAAACATAGGTGGTCAGTGCTTCTATGCTATCATCTTTAATTACAGATAATTTAAATAAATAGTGTATAGGGGAGTTTTCTAGGGAATGTTAACACTGCATTTCCATCTTTTTTTTTTTTTTTAATTGCTTGCTGCATAAGTACAATGTAAACTGCAATTAAAGGCATGTTTTCACAGGAGGATTCAGCTCAAGCTAAGAACTCATTGCTCAAAGTAGTTCTATGTAAAGATATTATGGTATTTATATCAAAGTATGAAAAATGCTTTTTTCTAAATACTGTACATTTTGATGTATTATTTCAGGCAGTTTTATGCAGGTTCAGTTCAATTAATATGTACTAAGTTCTGAAGACTTCTTGGAAAAAAAAAAATTGGGAGCACAAATACTGCTGGAAAGAAATATAAATAAAATCTTCAGTAATCTTGTGGAATAGAAAGAACAAATTATTTAGATCCATCATCTAAGTTTTGTAAAACTAAAAAAAACACCCACCCCATACAAACCAAAACCCCCCAACAAAAACACCCAA
Source organism: Aramus guarauna (assembly GCA_013400195.1). Classification (NCBI taxonomy): domain Eukaryota; kingdom Metazoa; phylum Chordata; class Aves; order Gruiformes; family Aramidae; genus Aramus; species Aramus guarauna. The sequence continues at coordinate 605,260 of VXBL01005123.1, read as the reverse complement.
AACCCCCAAACACCAAAAAAACACCAACCCAAACAAAACTGAAAAAAATTCTGAATAATTTATTGGTATCATTGGTGCTTCCAAGTGAGTGAAGTGCGTGATAGTGAAAATGTCTAGATGGTCATTATTTGTCTTTTTTACACAGTTTGTAATTGAACAAAATATTTTCTTGAACATTGTTTCTGTTTGTTTGCAAGTTATGTCAAATACAGCAAGATTTATAGGTGCCATTAAAAATCCATATTGATTTCCCACAGTCAGCTGGGAGTTTACTTGAAAAGTCAATCATTAGTTGAATGAGTATCCAAAGCCTGTTCTAATTTCTCTTAGTAGTTTAAGTTTTTAAGCAAAAAGAACTATTTTAAAAAGAAAATCTAGTAGGTTCTGAGTTCTGGCATGTAAAGATTCGTATTTTTCGTTCAGTGCTGCTGATGTACTCGTGTGCTGCTCTGCCCTGAGTGTCTGTCTCTGAAAGTGTTGCTTGAGGCTTCATTATTGTTTCATGTTTTAATTCATTTGGATTCAAACTTTGAGCTTTCCTAGTACGCAATCCTTTCCTGCCTGACCCTGAGTATATTTCTGTTTAGCCCTGCAGTGATTCATTGCGCTGTGCAGCGGCAAACGCCGATGGAACGGAAGCTCTCGGCCCTGAGGAGCTTGCAAGCTGAACGTACGGGCTCAGGGAGTGATGGGGGGAGCAAGGTTACCAGCAACGTGAACCCGAAAAGGGCTGGTGATGGTAGTGCCCTTTCCCTTCTGGCGCCTGGGGTTAGGATTTAATTATATAATTGTCAGAGGAGCAAACAAGAGGTAGGAGACCCAGAAGGGAAAGATGCAAGAGAGGAGGGCAAAGCAAGGCTTTTTGTGAGGTTAGGTGACTGTACTGCAGAGGGAGGCAGCCCGGTAGCAGCCGGGGAAGGGGGTTTTGGAGGCGGTGGAACCTCCACGTGATGATTTACCCCCAGAGCTTAACCCGCTCTGCGACCGTGCTACCTACTGCGGCTCTTCTGGTTTCTGAGTTTCCCTTTCAAAGCAATGGGGAAAGGAGAGGGGAGGATGTTGCGTGGAGGAGGATGATGTTATTGAAGGATTCCCGTTATCCCATCTATGCCCTTTCAACTTGGGATGGCCTACGTTTGGATTTGGGAGAGTGAAGGAGCTGAAGCTTTGCCACGTTATCTGCCTCCTGGGACGCAGTCGTGCAGCTTGTCCTTGTGCGTTCATGGCCTCGTGGAGCTGAGCAGGAGGATTTTGGCTTTTCGACTTGTTTCTGATGACAATTCCTTTCTTATGGTCCCAAGGAGAGATTTTTGAGAGAGGAGGAAGCGCGGTCTCCACAGGTCGAGCAGAATGGTTATAATTAATGGATGATACATTCTCCTTACACTTACTTTCATGGACAGCTTATGGGATATCTCTGCTAATGGATTGATCCTGTTTAATGTATATTAGTAATTAAAGAAAATACATTTTTAAGAGGCAAGGATATATTTAATTTTAATAACTACCTTTCCCTGAATCAAGAAGTCTTTGCACAGAACTCTAATGGGTAACATTAGTCAAATGTGTGATAGATCAAATTGTTAAGTATGAAGGGTGTTGTTAATGTAACGCAGAAGAGAAATCTTGTGAGGTAACTCCGAATAACACACAGAAAGAGTGCATTCATCATGGTATGCTGACAAAACATCTGAGTAATGATGGCCATTAAATCTTTTGTCATGGCTAAGATATGAAAAAAGAAAACAAGTTAAAGTGTGAGCCATTTAGGAAAATTGCCATTTGACATGTAAACCTTCCTGCCTCTGTGTATTCATTTTTATATTATGGAATGAATTTGCGTTTTAGAAGGAAATTTGATTTGCCTAGGAATTACGGGGAAAAGGTGAATTTCAATCTCTAGTTAGTCAAACATTTAAATGGAAAGAGCAGAGCTTGCTCCTTTTTAATTTTTTCTTTTTTTTTTTTTTT
>VXBL01005123.1:579433-603260 GCA_013400195.1 Aramus guarauna | reverse complement strand
TTTTTTGAAAGATTTTTGATTCATGAGTTTGATTTTAACACAGTTTGGAAGGGAGAGGGGCCCACAACAAAACAACCAACCCCCAGCATTCAAGGAGATTTGATCTATTGATTTATTGATTTTTGAAAAAGGCCCAGTATCTCACCATCTGTATTGTCCTTGCACAACCCTGTGTGCGACTAGATTTGAATTGGGCAGCCTTAAAGCCGGGAGAAGGGAGTGATTGAGGAACGCTCGGCTGCTCTTGTTTCCCCGTATAAATAAACTTGCTGGATTTTGTGGTGAGGGGTTGGAAGAAGACAAAATTCAAACAGAAGCGGTTTCATAAAGGACAATTTCAGTGATTCCCCACAGTTGTGAATAGCCAGTGCTTGCTGAGGCTTGTGTTGACAGCCCAGGGTCTGTGTTTATCCTGCTGTGCACAGATGTTTGGGTTTACGGAGTTGGGAGTTTACACAGCGGAGGCAAAACCTCCTCAAGTTCTGCTGGAGGGAATGTGCGCCCAGGGGTTGTTGGGGAGAGCCTAACATCCTTAGGCTCAGTCTTCTCCCGTTTCTCTTAATACTCCTATGTAGATGAGAAGACAGCGTGAGCCCGGAGCCCAGAGAGCCCCAAGCAGGAAAGAACGGGGATGGGTGAAACCAGCCTCTCTGGAGAGGAGAATGAGTCAAAGGGCGTACTTTGTACAGCTCTGATCCGATGTGTGGGTCTGGATAAGGTACGGTTTGGTGTTTACAGGGAATGTGTCCCTTCCAGTTTAAATCTCAACTCTGACCCACGAAATGTATTTTTATCGAAGAACAGCAAAAATAACGCAGACACCACCAAGTGGCTTTTCTGAAATGGCCGAGGCAGTTAATGGCGTTTGGGTGTGCTGTCAGGGTGTTGGATGGCAGGCGTGAAGGGACCCCTGTTTTTTTTTTTTTGTGGTTAAAATTAATCTCTGGACATTTTTAAGTATGGGCTATGTCTTTAAGGTATACCTTACTGTACATCTTGAAAGTAAGGAAAACCTGTAAAAGCCTTTCTGAGAAAGGCCTGAGTTGCTGGGAGAGGATGTCTGTCCTGTCTGAAGGCGATGGCCGTCCTTCTCCACGGCACCGCTGCTGCCTTCGCTCCGTCGGTGCCGGGTGGAATTCAGTGGAGGCATCTTGCTCATTCGGTGACATCGCTATTCATTGCCCTTTCAGTTTTATCTGGTATAGGTCATATCTGGTTCTCACCGAGGACACAGAAATGGACAGGAAAGTCGTGATTTGTGAAAAAGCCCAATTTTTTTCTTTTTTTTTTCTGATACTTGCTTTTGATGTTCCTTTGGCTTCCTTGAACAAGTTACTTTCAAGGAGAAAAGGGTAACGTTTTAAGTAGTTAGAGCTAGGAAAAGATATATAAGGAATCATAGAAATACTTCAGTAATTGAAAAGAAGGTGTGCCTAAGCAGTACAAGGCAGCAAATACCACATAAAATATATTATTAGCTGCAGAGAGAAACAATAGCGATTGAAATCTCCAGTAGGGTGGGGGGAAAAAAAAAATCAATTTGCAGAATCATGGAATGAAATTTCCATCTTCTTCCCTTTCTCTCCCGAAGCACGTCGCTGCAGTTTGCATTTTTGGGCTGCGTGTTCAAGTAGTGGCTGATGCGGCGCGAGCTGCTGCCGCCCAGTTGTGTCTCCCCAGTTTGGGGCTGGGGCAGTTCAGTGCTGCTGTTCGTGCCGTAGCTGCCTTTCTCTTTTCTCTTTAGTCTCCGGTCTGGCCGCTTCTGTGGCATTCTTACCTGAAGAACAGGAATACTGTGAAGAGTGGTGACGTTTCCTCCAACAAATGGCTTTTCCAGAAAAGAGCAGCCATAACTAACCAAGACAGGAAGCGCAAGAGAAACTGGGGTTAGGGTGTAAACTTTTCAACTCAAAGCTAAAGCCTGATGGTGTGATGTGAGCAATGTCTGAATTTGAGCTGCTTGTGTACATTAGGATATATTTAGGGGAATTAAATTACTTTTAGAAATTAGAAAGTTTTAATTCTTGAACTGCTTGATGCAAAGGACTTTTTTTTTACTTAATTGTGCAGAATATAAACTGATCTAGTGTAAAATGAAAAGAGCATCTGAGAAATCACACCAGCAATGCAATTAGTGAAGCTAGCAGTGAATGACAAGCTGTGACAGCAGCAGTCTTAGAAGAAGTGGGAGATGCTGAATTAAACAAAATGTTTAGAAAAAGAAGAATGGGGGCAATATTAAACCTGGCTTTCCCTGGTACCGTATCTCGGCTCTGATGTCTCGCACCAAGTTAAACGTGCAGTGGGGATCCAGGTCCAGAGATTTCCTGCTAGGAAGTAGCCAAAGAGTATATTGAAAGATGGACGGTTTATTTGTAGTCTGTGTTCTGTTTGTGCTGTTAGAGTAGATATAATAGGTACAAATGCTTGTATGATCATAGATGTGAATAAAGCAGTGAATACAGAGTATTCAGTGAGGTCACTGAATCGTAGCGTATGAGAGAGTATTTCTGAATTGCAATACCATAACAAAAAAAGAAGAGACACTGAAGAATTACAGTAAGAGAAGTAAAACTCTGAGAGTACCCAGTTACTCTGATGCGGTGGCTGAAAAGCCAACTGATAGCTTTCTAAAACGAATGAACTCGAAAATAATGTTATCAATTTCAGGACATTGATGGAATCGGCATTTTGTAGCAGCTGGTTCTAAGATCACATTTTCATAAGAAGATAAATAAGGAGAAAGGAGTGATGTTGAAATAAAGAGTATGTGGCGAGACATTTTGAAGTTGATAGAAAGGTCTGTCAGGTCACTGGAGTGTATCCACACAAGCAATGTTCTGTTATTATATTAGGAGGAAATGAGGCAAATTACAATAAAAACTACATTTCGCCAAGAAAGAATTTGTAGCAAAATTGTCCAGATGGCTTATCTTAACCCTGACAGCAAAATATGTTAAGCAGATTAGAAATGTAGACACCAGTGATAGGGAGGGACCGTTTGGAGCAATGCTTCTGTGGCTCAGAACGCCCTTGTGGGAGAGACGGCATCTTCAGTGGTGGGGCTGGTGAGTCACTGCTTTGAGGTAGCCAAAACCCATGACCAGCACTAACCCTTTAGTATTAGTAATTAAATTTTATTACGTTAATGTGTTTGGAGAGAGCAACCCAGCCAAGAGCCTTTCTCTGAAAAGGTATCCTTAGGTTGAATATAAATTTCTCCTGTGGGGGTGGTGGCGAGAGAGGAATCGCTGGTGGCCCTGCTAAAGATACTACTCTTGTGCAATAAGCAGTCTGATTAAAGATGACAAAAGTGAGCAGCCTTTGGGGAATGCCGAGTCTTGCTTTAAAGTAAAAATCTTCCAGATGACTTTGAATCGCTCCAAGTTCTGTGCAGTGTACCATCAGAGAAACTTTGCGCTTTTGCGCAACTACTTATTGAAGGTCTCGTAGCTTCTCAGAACTGACCCTGCGTTCTTCTGTCCGAGACGTGGCATTGTTGGAGATGTGTGACAGTGAGCACAGTGGGACTCGGTTGTGTACGGATTGCTTAGGCTGTACATCGCTGCCCATAATTCTTACAGCGATTTTGAGCACCTACCGGCTTAGCTCTGATTGAACTGAAGTCTGAGGAGGAGGAGAGTAAGTTAGTTCAATTTGCCTTTACGGGTATTTTCTTTCATAAGTTTTTATTTATTCAAATTTATATAAAATGTGTTTATCATCTAGTTTTGGGTTGTATTTTTTTCAGCAGTATGTTTTTTTTTTAAAGTTATCGTGCTAAGAAATTTCTAGTATTTCAGGCAGTTGGATGTGTCTTCGCCTAAACAGGGAAACGCTGCGCAGCTTTGTGGTAGTTCGGGTTTGGTTTATTTTGTTGTTTTGTTTTTGTTAGTTGCTTGATTGAATTTCTTTAAATAAATGGTCAAATCTTAGTGGCGCAGGTTTTATTTTAATAAACACGGCTCTTCCAAAAACCTGAATTTGATATATGCAGCTTGGAAACAATTGCAAGTGTAACCCATGCAAGTTTATTGAGTTTGTTTTAGTGTAATCCCTTCTAAAAGTAAACTCAAGATAGCTTTGAAACATCAAACAGTGTGCTATTTCCTTAGCAGCATTTATAGAGCAAGGAAAGAAAGGGAGGCCTGCAAATTCTTCTGCAAGTTGTTACAGCAAAGTAGCAGCTTCAAACAGAACTGAAGCGGATTGGATCTATTTATAATTTTAAACTATAGAGACATCAGTGAAATAGCTGGAAACACACATGAAACGTGGAAAGAGGAAAAAATGGGAAGAAGGGATATGATAGCCAGTGATGGAATAAGAATGTAAGGAATATATGTAAAGGTTATGAAATCTTCTGACCTCACTTAGGATATTGTTTTTGTTCTGGTTACCATATTCTTTAAAGATGTAACATTTGAAAAGGGGAATTTGATTGACCTTATGACTAAAGATAGGAACTCTGAAGACAGGCTAAAATCATGAATTTCTATAACCTTTAAAGAGCAAAGGTTGAAAGGTATTTAATTGAAAAATACAAAATCTCCTGAATTATATATCAATATATAACTCTATTTCTTTTATATTAGAAATTATTATAAAAGGAAGAGTATATGTCAGTTGAGGGGCAGGTAACTCAGCAACCTCTGTGCGTTTGCTCCTTTTGCCTTCCAAGCACAAGGTCTGACGTGCACAAAGAAAGGAGGCTTCCCTTTCACTTTTAAAATGACCGAAGCTGATTTGGAAAAATGTAAAAAATGTATTAACAAATGAATAGGGAGAGGGAATCTGAAAAAGTCTGAAATCACTCTCAAATATTCAAACAATCTTACTGATCATTGCTGAAGATCGTTGCAAGGATTCTTCTGGGTGTGGGGGGGGTTGTAACGCGGCTCAACCTTTTTGAAGTATGTACAAACATTGGGGAGAGACCAAAAATGTCTGAGGGGACTTGGAGTATATATTTTGCATCTTCTAAGAGCAAGAATATTGCTACTTTCCTTCCCGTAGGACATAAAGGGACATTGAGGGCGTGTGGGGTTCTCTGGAAGTGTTGAACAGAGGTTGAGGTGGATGCAGCAGCATCTTCAGACTGACGGAGAGGACCACGACTGCTGCTCGCTAACCCTTTGGTCAGTGGTCGGGCCGGGAGAGGGCTGCTCTCGTAAATGTATGACCGTGCCAGTAGCTGGCTTGTGGCCTTTGAGGGAGACGGTACGCGTTTCCAGGAGAACTTGCAGGATTTGATTCCTCGAAGTTCCCAAGGTGGAGAGAGGTTCCACGCTTACGGGTGTGGGTGGATCCCACCGTTCACTCCTCGGGAGAAATGCAGCACTCTACGCGCGTTGCGGTGTCTGTCCGCTCACAGCGTTTGTCCCCTGCAATAACAGTGAGAAATGAACTAAATCTGGAGGAAACTTTGCAGAATTACCGTAGCCTAAACCTGTTCTGCAATTACCAAAATACAGGATTTAATTTGAAACTCATTACACACGTAAACGGGCTTTAAGAGATGGTATAACTAGATGAGTTTTAAAATTATGTTGTTCAAGAAATATTTAGTCTAATTATATAATATTTTAGCTTTATTTAGTCACTGAAGTGAGATTAACATAAAAAGGAGGCTAGTAAAATTGAGGATGCCTGAATCTTTGAAAACAAACATACCCAAGAAAATAAGACGTATTTATCACCTCACGTTTATAATTCAGAAGTCTAGCTTGAGTGTTTGAACAACTAATTTTTTCACATGTAAAACCATGCTTTGTGTTTTAGCAAAAAGAACAATTTTTGTGGTAAAATGCCCAGTTCCAGGTCAGTCTGCATCTCTCTGTGGCACATCATCCAAAAAACATGTTTTAAAGTAGTTGGTAAAAATAAGAAGCTGCTAAAAGGGAGCGCAGCAGCAGCATCTCTTACCACGTAGTTTGGTAGGCTTTGCTCAGCCAATGATGCCAGAAGAGAAGCAAATCTACTGAACTTTGCCATTAAGTTGTAGAATTGAAATCCCTTTTCTAGGAAATGAAGAGCTCTAAGTGAATACACTTGGTATTTCCCTTTATCTTTGACAAATGTTGTTTCTTGTATTCTTGATCTAATAAAGTTTTTGCCATTGACATCACTGTTTAGATGTAAGTTAAATTTGTTCTTTGAGTTTCAACTGGGTGGCTCTTAAAAGTCGGTCTGATGCAATCTAGTACTATGCGGTAGCTTTCTTATTTGCCCCTCTCAGTATATATTCACATTATTTAAACATTTCACGCTAAGAACGTTAGGATGTTTTTATTATTTTGTATTTGTAAATAACTAGCGTTTTGAGAAAGATGTCTGGTCATTTGAGCTCGTGTATTGATTGACTCTTACTGTTGAATACAATCCATGAGAATGCTGAAGGTCCCATTAGAAAATACATAGCTTGATTTATACTTGATGAGAGCTACATTGATCACATGCACATACTGAAACAATTATTGATGGAATCTATGATGAACAAGTCATTCTAGTTGTGATGAACATTGGCTTCTAGCAGACATTTGACACTGAACCATGAGATTCTTTGTTGTTACAGCACATCTGAGAAAATCATTAAGCTTTTTGAAGCCTTTACAGGCTGCGTCTAGGAGTATTATTTGCATTAAGACTCATCAAGTTCCTTTCATGTCAATTTTGGCTTTCTTGCAGGAGTACATTAGCAACTTTGTGTTATCAGTAGCTGTAGCACATATTCCAAGCAGAAGTATAAACGTAGCTCGCCTAATGATCGACGTGTACGTGGTTTTTCTTGGCGGACAGTACCAAAGTACCCTCCGAGAAAAAGCAAAGCATATTTAAGCTGTTTAAAATGTGCTTATAACATGATGAAGGCAAGCTGCAGCAGTTCGAAAGAAAAGAATTGGAAATATTTGCAGTTCTAAATTCTTCCGGTTCCTATCTTCTTCTTGTGGAGAGGAAGGTTGAATATCAGAAAAGAAGCGTCTTTCTAGGGTTGTTTTAACCGAGCATGCGTGACTGGGAAGAGTGTGTACTGTCATTTAAAGAAAGTATGGGTTTGTGTATTTTTCAGTGAGAACACACTGCAAGTCACAGGATTTAGTTGCAAATTCTTAGAGTGGAAGTCGATTTCCAAGAATTAGAACAGTTTTTACAATCTGAAATGAAGAAAATTACCTGTTAAAATATGCGGGAAAATCAGTAAAGACTCTCTAGTGCTGTTCAAACCTCTGCAATGGTTATATGTTCTGTAAGTGATACCGAGCTGCTTATCAGCAATTATTTGCAGCCCATTTCATGTCATGGAACACGAAGGGAAGAAGGATGCGCTTGGATTATTTGCACGTTTGTTACTTCTGTCTGTAGTCCAAGTATTATCATTCCTACGTGGGGCTGTGAAATCTGCTTCCCAGAGAACTAGGAAGCCTCTGTGACCACCCGTTGACTACTTGAAGACAAAGGCAGTAAATTCAGCGACGCAATAGTTAGAAACTCGTCCAGCTGAGGAATACACTTTCTCTACTTGAAGATCTGAATTGATTTGTGTAACCGCCTGAATAATGTATGTGGATTTTTATTTCAGTCCCCTCAGCGAATGACACTGTTTCACTCATTTAAATTCACTTATTTAAATTAAATTTGCTCAATATAATTTTGAATTCATGAAGAATGGAAAAATGGTGTTATTTTAAGAATACAATGGTTTTTATTGTCTTTTTTGAAAGACATAGATAATTAATATAATGTTATGTGATAGGCAATAGCTTGTAGATTTTCTACCATCCTAGTGTTTGAGTCTTAAGAGGTCCCTGACCGGGTGTCCTCTGGCTTGCAGGCTTACTGTCACTCCTCTTGACCCTTTTGCACTTGCCACTTCTCCCCCCTCCCCAGTAAAGTGGTGTTACACCTAATGAAATAGATATATAAAAGTAATACTCTCTTCTTTCCAAGCAGAGTGACTTGATACTTTGCATTTAAAAGTCTCTTACGCAAGCAAAACAGGATCGTACGTTGTACTTTACATGCTGCGTAGCTGACCTGCGAAACTCCTTCCCGAAGGATGTTGAAGGGCAAGCGAAGCTCATTGGCCTGTATCTTCCAACTTCCCACTCACACGTGTGTATATCTATATCTATTTCCAATATTCTTGAGGACTAGGAATTGGAAAGTCATGAAAAAGAAAGTGTAATGGTCTTAATGGTTGTAGGTTTTGCGTTGACCTGCATCAGAAATGCATGAGGTAAAAAAAAAGAGAAATTATTCAAACCCACCAAAGTTTCCCATTAAAACCAGTTGTGTTCAGCAGTGATTTTTGCTCAGCATCACTTTTGTTAGGCAACCACTGGGGATGTACTTACTACATGTAGAAGAATCAAGTAGACGGAGCTGACTCACACTTTTACTTGCACAGATGCATTTGCTGCAGAATGTAGACCCTGAATAATTTAGAAATCAATAGTACAGAAGATACGCAGTTCAGTATTACAGTCTACTGACAAAGTTGTTATTTTGTAAATTATTGTTTTATTTAAAACTCGGACCACTCCAAACTTTTGACTGTTTTTCTGTTTTTTCTATTTTCTGTTCCCCTAGAGTAGAAGCTCTTTGGGGTGGGAGGAAGTGAAAAATGTTACTTAAATGCAGAAGATGGAGTAAAGAAACAAAATACCTATTTTTCTTCAAGTACCTCTGAAACCTGCTCCCAAATTTTGTTTAAATGAGAATGTTTTGCAAAACTTTATGGTTTCAAAAATATATTATTTCAATTAAAAAAGTGAAAAAATGCCTAACCTTGGTTTTTAAACATATTTAGATTTATACTGTTTGCATAGCAATACATGCGCTCTGTTCAGGGGCAATTCAGGTACTGTGTGCTTTGACGCACATTAAGATGGCAAGTTGTACGCCTGCCCTCATGGATAACGAATTCATCTCTGGGTAGTTAGCAGCTTGTGCTGGTCTTAGATTATAGGAGGTTCTGCTGCAAAATGCTCAAATCTGCCCCTTCTCCCCCCCCAGATGTTTGGCATGACTGATGTGAAAATCTCTGGGGAAGCCGCTTTTTGGTGAAACATGGTTTCAGTATTAAATGCACTTCAGTCTGTACAGAACGCCTGTTAAAAGGCGTGATAAAAGCAAAATGGAAATGCTAGAGGGTTTTGGAAGAGGCATCTCTTCACACGTCATTCAACATTAAAGTGAGCTAAAATACCAATATATTCTCACAAGATAAAAGTTGTGGGGCTTTTTCTTTTTCTTTTTTTTTTCTTTTTTTTTTTTTTTTTGACTGAGCTACTGCTATAAACGCATAGCAGGTAAAACAGTACTCAATTAGTTGTGAAATTCAGCCTTTATTTTGTGACGTCTGGAGGGAGTAACTGTCTGTAGCATGTGGGTGGGTGTATGTGTATGGATGGTGGGTTTTTTTCCCCAAGACTGTTATCAGGTTAGAGAAGGTAACCTGTCACAGTAGTGTTTCTCAGTTTTTCCAAAACTAATAATTTTGATAGGGCATTGAAATACATCAGTGTGAATCTACTCAGTGTGAAATGAGTGTTTTGCTTTGACTTTTTCTAAAGGAATCTTTACCTGCTCCCCCTTCACGTATTCATGTTTATACTAAGTGGGCGGTGGGGGATGACAACTGATTTGATTTTTGGGGAGAGGTTTGGTGAATGAATCGAAAGTTTTCATGTATTCTTCTTTTTCCGCTTTATTTAGTTATCATTTTAATGATCCTGTTTGGGAGTGCTTTGTTAAGGGCTACAGAAAAAAATGTCACAGTGATGATTCTCAATTCTAAAGAGGGATTTCACATATTTTTTCATTTTAAATACCCTGCTAAATGTTTTGGAAAGTGCAATGTGATGTCTAATTCAACAACGCAGTGGCGTTCTGCAAAGCAGGACGTTCTTCTCGTCCTTAGCGCTGCGAGTTTGTTCTTAGATTCTGTGCCATGAGATCATAGCGCCGTTGACTTGCTACCACATGAGCTCTCACTTGCTGCTGTCTGTTTAGACACCCCCCCTCCAGTGACAAGAGGACAGGACATCTCATTCCTAATTACTTAAACTCTTCCCCCCCCAGCCCCAACTTGCATTCCAGATACTCACAGATGAGAGTTCTATTATGCTATCAGGCGTATTTGTTAATAAGAAAGTAACTTTAGTAGTTAACATAACAGAGGTTGATTTGACCTGCCGATACGCAGTTTTGCAGAATAAACAAAGCCTGTTATCTGAGATTTTATTTATAAGGATCTGCTGAAGTGATCCGAGATCCCCCCTTGTTTGCCTGTCCTGCCCTAGACCTCAGCACATAATCTCACTGTACTGCTGCCCTTTTGACATCTGATTGCCCTTTCCATCAGCATCCATCCAAAAGCATATTTATCTAAAAAGGAAACAATTAAATTCCAATCTCATAGAGAAAACCTTTACTTCTCAAAGAAAACATACTGAAGAAGTCACAAAGTCGTACATGACGAGGAACCCTAGCTAAATCAGAACCATAAGTCATGAGGCCAAAGTCAGCCCCTGCCAAAGTAGACACCAAGTCACTGATCTCGATGATATTTTGCCTGTTTATATTAGTAATATTATATGCACTTAGTTTTTATTTGTTTTTCCGTTAAATCCTGTAGTAAGACAATGTTATAATGTATGTGAGAAGTATCATTAGCGTGCAACATAAATAACAAGCATGATTGGTAAGTTGAATACTGAAATATTTCAAATAAGAAATGACGTACTGGCTATAACCAACTATGACAATGGGGTAAAATGACCGAAATACATGAAATTCTGTTTCAACAATGTTACTCTCATCAAATACTTCCATGTCCTGTGTTGTGAGAATCTAAGAGTTATATTACGGTCTTTATTCAAGGGTAGCAATACACGCATTTTTTCTTGAAATGCACAGAAATGCACAGAAAGAGCAGTATTTGCGCATCCTTTTCCGCCGGTAGGTCTCCCAGCAGTCCCACCTGGGAAGCACCTGGGTTCCTTCACGCTGAGCATTGCACCTGGTGTTGGCCTTAGCGACAGGCTGCATACGTTTGGGTCTGAAGTTTGATCTGGCTGCAAACAACTTTTAAAAAGCTGCAAATAAGTCATAGTTCTGATTGAGTTATTCCCTGTAATGTGGGTTCGATAGGAAACTGTGTGTCAATACGCAACCGGGGTGCTTTGGGAGTGAAATGCAAACCTGTTTTGACTCGACAGCCGTCCTAATTAATGTCGGCAAAGAAGAAAGATAAGAGCCAAATTCCTACATCTTGCACGCAGAATAGAAAGTGGTGTAAAGTGAAAAAAGATTTTTTTTTTTTAACTTTAACTCTTAATATTCAGTTGTCACAGGTTATATCTGTTGATTATACACTATAGATTGAAGGTTGATTATATCAGAAGTAATATTAGAGTGAAGAACAATTTAAATGACTAATGGCTATTAACACTTGTTTATAAGGTGCTCATTTCAATTAAAATATATGCAGCTAACAACGTAACAGTTTCTTCCTTGGCTTGCTGTTGAAAAATGAAGATGTTTTCAATTTGACCTGTGGAAGAAGAGCAGGCTGGATGGCCTCTGGTCAGATTGTGAACTTTGTCTCATGTTCCCACCCAACTAGTGAGTCTGCCGCATAAAACTCGGAGCCGAGCCGGGAGCAGGCTCACGGCCCTTGCTGACAGCCCACAACATCCTTGACAGTAGCAAGATGAAAGGTGGTATGGACAGATTTTACTCCTGTAGGTGTTTATTTTCTTGGCAAAGACCTATTTTAATCAGTGAACTTCTGAGCATAATTCCTACCTGAGAGAACTTGAAATGGTATATTTTTGGTCATTAATTAAATTTCCCACAGCTACTGTTTCAGATAGAAATGACTGAAGTGATGGTTCAGGGGACCTGGTGCATCAGTGACGTTTTCCTGGGTACAGCTTCTCTGCAGGTGGAATGCCTAGGAATTATTAAAGCCCCATTGCTGCGACAGTGGGCTAAATCCCAGACTTTGTTAGGTCTCCAAGTACGTAGGCTTGAACACTTGTGGATTTACGGTGTTGGCACAACTTGGGCAACTTGTAACCGCTAACAAGGCTTTCTCTGCGTAGTTAGTTTTACGTTACTGGAGAGTGGTTAACTGGTGCATTTCCAAACCTACAGAGTTAATGGACTTGTCAGCTATGATCTGCTAATTGCAGGATTGCAACTTGCTCACCTATGCAACTTTTTGGTTCAGCTTAAGACCAACAAGTGGCTGAGAACTAGGCAAGTGTTGGTGTCAAAGGGAGACTGCTACTATAACTTCCCTACCAGCAGCTGAGCTGGCCGTGCCACGTGATTTATCGCTTTGTCCTTTAGCGGTATTCTTTTTGAAATACATATGTAAACTCCATGCACGCAGGCATTTCTCGCTCTATCATGTAGGTGTTAGGGGAAAAGAGATTCAGTTGCACGTTTGTTTGACAATTAAAATCACAAAAAAGGCTGTAACTGCGTTCCTATTTGATATTCAAAGGTAAAGCAAATTCAGCTAAATGAATTTTAAAAAAAAAAATGGTCTTAACAATGAGGTTAGTATTTTTTCCCAGTTCTCTGACTGACAGTTTAATGGCGATTTTATTGTGTTATGTTAATGATGTCATTGGAATATATATATTTCTTTGTTTGCATCTGTCACTTATAGATTTACTTAATATTCTGCTGCTCTCATATACGGAATCAGCTTTTTTACTCCTTGCATATCTTTGGCAGCTGAGTCCTTACTTAGAAAGCAAAAGTTTGCAATGTTCTGACCAACTAAACGTCCCTACAAAGAGAAATGCATTTTGCTAGTGATACCTTCTACAAAACAATACTAAAATATTGGTGTAGTACATAAGCCTTTTACCACCCTTGAAAACCCAGCTTGAACCTTGAGCTAGTCATTTACATGATGTTTCCTTGGGATTACCTACATTCTTGTCCACTTTGACCTTGTAATTTTGCTCACAGTTGGAAATGTAATGCAGAGTGACTAAGATAATGTTGTTTACACAGACTTTAAGTGGAGTGACATTATAGTCAAGCAAGTGTCACATCACCCAAAGTGAAGGAAGACTTAATTACCATAATCCTGTGAATACTAAAATTCCTTAGCCATGTGTAGCATAATAATGTAATGTTCTGCACGTTACATTTAATAACCTGAAGGTGCTGTGTTAACTCTCAGGGTTCTTGTAGTTATCTTCAACGGAAAGCAAGCAGATTTAGAGGGGGTCAGGAGAAATTCTGTGGTCGATGTAGATCCTTGGTGCGCTACGTTGCTCACGGTACACCATTGTCCTTTGAAAGTGTAGTTTGACAGGCAGAACAAAACTGAAGTGACCGTACTAGCATCTCTGTTGATCTAATACTGGGTCTAGTCTGGGCCAAGGATTTCTGCAGGTGACAAAGGCTAAAGTTCATTAAGTAACAGGAATGACAGGAATGAGACGGTAATAAAAATGTACTGTGTCATGGCAAACATACCATTAAGTGGACCGGAGCGTTAAATACTGCAAGACTGGAACAATCTGTTCCTTAAATATTCAAAAGTTCCTACCTTTTTGCCGCTATCAGTGCACCAGCCCTACGTACTCGACCAGAATAAGCAGCGAGATCTTGAATGAGTATTTAATCATCAAAGGCAAATTACTGTGCTTCACAAAGAACTGAGTTTTTGTCATGTTCTCTTCTGAGCACTCTGTAATCATTTTATAAAAACGGAGTGATTATTCTTAATATATGTTGTTTTTATTTCAGTAACACTAAGCAGTAGTGCACAGCCTACTGCACGCCTTACATTTGTCCTAAGAATCAGAGTCTTGAGCAGCTAAAAGAATGAAGTTTAGACAAAACCAGAGCACAGTCGATAGCTGTTTTTTCTTTTACTGCTTGGGAGCCCAGAGAGTTCTCCAGGTCCTGCCTGGCCCATCGTCCTGTTGTCTGGGCTCTACACTTCTGCCATCAGCGGCCAACGGCGAGAGATGGATTCAAGAACTCCCTGTGACTTAGTATTGTTTGAAATATAACATCGTTTGAATTTGCATCTTACTGATGGAAGTGGATATAATGGTTAATCTTGGGAGACTTTATGTGCTTTTATGTAGGAACTGCTTTTTTAAATAACTGTTAGTATGTAGTTCAAGTTTAATGCCTAAGGTTTGGTTCTCTGAGGGCTGGAAAACAGTATAAGTTTACAAGAAAATGTGAAAAAGCTGGACGTTAAAGTAGTAGTACGTGCTGCTAGTGCATGATATTAGTGTACAAACAGGCAGAACTACTACTACTTGAGTAGTGAGTCGATAGCTGGTGTAGGTTTGTGCTGGCACAAAAAAGCTTTTCTCTTTACTTACACCAGCGTGTTACCTTGATGCAGTTGCCGTTAATGGACTTGGTCTTATTGGTAGAGAGGGGCTGGGAGAGGAGGCTTTCTGTTTATTTCTAAGGATTTTGAAAAACGGATGTTAGCGTTAAGGACGCTCTGTGGCAGGGGGTGCGAACTATCATTGCGTGGTCTGTGTTAAGGCTCTCCTGCATCACAGCAGCCTTTGGAAGATATTCCTTGAAAGCGGTGCTCTCCCCTGGGAACCGAGGACAAGGCGGCACCCCGTGCCATCTCCTGCGGCTGTCCAGGAGGGTATCCATTTCTGAAGCGGCCGCAATGCCAAAAGCAGCACAGGTTGCACGTGGGTGTGCAGCGTGTCCTGCTCCCTCCTTGCTGAAGCCCGGCCTGTCTTTCCAAGCTGCCGTGTGCCGTCCCTTCGGTTTTGTGTCCCTAATTGCCTCTGTCCTATGAAAAACCGGTGGGGGAAGGTCAATCTCCAAGTATTTCTGAGCATCAAATCCTCTATACTCGTCCAGGAAAAACAAGTCAAGATTTTAAAGAATGAAATGAGTGTAGCAAAACAAACTGTTAGCAGTCGTCCTGACGCAGAGAGATTCTTTGCTTACTGGGGTGTTAGTAGTCATACACGTACATTGGAGGTGTGCCAATATATCATAATTATCGAGATACCTCTTTTTTTCTGTGTAGTTTCCAACCATTTTGTGTGTTTAAAACAAAGTGCTAAATCTGATCAGGGAAAATAATGTAGGCTTGCTGTTTCTCAGATTGCTTTTGTAAAATTAAGCCATGCTTAACACTGCTGATTGCCAGAGCTCTCTCTTTGCCCTGTAGTATCCACTTAGGGTATTAGGAGCTAAATAACAGAAGACAAAACAAGTGCAAATCACAGAGAAGGTAGGTTATATGTGAGAAAAGTTTTGCTGTTAGGGATTTATTTTCTAAAAAACCCAAAATTCCACTATTGGCAGCAGTTGCCTCGGCTGCGCGGTGTGCTGATGATCCCTGCGCTCCTTCCGTTGGCTCTGTTGCTGGAGGAGGATGATTTGGGGCCACCACTTCACTATCTGCAGTGGGACTAAAGGCGGTGGAGAAGGCAGAAGCAGCGTTTTATTAAAAACCCCCTTTGCGTAAACTCCTATTGCAGCGCAGTCGCTCCCGCTTGCGCGCGGATTACTTTTCATTGCTTCGAGCTGACCGTTGTTTCCCTTTGAAATCGGGGCGTTGGAGCTTTAACCTTGGCACTGCGGTAATGCAGAAATCCTGCCGCACAGCCAGCGAGCTGGTGCTGGCGAGCGCGGAGCACCTGTGAGCACAGACTGTCGGGCTGGATCGGGGGCCCCAGGAGTGCCGGGGCTGCAGCTGCCGGGCTGAGCAGCAGTTGGAAGCGCTTCCTCGCTCCCTCTCGCCAAGCCCCTCGAGACCCACTAAAGGGTTTTAACTTTCTTTGGATGTATAATTTTTGTTGATTAACAGGAGTTCTGGGAAGGAGCCCTTTTGTAAAACTGATGACAGGGAGGAGCTGCCTGGGGCAGAGGCTGTCAAATGATCTCCTTTGTGACTGCGATAGTGCAAATATTACCAAGGAACCAAAAATCCCTTCCCGCTCCCCAGGGCCGGCAGTGCTCGAACATGAGACTCTTCATATCACCAGAGAGGAATCTTACAGGTTCTGTCTTTTTTTTTTTGCCATTTCAAATTATGAAGTGTTGTGGAATATGCAAACTTTACGATATCATCCTTTGGAGCAGAAAGGTCAGAGAATATTCCTGATATTAGGACGCCAGATCTTGGCTTTTGTCATTGCTGACTGCCTTAAGTAGGTTTGTTTTCCTAGATGTCTGAGTAGTTACTGCTGTTGTGGCTGAGAGCGTTTTGGGTCCAACACGTTTTGGTTTCCTTGATTTCACACTCTCTCCGGTATTATTATGGAACCCAGAGGGTGGGAAAGGGCTTTCCAGGACATCCACAAGTGCTGGTCACGAAGATCTGGAAGAAAGGTCTGAGTGGTGGGTGCTCAGGACGTGATAAACGCTGCGTTGAAACACAAACGATTAAAGTTCAGTTCGGGTAAGATCTGGTCACGCTCCTTAAACGAAGCAGTAGAAGCTTGGCAGGAAAGCCCAGAGGAGTCAGTGGCCAGGGCAGGGTCATCACTTGCGTCCGTTCTGCAGGGAAGACGCCCGGCATTTTGTCCCAAACATTGCACTGCACGATACAATTTATTCTACTATAAAACTAAATCAGATTGTCTATCATTTCTTTTCCATTCCCATAGAAAACCTCCCAGTTGCTTAAAAAGAAATGCTTTTGAAAAAAAGGGGGATGTAAATATGTAATGTATTGATCGGATGGGAGTACGGAGGTGGACAAAGCCTGGAGTCGGCGTGGGGAGGGCAGCGCTGCCTGCCCTGCCTGCACCCGCCTTCCCGGGGACGGGGGGGGACCAGCCGCCCTCTCAAATTCCTCCAACTGCAAAAGTAATTAGTGAAATTAAGTTGAAAACGCTGTAAACAAGTGAAGTTGTTATTCATTCCGTACGGCACTACAAATGTGGGAGGACATGTTAAATGATAAATTAGGCATGAACCGCTTTAATCTGTAAGCTGAACATGCTAGCGAAGGGCCTGCATTTGTAATTAGTATTGGGGGCCACAGGAGAGTGGTGCCTCTTTTAAAACAGTGACAGGGAATTGATCAGTTTAGGTTGCTGTGGCAACCAGGAGCCCTCCATTGCTTTCCCCGCGTTCTCCTATTATGCCGTCCCCGCGTTTAGAAATATATTTATGAACTGTAAAGATAAACTACTCAATAATGCAAAAGAGGCTACGATGCTCAAATGCCAAACTGACGGGGGCCAAGCGGATGCCTGACTACCCGATAACAAGCTTAAGTGTTCTATGGTTGTCATGACATTTCTTTTACAAAGCAAATGATGTCTGCGGGGAAAAAAAAAAAAAAATCTTAAAATTAGCCGAAAATGCAAATCTCTTTATGAGGCTGTCACCTTCATAATAACAGACAATAATTGATGATTTATGAGATGCCACCATAGCAACCAACTCCTTCGGCACCCCCTGGTTCCACTTACACAATAGGCTTGGGCTCCTGTGAAAAAGTTTCCAGAGCGAAGCTCGGGAGGTCTTCTAGAGTCTTGCTCCATTCCGTTTTAATAAGTAAGGATTGCAAACGTTGCAGAGATTTTTGCAGTCCTCCTACAGATTAAGGGGCTGAAGTACCTTTTGTAAAAGCGATGTGTGTCTTGACTGAAATAGGGTGGTTTCGATCAAAACCTTTTTAAGAAAATAGCTAATTTTTAGTCAAGTTGGAAAGGGAGCTGGGGGACACAAATCTCTGCTGTATACTTGGCTTTTTGTAGAATCCTAGAAGAGCCTGGGTTGGAAGGGACCTTAAAGGCGGCCTGGTTTTCAGAGTCCTTTGTCTAATACTTGTATTTAAAAGTGTTGGTTACATAGATCAGCCCATTTTTTGCCTACTGGTGTCTAAGTTAAAACTGACTATCATAGAATAAAAGACGTTTTATTTGGATTGTAATTTACATGACTGCTTTTATTTATAAATGTGTGTTTAGATATCTCATGGTTTGTTACATCTGTAGTTCTCTTAATGAGAAATTACTACTTTAAAAAAAAAAAATCTTAGTCTTTCAGATTACCACCTTTTCTAATTGATAAAATCAAGTTTGGGAGAATTAGGGTCTGTAGTCTTGGTTAAAGGTTGTACGGTACTAATAGGTCTCAGGTTAAGTACATCCAAAGGCCGTGTTATTTGCTCTTCGGTACAGGACGGGCCGGCACAAAAACCTTCGTTACACAGCTCTGCATAACTTCATAAAACTCAAGTCCTTCAATTTGGTACCTAGAAAAGCCAATTTAACGTTGAGGGAGAACTGATATTAGCAACTTCTGCTTAAAGTGGGGGGTTTTCCCCATAATTCCTTCCCCTCTCCCTGCCGTTAATAAATGGAGATGCCAAATGTGCCCTTTTTATTTTTTTTTTTTTTAATGTATCATAGTTGGAGGAAAAAATCCACTGATTAGAAAAAACATTCTTAGAGTACTATGTTAATTCTCTGCCCATATCTTAAGACCTATGCTCAGACAACGGTTCCAAAAAAAGTAATAGAAACTTGTTTGAATTAAGAATTCATGATCTTGCCCATTCTTTTTTACTTCGTCAAATATGACAATTAGAGCTGTCAGTTCCAGAAGGTGATTTCTGGTAGAATAATATCTTCCAGTCACCTTGCCTGGTATGTAGAGGAAAAAAAGAATAAATAGATGGAAACCCTTCATGTTGTTACTGGTTATATCTAGGCATTTGCTTTTGTGTTTACATTTTTATATATTTTTCCATTGTTTAATTTAACTCTTTGTAACTTCTTATGGAATAGTTTTTACAGTATTTCTTTATATATTTTTATATATATACATAAAGTAAAATAGAGATTTCTGTAGGTATCTTGGATGAAAAGAAATAAGCTTGGTGGTGTCATATCCCTCGAGCTGTGGTGTCTTTGCATCCTCACCTCCAACTTCTGTTCTTTCTCTGCCATTGACTGCTCCAAACCAGCAGACGGACAACCCCGTAACATCTCCCACCTTCTTATGGATACCAGGTTTGAATCCTGTAAAGGCAACGCACAGAGTAAGAATGGGAAGTAATAAAGGCTGTTATCTACGGTGCTCAGTACAAAATGGTTACGGTTTCTCTTGCTGGGCTGTAAAGGACATACAGACATTTTGTATGTTCTTTTCATTGCAGCGTTGCTGCTGTTGTGGCCATTGTCTGTGTTCCTCTGGAACTGGGCTCCGTGCGGAGGTGTTCGCATTAGCATTTTACAAGCCGTGTGTATGCAGCAAGTGTAGAAATTGCAGTAAAATTTTTTGCAGTGTATTGACCTGAAGTCCATTTGAAGTTGATAAATACCAGCTGCTCAAACAGAAAATTAAACAAAAGCAACTCAAAACTTACTCTGAAGTAAACAGGTGAACAGTATGTAAGACAAAGCAGTTCCCCAAAGGCATTTTTAGTACATGGTCATTATTTAACTCCTGACTGAAAATAAACAATGCTGACAGAGTGTGTGTTGGGGGGCCGTGATATATGAACAGTGTCAGTACTGTAGGCTGATAACCTATAGCTTGACATCCTTATCTATAAACTTTGACAGATACATCAGTTTGTTATTGTCACTTTATTAACTTGCTTCTATGATAGCAGAAGATAATCTTTCTCAAAGTCTAACACAGCTAATACTTTACTAGGTAAAACATTTGGAAAAATGTCAACAAATTTTGGTTCCCCCCCCCAGGAACATCCTTTACAGTTCATTACATATTGAGACAGTATTTCACAATATGGGACAGAGTTGTTTGCATATCAGCAGCAGACAATAAACTGTTTTGTCACATTAAATTATTTATGCCAGAGACATCCCGACAGCCTCTCTTAAAAAAAAGAGAATATATTGCTAGGAAATGTAGTTGTGGCTGCTCGAACTGAACACTTGCTTAATAAATTAATATTTTGGTCTTGTGATTTTTAATTGGAAAATAACAGCTGTTCCTAGTTGGAACTGTCTACTTTGTCTTCTGGTGGTTTACAACAGAGCTGTAATAAAGATTTCACAAGCCTTCTTGCTCGCTCCATCCCACTCCCCGCTACCCTGCCGATGCCACGGGGGTGAGCAAGGGGACAGAGCTTGAGCTGAAACGGCATCACAGAATGTACAAAAACGGTTCTGACTTTTTTTTAAACTTCTCTCAATCTTACTTCAGAATGTTAGTATGCATTATACTTCCAAATGAGCATTTTTTCCATGTTTTCTGAAACAGAGTTACGATTTGTTAGAATCTGAAACTTAATCCAACATCTGTTGCATCACTTCGTGCCAGACTTCTTCCTCTTAACTCCTTGCCCCATCTATCTTGCACTTAACGATGCATTATATTTTCAAGGCTGTATATCCATGTGCGTTTACCAATGAAGGAGTTAGGAAATGATCCTTTAAATGCTCATGCATTTGCTTATTTTTATACAAAGCAGTAAGGCAAGGCCAAACTGCTCACCAGCTGCCCGCACCCACAGCACGCTGGGTGTACATCAGAGGGGTTCTGGTCCTTTGGGCGGGGGGTGGAGGAGTAATTAAGGGCTATAGCAGGAAAGCAGAACTCAAGTCACACAAGCAACCTGAATTCTGAAAGGACATTATTTTGGGGTGCTTGTGCTGTCTCAGTAATGGTCTTTTAACGTTACTGTGTGATAGCTTGAGATGCGAGAAACCCCCAGAACTTCTGTATTCTGCAGCCAGTGTTGCCCATGAGGGTCACACCGTTCCTGGACCATCCAGGGCTATGACAGGGACTGACGGAATTGCTGTAGCCACAACCTGCTGCCGTCATCGGTATAAGCCAGCATTGGAAAGAGGTGGACGCCTTTGGCCGTGCTTTTCATTGATATTTGCTGCAATGGAAATATTGAGCTGCACTTCTCTTTGGAGAGTACTTTAGCGAGCACAAATTTTCTGCCAGGCTCCACAGCTCACACAACAGACTTTTCTGCCCTTCTCTGCTCTAGTACCGGTTCTTCACATCTTTCACATGCCCTCATCTTTCACCTGTCTTCTTCAGACTTGCCCTCCAAGTCCTACTTTTCTTGCCCTGCAGGGTCTTATCTTGCTCCTCTGTATTCAGTTATCCTGAAATTAGACCTTTGCTCCTACCCTGTTTCATAATTTTATTTTCCAGTCATTTCAGGTGTCTCCTTCCCGGGAGGCGTTTCTTTGTCCCCAGTCAGTTTGCACAACCATCTCCTCAGCATCCTTGCCACTGTTGGCTTTAGCCCCATGCTTCTTCCTTCAGCTGCTACCTTGAACACAACTCTGGTTTCTTCTTGCCTTGAAGAGACTGGTGGTGGTAGGAGGTAATTCCCCAGTGTCTTGAAATGATCCATTTCTTCTGCAAACTGCATTTCAGGCAGGGGGGAGCTACTGAGGTTAATGCTGGGAAGCCAGAATGGATTGGGAGAAAAAGGGGAAGGCAGAATTAAAGTGACAGTGGGATATGGGGTTTCTGTTGATCTAGGCAGTAATTTAGGAGAGGAGGAGGAGGAGGAGATCCAGGCAGGAATTTAGACCAGTTTGAGCTGAGGCCCCAGTTCCCCTGTGCTGTACAAATTTTAAGAGAGTTGACAATGCTAATTATTGCGTGCACAATACCGAGAATGGGGAAAGGATGTTAATAAAAGGATAGTTCAGTTTATGAAATCCCAGTGAAGTACGAGAATATATGGATTTTCAAAATTCACTTTTCCAAAAATGGGTGCTATGAGCGTGTCCCGGCCCCAAATCTATTCCTACTGTGTGGAAGTCTGTATTAGGAGACATGGGAGTGTTAAAGGACTGCATGCAGAGAAAATGCTGTCGTTATAATAGCAAGCGACAGTATTTTTCTCTTGCTTGTTTCTCCAGAATGGTTCAATGAGGTTTTATCAACACTTGGGATTTGTATGATTTTCATAAGAGACACCACAACCAAGCCTGCCTGGGGTATATTACTGCAGCTTACAAATACATATTGTTTGGTTTTGTTACACTAGTAATAATATATACTATAGCATTATTACTTCACAAATGAAATAATTTTATATTTCAAGTTACAGCTCTATGGATGAGAAAATACTGGATTTTATAAATGGTCCTGTTTTTTTAATGAATTTTTAGATACATGGTGACATTTTTGGAAAAGATGCAGAATAAACTAAATTTTTAAGAAAATATATGTGGTGTCAGAGAAGATCTTGCAACATAACATTTGATCTCTCTTCTTTATTTAGATAGAAGTTCTGTGACTAATTTATCCAAATACAAGTTTAGTATGGCCTAAAAAAATAAATCATTAGAGGAAGGAAGCTCCCTGGCTGAACGGCTGTAAGGAAACATAACTTGAGGTAGACAAACTCCTAATTCCTCTTAGGTAGAATTCTGCAGTATGATAATGAAACAAAACAAGAAAGATATTTCAAAAAACAAGTAAAGAATTGTGATAATTGATATTAATATCATAATGCATTGTAATCAGTGTAACTTCAGGTATTTTCCCTGACTCTGTATGTATCTAGTGCTGCATCAGTTCTTTTGCAGCTGCATTGCAGACATGCTGCCACACAATTTTTGCTGCACCCTTGATGACTTTTACTACTATATCACAGTGTCAGCTGCATGACAGCACCAGTGTTCCTGGATCAATATTATATTATGTCATTTTGTGCTGTGAGAGAGCACTGTGTAAAACTTCTGGATTTGCTTCTTTGGAAACATACGGCTGAAACTAAAAATGGCCTGATACGATCTGCGGTAGTAGTGGTGTATGAAAATGGCAAGGGGCGGACGAGGGACGTAAGTGTTTAGGAAGACAAGAGAGTTCAGGCTTTGAGGAGCAAGACAAGAAAAGGTAACACTGCTTTTACATATTGGGGTATGTCATTGCATTCAGAGATTTTAACACAGTGTAGATATGGTTCTCGTACCTTTGAATCCACTAGATTTTGCTGTGTTTCTCAGGTAGAGTAAGAGTGTGCACAGTCTGTTATCAATTATTTATGCAAGAAACAAGGTAATTATACCTCCCCACATCAGTCAGTGAATCAGGCACTCTCCTGACAGTATGATTTAGGAACTCCTTGGTTGTTCTGCTGGTTTCTTCCTCTGCTAACCTGTTGTTCTGAACAAGCGGAAATGTTAATTCCAAAGGTGAATACATACGTTCACTAGAATGCACAACCTGAAAAAGTTGACGTGCATGTTTACATATATTAGCTTGCTAATGTAGTCACAAAGATTCTAAATTAGAATTAGAGTGGGATGGCAAAAGCTTGGAGGTTAATATAGGTAGCAACAAAACCAGAGGTAGGAAGTTATTGTTAATGTGTTTAAAGCAGGTACAAGAAACAGACTGGTGGTTTAGTTCCAGATCACCTTAAAGTTCTGTTATAATCTAACTAGTATAGGGAAATCAACAGGAAAAACAATACAAAAAATTTAGTATATGATCCTAATTTATGGTTGTTATGAAAGAGAGTTGATCAGATAAATAGCTAGAGTATTATTGTAAAAGGATACGGCTTGTTCAGGTAGCAAAGGCAACTCAAGAGGAAAGAGATGTTGCCTTATAGAACAGGGCACGTGCGCTTGCTCGGCGGTCTGGGCCATGGAGGGAGGTGGTGTAGGAGATACGGTGGTAGCCTGCTCGTGAAGGTCACCGAAGCAGGAGGGATCCATGTGGATTCACTTAGAAGCATACAAGGCACAGGACTTTGTGGTAATGGGAAATTTTTCCGGTCCAGACATATAACCAGCATGTACTGGAATGCTTTACAGGAGCTTTTTTTTTTTTAATGTGTAAGTTAGAGAAAGCAGCCTTAAAGGATTTTTTTTTTTTT
>VXBL01005123.1:564719-579411 GCA_013400195.1 Aramus guarauna | reverse complement strand
TTTTTTTTTTTTTTTTTAAACTTGAGTGTAACCGAGAAAGAAGAACTAGTTGAGAATGTAAAAATGTAATAGAAATTGGGTGAGACTGGCTATGAAATGATAGAGTTAATGAGCCACATGACAGGGAGAAGAAATCACATATAAAGAAAACTTTATGCCTTAAAATAATGTGGACTGATTTATTGGAATTGGGAGGTAAGAATTTCATGGTAGTGGAAGGGTAAAATTTTCAAGAAACCTTGCAATTCCTTTAAAAATAAATTAATACAGGCATAAATACAAATGAATAGCAACTGTAGAAAGAGGTCAGGTTTGCTAAATCAGGAATCTTTTTCTGACAGTCTCAGAAGCAGTATGCCAAAGAGGGAGATCAGTGAAGGCGGTTGGGTTAGAGCAGAATAGCACGAGCATGTGGAGCGGTATCAGAAGGACTGAAGAACAGAGTGAGATGCGATCAGCAGGTGCCTTCCAGAGTAAGAGGAAATCATTCTACACGTCCATCTGGGGAAGAGGAAAGCAAGGGTTGATGTGCTGCAATATGAAGGGAAAGGTGTCAACAGATGGCGCTGGGAAGAAGGAAGACTTTCATGCCTTGAAGTCACCTGCAATTAGATGTCTAACACAATTAATAGTGGTGACAAAAGTGCAAGATCTAAACTTGACGGAGAAAAGAAGTATGACAGAAAGCTTATTTAGGTTAGATGTTTTCAAATCAGCTGGGTCTGGTATAATGTTGTTAAGAAATGGTGGATGAGGTGTCGGAGTGATTAATGGCTAACTCTGAAAAGTCATGGAGGGATGAGTGAGGTATCGGGAGAGTGGAAAGAAGGAAAGAGGAGGAAATCCTTGGAAATTATACACCACTCAAGATCGACTAGAAAAATACTGCGGCTAATAAACTGTTGGTGAGTGCTCAGGAGATAACGGACAACGTGGATTTGTCAAGAGCAAATTATGTCAAACTAATCCAATTTCCTTTTCTAAAACAATGACAGTCTGTAGAGGACAAAAGTGAAGCAGTAGATTCCATGTGTCTTCACTTTATCAGAAGCTATCCTAGTGTCTCCCATAGTGTGGAAAACTATATAAGGATAGATGTGAAACGGGTTTAAAGTTGTACTTGAGAGAGTATTTATTTATCAGTACTCTGTCAAAATCAAATGCAGGGGAAGAACTGGGAGTACAGCGGTTGTGTAGATGATGGGTGGTGGTGTGAACATGGGAAAACTGTGCTGGATGGTATAAAAATAAATACTGCAATTGCAAGGCAAGGTGAGCTAAGTTGAAATTTTGTGTGTGCTTTTTTGAAGCTAAAATTTAAGAAAAAATTGGAATAAATCAAGGGCATCCAGTGCAACAGGTGTCAGAACTGTAGAACGGTTCATGTAGAAAACAGCAAGTGGTAAAACACTAATTTCAGATATTTTCTCAAAACTCACATTGGCTTTACTAGTTAACTAGTATGGAATTCTGCCTCCATAATACTTTGATATTTAGTAATAAGTTGAAATTAAAGTATTGTAACTTCCTCTCTTCTGACGCTTTACTCTTTGTAACAATAAGGATACTATATCCCATCATCCCAGTTTAGCTCCTTACACCCATTGTAACTCTGGTTGCCCAGACTGGGATTTCTTCCTCTAACCCTAAGGACATGGGATTCATGATCTCTCAAAACTGCTCTGCGAATAGACGTCTTTAATTTGCCTTTACCAATGAGAGGTAGGGCAGAGAAAAAGGAAAATGAGAGACACCTTCCCCTCCTTTTTCAGGCTTCGCTGTCCAGTACAAGACGTATTAACACTTCCTGTGTTAAATAACTTCTCGGGAAAAAAACGGCGTCTTTGTTCTTTCTGGGAGCTTTATTCAGAAAATGCAGCTCAAAGTGCTAAAACAATAAATCTTTTTAAGAATACATAACTCTTGTTATTCCTCTTGACTAATTGTGTTGCCAAATACTCAAGAGGAGTCATTCCACTTAATAAAGTTTTTAATAACATTAAAACACAAATTATTCTTCCCTTAATATGACGGGTTTTTATCTCTGAGGGATGACTGGGTAGAGATTAGAGTTTAAGGGCCAGTTTCTTTGCTTGGTCAGTCTTCACCAAAGGATCTAGGATGAGGAGGAACTCACCCCGTGTGTCTGGTAGAGATGCCCGCCAGTCGTAGAGCTTGGTGAGTCCTCTGCGTGTGCTTTCCCACTGGTGACAGGAGTGTTGTGTCTGTCTAACCGAAGCTGTAATTAATTCTAATCACTTCCATTCCAAACTTATGAATTCTAGCAGCCAAACTGCATTTTTCTTTGTGTCAAATGCTACATTTCATAAATATTATTATTATGATCAAAATGAATACGAATGTTTGCAGTACAAAGGAGAGAGTAGTAGCAACAGTGATAAAGACAGGGTAGCGTGATGGGTTTGTACCCAAATATTACTATTTGCATAGATAGGATAAAAATGAGTTCTTATTGAACTTGTTTTGAGAAAGGCAGGATAATGCCATTACAATTACCGGGTAATTTGTCTGGGCTTTTGTGTTCTCATGTGCAAATGCTATCAGTTACGTAGGATTAAGTTGTGACCTAGGGATTATAGTTCATGCTCAGCATCTGGGCTAAGTTTTGGACATTTATTTCCTGTCTTATTTTCCTCCAAATTACAGCCAATATTTTTAACTTAAATATTGTGTTGCCCAGGACAGTATGGTAGATCATTTTGGTTATTTTTGTACACCAGTTACATTCTATGGCTGTAGAAGATGTAGAAAGAGGAAATTCTGTTTCATTTTGCCATCTTGCTCCAAGAGCGATTGCGGAGGATTGTAGTTGTTAACAAAAGAAAGAGTCTGAATTTAAGGGCTGCAAATCAATCCATAGGATGGGATTTGAATCGCTGTCAGTGGAAGGAAAGTGTGTTTATAATAACTGTAATCCCATGTGTTCATAATTGACATAATTAGAGGCTATATGCACAATTTCCCTGTAGAGAAGAAAGATAATGATTTTGAAACCTTGTTTGTTAGGGCTTTTTAATATACTTTTATTAAAAAGGAAAAGGAAATCTGGTATTTGCAGCGGTCTAAACTCTTACTCGTGGGAACTTCAGATAAAATAGTGGCTTCCTTTCTATGATTTGTGCATCGTTACAAATCATCACGCTGCGTTCTGTTTCACAAAGACTGGTTGGAAATCATGACTTTTTGTTAGGATATATTTGGATAGCTGCTTGACTTATCTGCCAAAAATTAAGTTGGTGTTGCTGAAAGCACTTTATTATTTTGCCAGGAACGCATATTTTAGATGTAATTTTCTATTGACTTACATGCTTTTGCCATAAGTTTCCAAATCTAATCTAAGAGAGCACGATTTCCTCAATATTTAAAATAGGAAACCAAATGTTTTCTGAAAAGTAGACACTCAGAAACTACTATATTTTTATGTTCTCTGAAGAGATATACCTCAACTCCTGCTGCTCAGTCCGAGGAAAATTTTAGTTTTCTAGGCTTCTGTATACTGCTGTTGAAAATGCTAAAGGAAACCACAACATCCCGTTGCTAAAATGTTGGTTACAGGCTTTAATATGAAATGACCCATCTGTAGTCAAGATACTGCAGTGAGACCAATAATAGGTAGCACGCAGGCGATGAAATAATACATTTCTTCTATTTTTCAAGATTCCTCTGCAACAGTCAACTTCAGTAGAAGTTGATTCAGTAGAAACCACAAATATTTCGATTTGCTCTCTCCAAATGGTAGTTTTTGTGATAAAAAGTGAATTTTAATGACCAGAGAAAGCTCATTTGAAACAAAGCAAGCCGTCTGTTAGTTTTATTTTGATTGACAAGCGTGCCAGGGATAAACTGTTGGCTGACACTAGAACATGCCTCATCAGAGCCGTCTACAATGTCCCCAAAGTCAGCTGAAAACGTTAAATAACATAGAGCATCAGGATCTTGGAACGGTTTGAGCGACAGGAAACAAACTGTTTTTTGTTTTTCATTTGGTTTGTTTGTAGGTACAAAAAGGAATCTGGTGAGTGTTTACATCTTCCCATGACATTTTGCACTAATACTGTTGCAAACAGATTACAGAGTAGAATATTAAATAAATACCACAAAAGGAACTCCTGGTTTTCAGTTTCCCCCAGTGCTGAATGACAGTAATCCTCTCTGACAAAAGAGGGTTATTGCCATTAGTTAATCCTGTTACGTAGTTCCCTCAATAGCCTGTAACACACGTTGATAAAGACTGGGAAAATCTAAAATGTCAGACTAAGAGGCCACTGTTCACCTTGACCAGAAGGCCGTAGTAGAAGCAACCCAGAGCTGGATATCTGCATCAGCAGAGTATTTAACTCCTCCATCTAAGCTGAAATGATGCTCTTGGGCTGGAAGATGCACACTGTTGTCAGCATTCCTTCTTGGCTGCTCTTTGCCCAATGACGGGATGATTTCAGGCACCTTCCATGCATGCTCTGAGCGTCAGCTTGAACGTAGGTAGGTAACAACATGCAGGAGTTAAACCTGTTTAGATCATTTTTCACGTGCAAAGCACCTGAAGTGAAATCTGCAATGTGCAGAAATGTTAGCTAAATTGTAGGTGTTACAAAAATAGCTTTGAAGACCAATGCACGTCTTAAGTTTTTATTAAGTTCTCCCAGTAATACTAAAGTTATGTGTATTCGTGGGCCCTCGGGATGTTTTTAAAAAAAAACAAAAACAAACAAAAAAATGCATCCATGGACAGTTAGATCATCAAAGTTGGGGCTTGTGGTGAAACAGTTAATGAATCTTTAGTGAATTTAAAATTATGAAAGGAGAGTTCTTGTGTGTTAGGGTAGAAAGTCCATTTTGGGAAGTAGAGCCTTGTCTTCCACTGCTGCCTTCAGTTAGCAGCTAAGACTTTGGAGTAAAATGAGTCGATTACTATTAATCATCTTTGTTACCATAATGAAGAAGAGGCAGTTGCTGTTTTGATCTAATACTGTCTGCTGCTTTTCGACAATATTTTCTAATAAAGTCGCTTCACATGACCACAGTTTAAAGCACATCCACCGTGTCTGTTACATGGAGATAGACGGTTTAATTCCATCCTGTGAGGTTGAGGATGCTCCTCCACTTATATTGCGACTTTGAACTTCATTAAAATCTGAGTGATTTGTGTGCTTTCCCTGTTTCAGAGCATGTGACAGTTTTTTAAAGCTCTTGGAGATTTGAGGGAAACTTCAGCAAAACAGCTTATAAGTGTATTGTCATGGCAAGAGACACTAATTTCTCTTTATCTGTCCATGTATTTCAGTGCTTTTCAAGAAGAAAATACAATGGGAAGGTTAACAATTAAAAATGTTGGGTGCTCATGTCATCTTTTCATATACATACCCATCGGTTCTTTGATAGCTAACCTTTTTCTAACTTATTATCAATAGTCACAAGTTTGGCTCAACTTATTTTCACAGAACAACAACAAAGTTCTTACGCAGCATATAGTTTAATATCTAACACAGTAAGCAATTATTAGAACATGTTCTAAACATTTAAAATGCATTTAGTTCTGGCAATTTTGAATGCATGTAAGTTATTTTCAGGATATTTGAAAATATTTGGAATAGTAATTTTAAAATGGAGTGTGTCTTTGGACCTCCAGTGTTTGACAGTTAGGATCTCTGGGATATCCAGTAGGAATGGTTTCTCTCTGTGACTTGGGGGGGTTTTCTGAAGACCACATGACGTGTGGTAAAGGAGAGGCAATTATGGTTTAGCTATCTGATCTATCAAATCACAAACTGATTTTTTTTTTTCCAGAATATAGGAATTACTTTAATTACTGCTTTTCCTTTAAATAAGCTTACCCTGAAAACCTGTAGCTCATGGTGCTGCTGCTTGGAGAATGGCTAGTCATTTATTTCTAGTCATAGCAATTGAAATCCAATATTTATTCATTTACCACTCAGTAATATATTTGACAGATGTGTTGAATAACTGAGTAAATTGCTGCCTTTAAACTTCTAGCCTTTTTTTTTTTTTGAATTCACAGTATCTAGAAACACTGCTGATAATATAGTAGTTACAATATCTGCAAATTAACGTTGTTGAGATGCCACTTATTATTGTGATTATGGCTGCAGATCGGACTTTTTTAAAAAAAAAAAAAATCGCTCATTCAAATTCACTGAACAAGCTATTACTGTGAGTAAAGTCAGTTCAGCAAATGATGTAGAAGTTAGATCCATAATGTTCCCTGTACAAAGAGCAGTTGTTTTGGGTGTTTTGAACCTGCCAGTGGTTTTAGCTATGATTGATGCAAGCGATACCGCTAGTTCTCTGTAAAACACCTTGACCAGATACGGTGCATCTCCTTCTTGTTTCTTTTTAAAAAATTAATTCATGCAGCCCAAATAGCAAGGTGCTCTTCCCTGAGAAGACTACAGAGATGAACTCGGGGTCTCTGTATCAGACAAGAGGAGGACCCATGCAAATCAAGGGGTGATGCAGTGTGGTTAATAGAGGATGTAACAGACTGAAGAACGTATTGTATGAGGTCAGCCTTGTGATGCTAGTTGAAGAATACAATTTTATCTTTTTATTGAGACAGATGTTAAAGACAGCTCCACAAAAGGTATCATGACCGCAGATCGTAAGATCATAATCATAACGTAAATTAAGTGCGCTCTTAGGTGTCCAGCTAGATGTAAAATAAAGCTATGTACTTTGTATTTGTCTTATTGATACCAAAATTACAGTGGTGGAGCAAAATAGTGTAGAAGGAAACCATCAAAATAACTGTGTTATATTTATGGAAATTACTCTCTCAGCCTAGTGGGAGATTGATTTGCCAGGGCTTTTTGAGTACCTTATACCATTACACCTACATCTGCTTTCTTTTGGTCATGGATATTATGTAGGAAATCCAGTTCTGTTTCTTGTGAAGAAACTTTCACTGCTGAACTAATAGTTGGTTTTCTGGAATTATTTGCCTATACAGTGGATTTATCCACTGTTTGTTGTCCTTTTGTGTGAGACTTGCAATGGGGTAACTCCACGAAGGAAACAGGAGCTCTCGTAGAGGGAGGATGCAAAGCCTGAGACACAGTTGTGATGGGTCTGGTCATTAGGCATCAGACTCTGTAGGTACAACGGGTTTTTAGGAATATATCATGCTGTCCTCTTGATTGCAAAAGTTAATGGTCCTTAAGGGAGGTAAAAGATTCCTTGTCTTGTTATTTTTTCTGGAAGTGTTAAAAACTTATAGTTTTGCAAGACTAAATGGTGGAATGGAGAACATCTTTCCTTGTTGGCTTCCCTGCTAGTGTTTTGTCGCAAGCAGACCTGCTGCAGAGTAGCAAGCATAGCTGACTTAGCAGATAAATGAAAGATGTGACAAATAATTATTTTTGTAACTAGATCAGTCAGTGGTGGAAAACTGATGAAAAGAGGTTTATATCAAACTTTGATTCTTCTTAGTGAACTAAGTATGATTAAGGCCCATCCCAACAGTGAGCCATTGTTAGCCACTCTCAAATTTTAAATTGACATTGGACGCTAAAGTCCAAAAATGCAAATACATCTTAATGAGTATGCTCGTTTATCTAAGGAAGGGCTTTTAATGAAAGCACATTATTTGTCTGCGTTCCCTGTTTTGAGATAGGGAATTTGGGAATATCAGTTTACCTTCAAAAAGATGTTAATCTGAAGTAGAGGTTTTTTGGTTTGTTTTAATCCAGAGGTCATTTTTCCTCAAATAATGCATTAAGAACATTGCTGGCTCCTGCCAAGCGTTAGTAGAGACAAACAGAGCACACAAAATGGGAGCAAGGTTTCCTTTTCCTCCAGGAGCGCTGCAGGTGATCTGTTCTCACAGCATTTTGTAGAAGCACAAGAGATGCAAATAAGTGAGTACTGATGAAAGAGTACATTTTATTTTCTCACTTCATCTCCTGCCAGAAAAGCTTAATGGTATTTTAGAGCTGATATTACACCTCAGAAAAGGGGTAATGCATCTTTAAAAGCTAAACTACATCTTCTTTACTTTTATCAAATTCTCTATAAATCTTTCATGACAGTTTATTTAACAAAGTGTCATTGAAACTGTATAGATGATTGATGTGACCCGTGTAAGATCAACATGAAATGTTTGTAAATGTCAGCAAAATGTGACCATCTAGAAGCAAGTAAGGATGGTGTTGCTGTGAAAGTGAAAAACAAACAGAAAATGTTTATCTTATTCTTTACTTTCTGGGATGAAATTACAAATTCATAGAAGTAGTATTATATGATTTTTTTCTTGGACATCATGCCATGAAGTGGGGAAGAGGATCAAAATTTGTCTTGACATACTGTGCTTTTACTATTCGCTTCTTTTACAGTGGATAATAGTTTCTCATCTATTTAAAGAAAGATTCCAATTTCACTTCTCAGAAGAATAATATTAATTTGGATAAAAAAGTAATAGAAAATTGACCAGAGTCTGAATAAACTTGCTTTATTCAAGCAGCTCCTGTCATCAGAAGAGCTGGGAACAAGGTGAGGTTCCCTCAAGTTACTACTTCTCTGAGGAATGCTAGTCATACGAAACAAATCTAATGGTACATGTGCGTTGTCACTAGAGGTTTCTTTAAGCTGTTAACTCTGTATCAATGCCATGCTTCTGATTTTTGAACAGTTAATTTAAAAAAAATATAGAAAGATTTTACTGAAATTCTTCTTATCTGTGGGGTCACCTTTTTGATCTCCTTTATTCCTGACTTATCTTTTGCCAGGATCCATGGGATCAGGGAAACCAGGGACTTCTGGGGCTCTTTAGAACCATTTGAATGCCCTGGGGCGTTGCATGGTAGCTCGTGGGGCTCACCAGCCTTTAATGGCTCATCTTTCCTCCTGCACAAAATTGCAACATAGAGCATCATATGCCCTGCAATTTATAGTTCTCTAGGTATTTAAATGCAGATAATATTCTGGGTTTAGTTCTTGAACAGGTTTTACCTCTTTTGGCAGGTGCCAAGGTACCAGTTGTACCAGGGTGCCTGGGTGGAGGCAGTGGAATACCTGCAGCCGTGCCCCAGTCAGTCACTTGTGGCTGTACGGCATGTGCGGTACACCACTGGGCACTTGGTCTTACCCCAAAACTGCGTCCTGAGCTTCTCTGGGAGCAGGACGGTCACTTCTCCTCAGTGTAGGTGTGTCACAAAACAGTCTTGGAGCTCCTCCATCAAATTTGCAGCAGATGTCCAGTTCTATATGTTCTTCAAGGCAGGTATGGTCAGCCACCAGAATATGAAGGGGGGGAAAAAATATTTATTACCAATCAATTATAAGCACGTGTGTGTGTATGTATAGATGTAGTTCCCAGTTTGCTTCTCAAGCCAGTGTAGTGCAAACCACCTAAGATCTTAGGACCCAGACAGCGTCTCCCTCTTCATTCATACCCAACCAAAACAGCTGTTATCCTCGTGAGCAGCGCTGCTCAACATGCTCCAAAGGAAGTTCATGAGAGCTGGAGATAAAAACATTCTTGGTCAACAGCCAAGGAGAGCCTGAGCCCGAGCCTGATGGTTTTTATAGTATTGCAAAACCTGCCTGGTTGCCAAGACCTTCCCACAGTAACCAAAGACAAGGTACAACAGCTCACAAACATATTGTTAAAGAAAGAAGGAAAAAAAAAATAACCTGAAGGTGAAAATATAATCCATTCTGGTATCCACTTGGACAAAAGCCTTTGCAAATTACTATGATGAAGTGATAAGATGCTATTGTGATAAAAATCTTGTAAATCAGACATGTTTGTAATACTTTTAAATTAAACTAAGATGAAATCAAAGGAGGATGATTGAAAAATTTAGTATCTAAAATGGGAGACAAAATTAAACTTAAGGAGAGAGCAAAACCCAAATACTAATGCTAATGCATTTTCAGATGCTATAGGATGAACTAAGCATAACACAGAAGCTCTGGTCAAATTAGCCAGTATTCCTGTGATCTGATTGAACCATTCCTGGCTTTACTTATTTATTTTATTCCTTATGAGACATTTTACTTTTTGAGAGCAAATACATAGATACATGTGTCACGTATTGGATGATGTATGTCTTTAAAATGAATATATTGGAGATACAGTATTCACTATTGACAGTGTAGTGCAAAAGGTGCCTCGTGACATTGCATTGTATGGTGGATGGAGAATCTTTCACA
The DNA here is from genome assembly GCA_013400195.1 of Aramus guarauna. Classification (NCBI taxonomy): domain Eukaryota; kingdom Metazoa; phylum Chordata; class Aves; order Gruiformes; family Aramidae; genus Aramus; species Aramus guarauna. The sequence continues at coordinate 569,223 of VXBL01005123.1, read as the reverse complement.
TTTCTAAGGCCATCACAAGACTCTGCTATTATGAAAAGTAACGCCAACATCAGCAGCTCAAGTGTCAAGTAGCCTTATTCACGTAGCAGGAAGCACTCGGGTTATACCGATGTGTGTAATGACCACAGTGCCCTGTTTTGAAAAGTGTTACTTCAGATGCACTTAAATGATTTTAAAAGATACTTGAGTGCTTTTGGAAGAAGCATTGAAAAGTTCTGGGCCGTAAGTTTGTTCTGTGTGAAGGTGTGCACGTAGGTCTGCATAAACTTTAATTGCAGTGGAAGATTGCTTAAGTTGAAGTACGCATGTTCGCGACAGATAAACGGTTAGTGAACTGTAAGAAAAGCAGGATATTTTAGTTATTTGTAAACTGTTTTCATTTCAAACTAACCTACATTTGTGAGGTTATTTTTTAATCATAATTATATGATAATCTTGCATGTGGTTCTCATAAAAATAGAGTAAGTAGCTGGAAGTTGAAAAGTAGAGTGTTTAAGTTTGTGTGCTAGTATTATTAACTGGTCACTGCGAATAACAAAGGCATAGAGCAAGCAGTAAGCAAAGTAGAAAGGATTATATATAACAAATCATTTACAGGTAACTCTAGATGGCGTGTTTTGCGGAAGTGTGAAGAGGCAATCGCAGGAGCCTTGGTGTTGCACCGTTGGTTAGACCTACTCAGCTTCCCTCCCTTTTCTGCCTTTCCTCCCAGTCCTAGCCTGCCAGGTGAGCGCCTCTCTCTGCGCCAGTTGGATCCCTGCATCTCACTTGCACCATGAGGTTATGGTTGTTTCTTATAACCATGGTAATGAATATGCAAATATCATTAAATTAATTGGCAGTTACAGTTTTCTGTGCTCTCACAGCACAGAGAACTCCGAGCTGTTAATAGAAAATCAAAGAAACTGAGGCCTGTAGGCCGCCGATATAAAATGCTACTTTTTCCCTTTTTCCTTGGTACTACATTTCCCGATTATGAATGTTGCATGTGCCGACAATATTTTTCTGTGAATCTCCAAGAATCTTTCTTACAAATTCCCGTTTGACACAAGTTCAAATTAAAACAAACCAGCCAACCTCTACGTGTATTTCAATAGTAGGAGCTTTGCTAGGCTGCAGAAAAGGCAATGATGGAAGCAGAAAGAGAAAATGAGAAGAATGTTCTGCTTTCACGTGTCTTCAGTGTATGGGTAGTTCTGCTCGCTGCCATGGCTCCTTCTACTTTAGAGTATTGGTACAGAGATTTAAGGAAGATTTTGCTACCTGGTTTTATATACAGATACGTACACACACACATGATTGTAGAACATGTCTCGAGCTTTTTCATTTTTCTGTTAATAACCCTGCTTTTGACTGCAGGCTTTATTCAGTCCTGATTATGATAGCCATTACCAGGAAAGCTTTGATGTTTTACTGCCGTGCACAATCACAGTGTGTCAGACTAACACAGGTCAGAAAGTTGCATAATTAGAAATGAGTAAAGGGCTATCTCGATTATATTTACATCCATGTGTCCGGGTGCATTGAAAAATTCATATTCGTATTTAGACGTGGCCTTTTATAAGCATTTGCTGCCCTACTTGCCTCCAATATGTAGTATATGCCTTTCATTGTCGAGTAATTTGGGAAAAAGATGAAGCGTACTATTTACTGCTGAAGCAATATTATTTTTTGGTGTTTGCAGGTAAATGGTGGGAATTCTTTTTTAGTGTGGATGTGTGCCCAATCCCGAAAGCTTAACCTTTCTTAAAGGGAAAAAGGGAATTTGATCTCTAAAATCCCACCTGAGCAGTGGCTTCCTATTGTACTTAGTTTCTGTTAATTATATAGAGAGGGCAGTCAGTAATCTTTGAATGTAATAAAGATGAATTTCTTTAGTTTTCTCAGCTACAGGAATAAGTAAAATGAATAGATAGTTGTGAGAGTGATGTGTAGTTCTACTATGTCTTTTGATTACTTTCTACATTACATCCTTTGCATGCATTAAACATGTAGAAATTGTTCTAAAAATGACTGTATAGTGTTTTTCCTCAGCAGAAAGGAATACTGATGGCTTGAACTGGCAGCCAGCCAGTTCAAAATCTCAGTGGAAATCTATAGCTGGCTTAGACTTCAGTCTTTAATTGAAAAATGAAAATTAAAATGTAAAACGTAATTTGTTTGAATGTAGAGAAAATTGAAATACCTACAAACGTACTTTCCTGTCACGGTTATACAGGTAAAATGACACGTTTCTACAAATTATTATTGTTGATGTAAAAGGCACACATAATTTAGTGACAAGTAGTTTGGACATCTCAGTTTGGAGACTTACTTTGAAGGGTACCCATGGGGGTTGACCATTAGTTGCCTATTTTTTCCCTGAGAGAGAAATACTGAAGGTGAAAACCAGCAAAGCTTGTCATGACAGCAGCTCCAGGATGATGTACTTCTGGAACCGGAGGAGCCGTCTTCTGATTTGAAGTTACGGCTTGAACCATCTGTCTGTTTGAACTATCAGAAGGAAATTATAGATGTGGTTTAATGTTATTTAAATTTTAAAAACTTCGGTTTAATGTTTATATAGTAAAAACCCAAGGTGCATTAACGTATGGAAAGCTATTAATTTAGAACAGTTTTCTTTTTCTGTTTTGAAGCCAGATGTTTGTAGGTGTCACCTTCCAATCTAATGAGTGCTTAAATGGCTTTCTCCCCCATCTTTTAACACTGCATAACTTCATGTGAGGAAAAATCAATTCCCAGAGGCCTGCGACACGTGGATGTATTTGATGAATGAGAAATAGTCAGTGCCTTTTGCTCATAATACAGCTTCTTGCAAGAATTTAAGACAAACAGGTATCGTTAAGCTAATCAGGGCGATACTGATTTTTTGTGAAGCAGCAGATTAAACTGCCTGACTAGATAGGGCAGCCCCAACCACGGGTGTTACGTTCACCAGAGTTAGTGAACAAAGAGTGAATTTCCCATAAATCTATTTTTTTTTTTTGTTTAGGGAAAAGGGAAGACCCAGGATGAAACTGTGTCGCAGTGACACAGCGCTGCAATGAATGCGTGTGGGACAGGGCACTTGGGGGTGACGTGGGTCAGAGCTGAAGATGTCCAGGCAGAAGGATGGAGCTCCCGGCGTGTTTGCCGAGCACAGGGTTGATTTCAAAGGCTGCTGCTTGCTGAGGCAAACTGAGGGATGCTGAGCAGCGACCTTTCTCCCTGATTTTCATCTTTGACATCGAGAGCCCCAATTTTTTTTTGTTCTTTCCTGTAAAACCATACGCACAATTCACAAAGTTCTGTTACTTTGTGCAAGATGAACGGAGCTATTTGCCAACTTCCCATGCACACGCGCAAGCCAACTTTATAAACTATGTCAAACTTTAATATAAACTAATTATTTAGTAGCTACTGTGGGACAGATGTTCTTGAGATTTTTTTTTTTGCAACGAACTGTAAAACAGCAAAATAGGCTTTCAGGACTGTCAGTATTATTAATTCGATTACTGCATAAAGTCATGTAGCTTTTAATGCTGGTTTTGCCTTCCGTGTGTTTGTAGCCTCTGTATATTGATCATCTTACAGATTCATTTTAGAATATGCTTTGTCTTTTACACGCAGTACATATCCTGACGTTTTAATACTTACGCAAATAAATAACACCGATTTGTTAGACAACTACTTTTGCATTCCAAATTCTTTAGTTTTTCTGCTAAGTGCAGCTATTATATAAGCCACCAAGCCGTATATGAATATCAGAAGTAAAATGGAGCTTTCTGGAGGGGTAGGGGAGGATGTCATTGCGCACAGTGTGAGTGACTGTGCCGCTCCTGTGTTGTGACAAGTCATCACATAACAAGCATAGATAAATGCCCCGCCCAGAGTGAAACGCCATTATTATATATTCTGTTTATAAAACACCGTTAAAGAAAAAGTGTCAGTCAATCAAGATGGTAGTGACATAACTTACTGAAATGAACGGGTTGGTGAAGATGCACAGTGTGGGGTGCCGAAGGCAGCTGAGAAGGCGACGGGAAGCAGTCGCGTGGTGAAGGGGCTCCGAACATCCTAGAGTGTCACAAGTGGGAGATTTATTTCATGGGCTTGTGCTTATTTAAACTGATTACTTTAAAACTCTTCGTTGTACCATGTATAGCTTCTCATGTGGTTCCCCCCCCAGACTATTGTACTATAGAAGTGTGTACATCCCCCCCCCGAGGTATAATCTTTGTAATCTTGAAGTGACAACTGCTGTTGAAATAATAACTTTTCCTTCCCTTTCCACCCAACAGTTTTTCTAAAATTCAAGTTAAAAGAGAGTTAACAAAAGATAGAAAGTTAAATCAAGGCTGTTGAAAAGTGTGAACTTGAAAATCTCTTTGCCGATCAGTTGTGTCAGGGTTGCTTTCTGGTAATTTTAACAATCCCATTAATTCTTCACTTGTCAAAAGATTTACTGGAGAGGCAGGAACTGGCTTCTAATATGAAAAAAAAGCACATTAACTGACGCCGCACC
>VXBL01005123.1:300045-564699 GCA_013400195.1 Aramus guarauna | reverse complement strand
AACCCCCCCCCCCCCCCCCAAATAATAAAAACAGAGCATCTCAGTGTATGAAGAAGGCCATAGTTGCATTTTCTTTTTCTTTTCTGGATCTGGAAACAGACAAATAGCTCAATATGTAGAGCATATGGAGTTTTGAAGAGGGATATCTTTGCATTGTAAAAATGAATTTAATGCTTGCGAAGAATGCTGGAAGCATGTTGAAGTGTTCTGTTATTAAACTTAATAAATAGACAGCATTAAGCTCCGTGATTGCCTCAGTAGAGGCAGAGGGGTGTCAGAGGTGTGATATAACTAAGTCAATTCTCATCGGTCAGAGAGTCACTGAGAAGTTGGTGCTAATATCAACTGTGGCATTTATCCTTTGTTCATTTCACGCAAACTTGTCACAAAATTATAAGATACTCACAAATTGTTATGCATTTATATTTTATGCAATTGCTTTAATAGCAGCTAACAGCTAGATGGAAACAAACCGTTTAAAGTAATTTTTAAAAGCGTGGTGGGAGAACATAAATAATGGGCTTGTTTTAATAGCATAAGAAGAATACAATAAATGGAGCAAAAACTCAGTGAGATGAACAAGGGCTTGGGAACAAGACAGGGTAACAAGTAGTTACTGTGTTAGCCTTTCACCTTTTTAGATTTGAATTTAGGACCCAGTTGAGGTTGCAGTTAATGAAGTTGAGTGATTTCACACACTTTACCTAGTGCAGTTATCAGCGATGGCTCTGAAAGGTCTCAGGCTGGGCTAGCAGATGTGTTACAGGTCAGTGCTTAGTTGCCAGAGCTGGGCGAGGACCTTACAAAATGCCGCCTTCTGTCAGTAGCTTTCTCCTTTGGTGCATTTGTAATCAATATGTTAATTCAAACAAAGAAATAAAAAATACATTTCTATGCAAAAAGAACAGCCAAAGGAGGGGCATTGCATTTTGCTGTTGCTCTTACCTGAAGCCTCTGCCGTGGATGTTGGGTGCACAGGAATTCCTTACCGAGTGACTGACAGGGAAGCTTGTTCCAGAGACTGTGACCTGCAAATAGCAGAGTAATATGAAACTGTGACTTATCAAAATCAATGCAGAATGGAGGTTTTATTGAGACTTCACCCACCATTATGACAAGCCATTTAAAAAATTAAAAAATTAATCTAATTAAAAATACATATATTTAGCCAATCGTTTTTAATAAAAAGACTTGTGTGAAAGGAAGAAATTTGTTTCACAGGTTAATTTTCAAGTCATAAGCTACCTTGTGTTCCCAATGCTAGATGCTTAATGATCAGGGGTTAAGCCATAAAAAAAAAGAGTATAAAACTGATTTAGATGCAGAATAGGTAAGCCACTATTGGGTTTGATATTTTTTTTTATGTAGTTTCTGAAACTTTCATTTGCATGTAGGTCGTATTCTCATGGTTTCTCAGAGGAATTCTTCATTAAAGCTATGGCGCTGCTGTCATTGTATAAGGAAATATGCTATTGGGCTGTGATGTATAGACACCCGTGAGAAAGTAGCTGTAGGGATTAGGGAATGCAGTTCAGATAGGCCAGGAAAGGTCAGATGCGTGTTTGGGCACATAGACTTGCCACCTCTGCTCCAGTGCTGGTTCTGGTTCATACATTCCGGTGTTGGAGTATAAAGTAATTATGAGTACATTCTTAGTTAGCTGAAAACAATAACGATGCTTTTAAAACAAAATGTTCCACACATATATATGAGCCAGGCTTATTTAAGAACATTTTAAAATGTTGTAGTAAAGTACTGGGAAATTTTCCTAGGTCTGAATGTGTTACTACTTGGGAAAATCCAGGAGAGGGTCTTGACTTCCTCCAGCAGAATCGGGTGACTTTGTGGATGTTCCTTGAAACCTCCTTCCATGATATGGAAAATATGGACTCTCTGATAGGGTTGCTTGAAGTCTCCCCAAAATGTTGATCTTTAGCTGACAGATGGAGCTGAAAAGAATCTATCGTGTTTAAGTCGAGTATCTGTAAGCATGCTTGGGGTGGTGTGTGATGGCAGAAGAAGATCAGCCATATGGAAGTGGCTTTCTCCAAGGTACCAGCGGGCACAGTCGGTGCGTCTCAGTGCGCCTGTTGGCACTGTTGGCAGCCCCGCTCCCTGCGAAAGGCATTGCTTTCAAACATGAGTAATTGATGAATTGTATGTAATATGCAAATGTGAATGCATAAATCTCCTGAATGACAGCTTAATTTATGTGAGCCTTTAAGAATGTGGGATTAGATTTTAATTAAATATCTTCAAAGGCACCCTGACTTACTCAGTTTTTTGGCTGCTGTCTTTATGAGAGTTTAGGAGGGGACAAAATCCTAATTTTAAACATATTATTTTGTAATGAATTGTCATTGAGGAAAAGCTATATATATTGGTGCATATATTTTACAGACTGTGTTAGATAAACCTAATGATAATCAAATAAAAGTGCCACGAAACTTGTTCAAATTTAAGTAATTAGTGCAACTAGTTTACTTGTTCCTTTATGTTTAAAATGAGTAAGTGTCCAAGTTGAAGCCAGTATAAATATTTAATATTTCACATTCCAGAAGTACCCTAAACTTCTAAACCCAAGTATTTGCATTTTAATGATTAGTGTTGCTTTAACTGTTACCCCAAAAGGGATGAATGGATTGTTTCTGTTAGGGCAGTTAGAGGTAAATTCCAGGATGGCTGCCTCAGCCAGTTGATAGCAGCTGCAGGAGATTATCTACGTATGGAGACCATATACTAGAGTATAAATAGCGGGCACCTAATTTCCTTGATCCTAGAAGGGGCAGATTATCCTGCCCTGGACCCAGCAAATGACTTCAGCAGTTGCCGAAGTAGAAGCAAGCCACGGGTAGTATCAGTTGAGTACATCTTCCGGTATTTTGCTGGACCAGGGTTGTCAGTCTTGAAGATGCAAACCCAATACGATGGGAAGAGGATGTAAGGAGACAACATGAGAGTTTTGCATGGGCTGTATATATGTGTAAAAGTCATAGTCAGACCTCAGTAGTGCCATAGTCTTAAAATAATTTTTAAAAAGAGGCAGTAAGCTAAGCAAAATAACTCCTCCCTCTAGCTTGAGCAACTGTCAATTTGTAGAATCATGTCCTGAAACAGTGCTCAAAACAGATGAAGACTTAGGGATTTATGATTAAAACTATTTAGCAAAATATCAAAAATGTTCTTGTTTTTCATTGTACCCTGACACGTTTCAGAATTAAACATGTTAATTGAAAATGTTGCTAATGACATTGTGCTAGGAAGGCCCGATACCATCGCAAAGGGGAGGTATGACAGGAAGGTTCCTGCTGTGTGCCATGGATGGGCAGTGGATTTTTGCATGCAGGACATGAAATTATGGTTGATCACAGCAGAAAAATTCTTGAGCTCCGTTACCCCTCTAAAATTCAAACAAAACTTGGCTATGTCTTATCTAGAAACATACAAAAAAAGAAAAAGGAGATTAATTTCAAGTAAAGTAGCATCCTGGTTTCAACTGAGAGTTAATTTTTCTTCCATGTAGACCGTATAGTGCTGTGTTTTGGATTTAGTATGAGAATAACATTTCCTTTATTTCCTCCTGTGTTCCAGGTAATTTTTCCTCTTTCTTTGTCTCTTTGATACCATAACACTAGTCCAGGGAAAGTAGTTGTGATGAGAAATTGCCCACCAGTGGGAGGATAGGCTTGTGGCTGTGAGGCCGAGAGCAGAGTGTTTGGGGGGATATTCTAGAGGCAAAGAGTTGTGCAGTACTGATCAGTTGAGGTAGATGTTGAATAGAAACGTTAATGTGGAGGGAAATTGATTTTGAGCCTTGTATTATACAAGGTTTTTTTTGGTTGGAAATAACTTTATTTTTAGCTATCTTAATTGTAATTTTTACTCCTAATTTAATACTATTGCAAAATAGGTCCCTCTTGTAAATTTGGTACAATATGCAAGCATGCTGTTTTTCTGTTTTTTGGGGCAAGTACTTAACCGCAGCTTTTGGTCAACTGCTTTCATTTAGTTCCTGTGTTTTGTGCTTGGCGGTTAGAAAGATGTTTAGTTACCAGTATTAGAGCTTACTATCTGGAAGTATTGGCTGTTGCATAAACCATGATAAGAGATGAAAGAGCAATCTTACAGTTGCTGTAATTGCAATAATTTTTAATGCCAAAAAGTAAACAAAATCTCTAGATAGGCTGCTTTTTGATTATTGAGACTAAGGACTAAGAATTTATTGAAATAGGATTGTAGACTACATACAAGAGCAAGAGAGAGGTTCAAGAAGGAAACACGTCTGGTATCAAATAGAAATCTCTCCTTTTAAAAAAATTGCAGAGGAAAACCATCGCCCTAGTAGGGGACCAGAAATGCTCTTGGAAGGAATTGCCAAGAGTTTGAGAAATAATCTCATTAAGTGGTGCAACCCCTAAGTTGAAACTGGTCTTAATTTTTTTCTCTGTTTTTTGTAGGCAGACCTTTATGACAGTTGTCATCTTTTTTTTACGGCCTCCCCCCCACCTCGGTTTGCACCCTTCTGGGCCTTCAGTATTTCACAATATTCACAATATCTCCCTTACATGGTAAGATCCAGGGAGAATATCTGAAGGCAAACTGTTTTCTGTACGTCATTAAATCTTCTACATTTGGACACTGATGGATAATGTTAGCTAGATATTTTATGACTGCATTATTTAATTATGTTGACCTGTTCCTATGAGATTAATGTTTCCTGTAATTATGCCTGCATTTAAAACTTCAGCCTTTAAAACTTTAAAATTCTAATAAAAATAGCTGTATAGATAAGAGCATGGTACTGAATTCCGTTTCTTTCCGGACATTTTTGGTTTTATGTTGTTAAGGATCAAGAGCTATTTTAAATCACAAGATTGAAAAAGTCACGTTAAAAATAACCCTGAAACATAGAAAGGGTAGTGGTGGAAAATGTAAATATATAAATATATAAATAAATAATTATTAAGATAAAGCTGAAATAGAAATATCGAAAAGGCTGGTTTTTTCCTGAACAACGTTGTGTTGTTTAATTTTTAATTTTGTCCAGTATCTTTTTAGTTTGGAATCAGTTTGGGTAAGGGGCTGCTGCTTTGTGAAACTCTTAGGTGAATCCTGATAATTAATACAAATTTTAGGCTCCTCTACAATACGATAGCTCTGAATATCTTTACTAAAAATATATGGCAAAAATTGTCTAGACTTTAATGTGCACATCAGTCATTGATTGTATATTTTTTGGCTGCAAAGTTAGAATTGATGTCCAGTTTTGTTTTGCCGTGTTTATCATTCTGAGATGCTTTTTTTTTTCTTTTTCTGATACTAATATAGTGTGTTGATAAAGCTTATCATAAAACGAGTGCAGGCACAAGTACTTGTTTCTCCCAAAGACTTTCAGAAACTGAGGTCTAATATATTTAACTGATTCAATCTCAGCATCAATTTATAAGGCAATATACGTGTATTGTAATTAGGCCTATTTGAATAATTTATGATGGTCCAAAGTTTAATGCCATTAAGAAATGCACACAAGGATAATCCTGGAGTTCTTACTTGATGCACAGACCTGCAAAGAGAATTTCTGTCTGTTACTCCCAGGAGCTTTGAGAGTTAGAGCATTTGATAGGGTCAGTCTTGTTCAGGTAAATGATAACACTTCTATCAAACTGTACCCTAGTAGGGGTTAATAGTTTGGTCCAAAAGGAAGGGATCTGCTTTATACCTGACTTGAAAATATCATAATAAGAAATTTAAACTTGAGTAATTTAAAATAATTTCTATGCCATGCAAAATCACTATTACAACTATTAGAAAGTTAAAAATGAGGATACTCCAGAGAAATAGTGCCGTGTTAGAAATGAAGTCCATTCCACTTCTTTAGGAAAGCATGTTTTAAGAAATGAAAATAAAAAAAATTTCATGGCTTGATAATTCTTCTGGTTTTATTTTTCCTAGGAAATGTTTACATCCAATGACACTAAAAATCAATGAGTAAATAAACACAATGAGAACATGCTTACCAAGCACCAAACTTCGAGATTTCCTGAAAAAAAATAGCCTTGCAATGAATTACTGAAAAAAAATGTTCTTGTACATTTTCCTTTGAGATTCCAGCAGTGCAACCTAAGCAGAATTTCATCCCAGACAGATTTTATGTGATTTGAAAATAAATGGCTTCTGATGTATTTGAAAAAGAATCAAGTTATGTGCTTTACACTTCTTTTAATGCCTGTTAGTCATGGTAGAATAATGCTTTAGAATAACTGTTCTCTTTTAAGTATCACTAGAAAATAACCTTTTCAGTTAGCTAAGGAATTTATTCTGTCATTAATATTTGCTTAAGGAAAAGCTGTACAATTAAAGCTAAGAAGCAGCAGCGAGCAGTACTGAAAGAGAAAATGGAAGGTGGTATATAGCATCACTGTTCTCAGAAAAAAAACCACGTTTGTTACACGTCATTACAAAATCATGTCTCTGGTGCAAATCTTTACACTATACATGTTTTAGGTCTAAAATACCTCTCTGGGTATTCGGAAACAATGAACCCAAGTGTGGAGTGATGAAAAGTCGGTAAAGGCTGTTTTTCAGGGCAGTGAAGCTCTAACCTGTTCCTTTCACTCTCCCAACTCTGCCCGGCAGGTGGCCTGCAGAGATTTGGGGTATTCAGTGCCTTTATACCATTTCTGATTTAAAAATCACAATCGTTGGTGTCCACAGTGCCATTGGACCAGTGAAAAAGGTTGCACTGGTTTTGCTGGTATATGCAGAGATCTGCTTAGATGGATTGTTTTATTTTCCACGTTCTTTTCACATCTGCTATTTACCACCTAGAATACAGTAATGTAAATCTTAATCTTTCATTTTAAATCAGCTCATTCTTATGACTTAATCATTGTGACTGCTGTGTTTTCAATTCCCTCTAGCTTGGTAATATCTTTCTTGTAATTTGGTTGCTTAGAAATACACATGCAGTTCCAGGTACAGCCATACAGGAGCAGAGGAGTTAGGGCAATTTCTTCCTTTTCTGACATGATGCTTCTAGGCATGCAGCCCAGCACAAACTTGGATATTTTCCTTGTTCTATCACATCTGCCTAATTTGCCATCTTTTATAACACCTAAATGTCTCTCAGCATATTAACGTTACAGATGTTGCCTCTCTTTTTGAGCCCTACATTTTCTTTTTTTTTTTCACACTTCATTAATTTTGCTTTTTTAAAAAATTGAATTCATTTTTAAGCTGCTTTTATTTGTTCAGATCTCACTGAAGGTTTTTGTAATGTTTCCCCTTTCCTGTCAGTGCCAGCTCTTCGGTAAGCTTTTGTTTAAACTTTCCTGCTTTCCTTTTAGAATGTTTATGAAGATATTAGATCGAGTTAGAACCAAATCAATTTATTGCTGAATCTTCAAGGTAGCTCCTCTCCATACCATCATTCGCTCTGTTTCAGTCCATGAGTGCTCACATCCATACTAATCTTCTATTAGAACAAGGCACTCTATTAGCTGATTTTTCTTTTTAAATTATAGTCTAAGTGTATTGCATCTTCTTTTTTTCCCATACATCAATTAATTCTGCAAGTCTCTTTCTAGAAAGATTTTATTCTGCCTAATGGCAATGCAACTGTGTGCTGTCATCAGGCTGAGATCATTCTTTTCATAGCTGTTTAACTATTTATCAGAAGCAGAAGTTATTTCTCCAGGTCAGTAATTACTTAGACCTACCTAGACTGGACACTAACATTGAACAGATTTTCATGCTACCTTATCTGGGCTCCTTTAAAGTATTTTTTCATAAAAGCTATTTTTAAAATTAAGGGAAAGGAACTCATTGGCCTGGAAACTAATTACATTGCTTTAACTCAGATTTTGCTTGTTTGCTTGTTTTTAAGAAAGAGGAAAACTATCACTTAAAAATGCTACTTAGGAACAGTTTCTTCTGCAGGTGTACATTTTTGCACTAAAGTGATGGGTATGTTTTTATGTATTGTGGATACAGAATCGAAGCTGTCCTCTCATGATTTCAGTTGCAGTGCAGGGTGAATTGTTCTGCTCATAGTTATTTAAGAGTCTCTGTAATACAGGTGTTACAAGACAATCCAAATACCTCTTGATGACAAGCAGTGCTTTCCACCTTCAATAAATTTTGTAAGATTACTATGTAAGAAAATGCTAACTAAAACCCCACAAAGTCGTGATGATGGTATAAGGTATGGAGTATAGTTGTAGGTTCTGTTGCTGCTCTCCGTGCCGTTACCTTTGACTTTGATAAGAAGGCCCTCATGTCTTGGTCTTACCTTTTGGACAGCTGTTCCAGGAGAGGACGAGTCAGAGTCCCTAACAAACCACAGAGCCGCTGTGATCGCTTGGAGATCACACTTCTGTGGATCTTTATGTTTCTTCATTATTTCTTTCATTTGAGATTTTCTTTGTGAATGCTGAAGGAGCCAATTTTCTTATTTCTTCATCTTTGTTCATCTTTGTCTGTCTCCATCTCTTGAAATAGCGTGAGCCTGATTTTGTGTTTCATGTAGTTGCTGCTACTAACTTTCTTTTTCTAGCAACACTGAGGAAAGATAGCTATTGCTTCTTTTCTGGATTTATTTAAAAAACACCCTAAACCTCTTAAAGTTCAAGGAAAGAAATGTATGTTGAAAATTACAGAAATTGGTAATGGTGAGACTCATTAAATTATGTGAATGAGAGCAGTCCAGATGACCATCACTGTGGAATTAAGTTAAGCAGTTGAGTTTATTGTCAAATCAGTCAGTTTATTGGGTGATATATTTGATAATTCTCCTGAGTTAATTAGTTCCAAGCAGATATTTTATAGCACTATGGCCTGGGTGTAAAATAATGCAGCTGGTTCATTTTCAAATGGGAGAATCTTCTTGTGTAATTTCTCTACAGCTTTAAAAAGTATCTTAATGTTATCTGGAATAAAGCTGAGCTGGAATTTCTGTCAGCCATTTAGTCCAAGGTGATTACACCAATTTGAGAATGTCAACAATTACACAGTATTCATGTTTAATTAGTAAAAGGGAAGCACCTGTATTTTTAGAGGAAAAGACTCCAGAATTAGACTGTACAAATTCAAGTCGTAACAAAAGACAAGAATGAGCAGATTATTCATCCTTGGGGAAAATCGGTCGCTGGATGGGCTCCCTTCACGGAAAAAATGCGACAAATAGTTCTTTTGCATATGGTCTCTCCATGCTTTTGTACTGATGCATATCAGGAATGATGTTTACAACTCCTTTGTCTGTCCAACAGCAAAACAAAAAAATTAAGAGCACTTCTGGTGGTTAGACAGACCTGTAACACTCTTACTTTAATATCTCAAATTTTACACTTGACATATCATTCCAGACTGAAAATGTGACTTTTTGTTTATTTTCTTTAAATCACATTCTTTAATCCACCATCTGGTTGAGGCATTAAAATAGGCAATATTGCTCTGAGTTTTCTTAAGACCTTTCTTTGGCTGTTAATTGCACATTTATAATTATGTTCTTACAAAAAGATAAAAGAGTTTTGAAAGATTATTCTTGGCAACAGACCTAAGGTGAAAACCTGCTGGTTTAATGCGTAAATTATAATGTGTGCAGTTGTGAAGAGTGGTTTTATGAAATGCTCAAGTAAGCGCAAGAATCTAAGAGAGCTGTCAAAGAGTTTGCACTCTTAAGGGCCTAATGTTCATTGAAAAACAACTCATAATACACTGTGCCTGAAAGCTAAATGAGTAGTTTAAGTTAAACACAATCCCTAACTTTCTGGAAGACAGATAAAGGAAACAATTGTTCTTCAAGCAAAGTTAGAGAAATGAAAAAAAAAAAACCAACAACAAAAAACCCACCACCAAAATCCAGCCTCACTTTGATGCCTGTTTAAAATCATTAATTTTCCTGTAAGTTAATGTAAATCAAGGATTAAACAGAAACTGTTACCATCTGACCCTTATAAACTAAACTTCTGTGTGGCTCATCTATTTGAAGTCAAATCTATCCATACATCTAAACAGGAAACTGAATGAAAACATTTTCATTTCCTTTATCCTGCAAACTTTTTTTCAAAGCCTATTTCCTTTTTAAATTTAGTCTGCATACTTCTAAATAATTTTCTTTTTCCTCTGTAGGGCTTTGTAAACTTAACCGTTAGTTACTATACAGAGTAGTGTAAGAGCACCCATCTGTAAATGTTTCTGAAGTACCCATCTTTGCAGAATGGTTTTGGACTGTGTGAGAGATCCAAGCTCCTGTGTGAGCTCCTGGGTAACATACAAGTATCGTAACTGACCAGTTGGATTTCATGACTGGAAGTGGCAAATGCTGGGGATTTAGGATTACAATTTCTACCTGTGGTTCAGGGCAGTTTTCACCTTGTAGATCTGTATTTGTCTGTCTGTAATGACATTGATCTCTAAAAACCACTTTGAACTCTACAAGTAGAATGACTATTGATTATTATTATTATTACTACTACTACTACTACTATTATTTATTTGCTGCAAGGATAAATGAGACAGCTCTGTTGCTCACCACTTAGGTTTGAGGATTGTTGACAGTGTAAAAAGGTGGTAAATACCTAACAGATCCTGCTGTCACCTGTCATGCGGGAGAGATACACATTGCGTGGTTTATAGGAAACACTTTGTTCAGTGAATGTATCCGGTGTCTTGGGTGTGCGTTGGTCAGAAAAATTCTCATCTTAATGAACTGACTTGCTTTATGTAGCTTCATTATGAGATGTTTCCATGTCAAAAGATCGTCATTTTATACCCAGCCAGTTAAGCCTCATGCAACACTGTCAGTATGAAGTCAGATTCTTCACTATTCTGCAGATAATCTGACTGTAAAGGCCAGATCCTGACAGTGAAGAATCCACAGCCCTTAGAGTTGTCTCTTTCCTTTTGGTCATCTCTCTCTCCTGCCTTCCTACCCCCTTGGCACAGGATTGTGTCCTGCTTATAGCTGTTCCTTGTAACAGCACTGTGCCTATTTATGGTGAGTTATTCCCGGATAAGAGAGACGCAACAACTTCTGGTGTTGCACTATCATGTATTGAATTTCCAGAGAGTCGGTACACGTTTACTGTAATCCTCATCTTCGGTAGAGTTACATGGATAACTGATACCTGAATATTGCGTGCAAACGAATGTGAGGTGTGCAGTGTTTCTGAGCTGCGTGTGGCAGTATTCAGAATATTGCTTTACATTGCCGTTTTGGTTGTGTCCCATTGTTTCTCTTCTCTCCTTGCATGGCTGTAGCCTAAAAAGAGGGACAAGTTGTAAATGGTTTTAATTTGTCACACACCTACAAAATAATTTTGAGATACATGCCTCTGCAATCCCAGTGTGGAGGGTGCACCTGGATCTTCAACTGTCTTGATACTTGCTCTTCTGCCAGTTTGGCTGGGAGAGATGTAGTCCCACATCTGTGTCCACCTGATTTAAATGCATTGAAGAATCCTGTATCTGCTGTTTGGCAACATAGTCACCCCATGAGTCCTTCAGGAAAATGTCCCTCCCTAAACAGAGTAATATATTCAATATGAGAAGTGGTTTATAATTTTTTTCCTTGGATGACTAGGTGAAGAATATAAAGCCTATTGCTTTTGAAAAGAATTCTCATGCGTGAGGAGTAGTATGCAAGCTTTTTCTTTAAAGACACGATGATAAGGAAGATCATGCTAGAACAGCAAATTCCTACCATTCACAAGGAGGGTCTGCTATAGAACATGGAGAAAGAAAATGTGGAGGAGCTTTTGGAGCCCTAATAATTGGCACTTGGTAATACACTTTTAGCAAGAAATCTGACAAGAATTCTGCCTTAATATAGTGTCTACATGCTTCCCCTCTTTTTTTCTTTAGTTAGTTAATAAGCATGTTGGAGGATTGAGGGGGAAAACAAGCCTTGGAACTCTGGAACTGGCGCTTGTTGAACATACAGCATTGAAACAAGTTGTAGCACATGTCAGAACAGTCACCTTCTGCAAAAACACTTTTTTCCTTGGCTTTGCAGCTGATTAAATAGTAGTTGTATTCATCTGCCTCTTCGTTGTTGTGTAAAATCTGTGTGTCTTGGGCTGATCCAGTGGTAAAAGATAGCAAACTTACTCTGCTTAGCAGGATAAATGATTACAGTGTTAGAGCGTGATCCCACCTGCATTGAAAGGAAAAAAAGATTCTTTTAATGATTTTGACTGTTGCAAGATAGGACTTAAATGAATTTGGCTGTGGACCAGATAATCCTCTTTTGTTGGTGTTAAAACACTGGCCACAGCAGTGATTACAACATAAGAATACAAAAGAAGCTTTATTTATACTTTACTTTTTCTTTCATGTTTCCAGTCATAAAAATAAATACGTCTTACTAGAGAAGAAAAATTTTACTTGGTTTGCTTTGCATGCTGGGAGGCATTAAGTATTTTCTTTTTTTTTAAGGGGAAATGTGTCACTTGCATTTAACTCAGCTAAAAATAAATGAAGATAAAACTAATTTAATTTTAGAATATAATTTTTTTATTTGTTGAGCAACTGTTGTTTTAAAATGGATAGCCTGCTGAGAAAGAAACAAAGCCACTTCAACAAAGCAGGAAATCAATAACCACAAGAAAGCCTACAGAAAATTAATGCGTACAGTGTGAGCAAGTGACATAGAAATTATTTTCTGGTGTAAGAATGGTAATAATAGAAGGCATATGGAATGGATGAAAAGCATGATAGAAATACACGTAGAAAAGATGTGTTCTCTCTTTCTGTTTATAAATAATGACCTCTGTGTTACAATATTTAAACTTTGAAGAGTCTAGATGGTGGTTTTCTTCCTGATTTCCCCACCCCCTAGTCCTAGGTAAATATTTATGCTTGCAAAATTTAGTAGGCTGGCAGCCATGGAAACGTATGTCTTTCATTTATCTCCAGGAAATCTGGTTACAAACACTCTTTTACTTGAATTCTTTTAGTCTTTTTCAACAGCTTTTAAAAAAAAATCTTCATTAAGGAGCAGTCAATTGTGCATACGACACATGATTGCGATTCTCGTGAAGTCAGTGGCAAGGCTACATTTGCCCATAGTGGGAGCAGGACTGTACTTAGACAATCTCCTGCCGTTTAAACCCACGCACGTTACGTTTTCTCTGTCTTCTCAAAGTTGTTGATTGTTCAAGTTAAATGTTGATTGTTCAAACTGAGGGAAGCAGCAGTGGATGCTAGGAAGTTAACACATGGCATGTACTTTTTGAGAGAGACAAGCCTTTCAGTCTGAAGAGCGATCTTTTTAAAAAACCAACAGCAGGTATGGCTTGTCTGATAAACCGTTGTATCTAATCTAGGAAATACTTTATTTCAGGAAATCCCTGAACTTGTGAATAACTCATGCTGCTATTCAGTGCCTGCTTTTGGCTCTTTCTGTAGTTTGTTTCTTCCAGTTTTTCCTCATCGTACATGACAGAGTCTAGATGATTAAAAAAACCTAAAAGACATTTACAAAATGACATTGTGTTTCTCTGTCAGTGGCAAACCAGTTGTAACTGATGACAAAGGTTTGTGGGTGTAGCTGTCGATAGAAGAGCAAAAAAGATTTTGGTCAGAAAAGTACTTCTTCGAGTAAGATTAAAAAAAAAAAAGTAGCATTTGAAGCTAACTATGAGTTGAGAATAATTATTCTCACTTGGATGTGTTAGACCACCTGAGAGGGAAGGGGTAAACATACTGGTGGAGCAGAGGGACCGTTACCAAGAAGGGGAAGCGAGCGATGCTGTGATGGTCTCTTAGGGGAGGGAATGAGACCCGCTGCTCACAGAGTGCAGCGAGGAGAGGTCGGGAGGAATTAGGTATCATCAAACCGGTGTCTTTAGTGAATCTGTGGGTTTGGTAGCTGGCAGAGTTACAGATCCCAGTTGAAACATACTCCTTCTTGTACAGTCAGCTCTAAGGTTGGCCCAGTTCAGAATCAGAGTGCAGCGTGGCTTGTTTACACAAAACTTTTAGATCATTTGCTGTTATAAAGAGCTTTAATCAGGTAAAGTTTTTGTGTGTCTGTGCATGTGCATACGTGTGTGCAAAATAAGGCAAGTTTCTAGCATTACTGCTGGGTAAATCTTGCTTAACATAATTGATACTACTGCTCTGGTTTTATACTGAGGTAACAGAGAGACAAGTTCAATTGTAAAACTGTTGTGCATCAAGATGCTCCTCTCCTACCTCTGCTCCAGCTTCAGCTTCCTTTGCTGAACCACGAAGCTGTTCATAGTAGTGACAGTCTTGATGTGATGCTTCAAGAAAACTTTTTTCTTTTTGCATTTTCAAGAGCCATGTAGCAGTATTGAGATGAATGGTAAAAATGGACCAAGGTTTCACCTCAGATGCAAATTAAGTTTATTAGCATATCATTTTAATCAGGGCTCGGGCAGATTCAAAATCAACTTGGAGGGCAAGATCCTTGATCTCTTTTGGAGAGGTTTTAACTTAAGAACTGTTTGTTAGGCTTTAGGGTCTGTTCCTAAGCCTTCTACTACAGCCAGAGTCTCTGAGGTGAGGAGACTTCCTGAGATGATAGCTGCCAACCACCATCACATACCCTGCTACGCCTTACACAAGCTGCCCTGTTATTCCATATTGTTGAAGCATTTACTCCTTCATAATAATACGACTAACTTTTTTGTCTGGAAAAAATCATTACAGGTACTTTACTTAATTTAATTCAGTAACTTTTTTTTAAAAAATATGAATACCATTCTTTTCTTTAGAGGTTTTTTTATAATATATTTCTGTGTTGCATGTTTTAATATCACTAATACAAGCAGAGGTGATACTCCATACCTTCGTGATACTTTTTAAGTCACTTCCAGGAGAAGCAATGGCAATATTTGTTGGACAAGCTACAGAATTTACTCTTTAGCATTTCTTTTCATACCGAAGTTTCTTTTTTCTAGAAGAAAACATTTTAGAAAATAATAATTAATTAGAGCACAGGGTTGCTTTGTTTTCCTTCACGCGTTTGTAGTTAAAATTAAGGCTTTCTCACACTCTTGCACTGAAGCTATACCCTTTGCTTCTTAGCTGAGGCGCAGGTGCTGTGTCCAGCATGGACACCTTGTGTGCCACCACTGCGGGTCAGGGTAAGGGACCGGGAGATCGCATCTCCACAGAGCTGCCGCCATCTTGGCAATGGCCTCAGCCCTGTGGTGGGGCCCTTACGGAACCAGCTGGAACCAGCCAGAACTGGCTGTCGGGTATGGGGCAGCCCCGGCCTCTCCTCACAGAGGCCCCTGCAGCCCCCCCGCTACCAAAACCTGGGCATGAAAGGCCTTAGAAGTGTTATCTCTTGATTTACTGCCAAAAACATTTAGATGGTGTTTGTTCAGTCTGTAACTGCATGCATGCGGATAAAATTTCTATTGAGTGTGCTCTTCAAAGTAGGGGGAAAAGGCAAGAAAATACCCTGTGGCTCAAAAAAGAAGTTTGAGAATTCCAGCAACGAAAGTTTATGGTATTTTGTTTTTTGTTTTTAAGAGTAGAAAAATAATTATTGCCTGATTGACTATTGGGAAAAAAATGAAGAATACAATGGATAATCCATCTTTTAAGGCCTTTAAAATGAAAACTAGATGGCTCTCCCAAAGCTATGCTATTATCTTGAAAGTGTGAGCCTGAATCAGGATTATATGCTCAGGAAGGAACACTTTTTTTAGCTCACAGGAGAGGAGTCCATTTAAGTTTCTGAAAAGCAGAATCATGGCTAAGATTTAGCTGCAAGGTCTGAGGCTGGACTTAGACTGTTGGTGCTTAATGCCACAGAGCTACCTACCAAAACATCATCTGAAGACATGTCAAGGAGCAGGAGGAGTAGCCAGAGATTGCTCGTCAAACGCGTGCAGGTACTTAGTGTATTTGGTAGTTTCGCCTTGAAGTCCTCGCTAGATGCATGTATCTCCAGAAGCTGTGAGTAGTTTGACCTTGAACTGAAGGAATGGCATTTAGTGTCCTCAGATCCAGGAGGGACATCAGTCTCCAGTGTGGAGTCAGTTCTGATCATCCTGATCAGTAATTGCCCTTCTGACAGGTAGGGCTACTGTAAGGAGGGCTGTTTAGATGGGGTTGGGTGTACAGTCCCATTCATATTAACATGATAACAGGAAGATTTTAAAGAAAAATTTAATATTAATTTTGAAAATTTTGATTCTGCCTTTTTTCTATTTTCACAATCCTAAAGGTTTGTATATGTTGTTTAAAAGTGCTTTTTCTGTTGTACATTTGCAGCAGAAATAATAACCTGGTCTATCTTTGTAGCCAACAAATTAAATACTAACAGTCACAAAATCGACAAAGGTAAAAGTGAAGCAGTGTAGCTACTTACACCACCTGTAGAATTTCATACTGTTGCAGGACCACCAGCTGACTAAAGGGTATTCTCCATGTTGCGAAGGTTGACCCTCAGGTTTTTAGTTCTGGATACAATCAGCTCATCACATAGGGGCTCCTTTTGATTGCCATGAGCAATTCTTCCTTTCAAAATGAATGTAGATGGAAAGGGTGATAGAGGACTGTTTCTAAGTTCTTGCGTTTATTATTTTTTGAACTATGAATTTCTATTTTCTAACTTTGAAGAGTCTTTGCAAAATTGTGAAAACACTGAAATTTGTAATGCAGAGATTAAAACCAATTAAAACAAGAGTAGTTTCCCACTGCATCAAAGTTGAATTGCTATAAAAATATTGTCCCACCACACTACAATATACCACTGTTACAGAATTAGCTATCATCTCATGTGGGTTATGTGATACTCAGTGCTATGAATACATCAAGTGCTTGCTATTAGGTTTCCGTCCATATATAATAGGCTTAAACAGTCACATTTTTTACAAGTTTCATTGAATTGAATCTTACTGAGATACAGCTCAGTGGAAAACAGCAGTATTTCAAAAACCTTTCTTTGTAATAATGTTCTCCTAAACTAGTATTGAATTCAGATACAGGTCAAAAGTAAAACTGGTAAAGATCTAATATAATACAGACATATATGGCATATCATGAGTATTTATAATAGATAGTGATTCCCTGCTTGGAAAGTATTCATGCAAATATTTGTAGAAGTATGTATGTGGAAACTATAAAATAGTACTTGAAAAAATTGGTGCTAAATTAAAGCACATGAAAGCAGATTTATAGTTCCTCAGTGTAATAGCATATCTTTGTACTAGGTTGGACTTTATGCTGCAATATATGTGATACTCAGCTACACTAACGAAAGTGAGTTTCCTCCTGCCCATTCTCATTCAATTTTCAGTTCAATACTATTTTTTTGTCTTTGGGGCAAATCCTGAATATTTTATACAGATCATTTCCTCATTCAAGTATTTTCTTTGCAGGTGAGATTGAGACTGTTCATTGTCACCATGAGGTTCTCACACATTCCTTTTCCCAAGAGACAGTCCATGATTCAGTCCGGCAGTCCTGGGTTTGGGACCCGTGTCTTCAAGGTGTGATGGCTGGGCTGAGTGATATCCTCCAGCCCAGGGCAGAGCCTGCCCAGAGCCCAGAATCTGAGCTGTCAGTGGGGGAAGGAAGCCCATCAGGCTCCGAACAGACATGCAGCAAATAGCGGCAGGTAACAGAGACCATATGCTGGATTTGAGGCTTACTGAAAGAGAATTATTGACACTTTCTGTGGCTCTTTGAGGAAGACAAGCCATTAAGGGCTTGCCCGTGGAAAATCTTTATTCTGTTTGTCTGCCAACGTCAGCTGTAGGATGTTCGGAGTTTGTTCCCATGCTGACCCCAGTGCCTGCCTTGACATCATCTATTTGCGTCAGGGCTGAGCTTTCACATACAGGTGGAATAATCCTAAAAATATTTTCAATGGCTTTCTTTTACATACTGAATAATCAAATATTTTAGGAAATTAAAAAATAGCCAGAGTACAAATTGCATAATAATATTGCCTATAATCTTCAGTGCTTCACAGCTTTCACTGGATTCAAAATCCAAGTAGAACTACCTGAGTAGCTGAGCCAAGGTTTGCAATGCTGAGTATATACTTGGCAGTATCTCTGGCACTTTCACATTTGGTTTACTGGACATCTTGGGTGAGCATTGTTTTGACAACAAATCTGTAATTTAAATCTGTGATTCTGGGTATGTAGTTAGTGGCGTGATTCCAGCACCACCAGGCCCCTTCCTGCTAGCTTTAATCTAGGTAGAGTGGGTAACAATAGTAGTAAAGACACAGCAGCAGGAACTTTGTCCCACTGAGTATGATCTCAAGTTGCTAAATGAACTGTATTTTATCTGTGCTACTGCATCTTCACTGCTACAGTTGCTAATTTAATGCAGTTATATTAAATTAGTGTGTGCATATGTACATGTGCCGTAAGTCAGTCTTTCAATTTCATTACTGACATACCCTCAAATTGAGCTAGTGCAGTGTGTTACATAGGTAGCCCTTTCATCTTGTCTACAGCTGTGAATCACCACAATTCTGAAATTTGGTGATTTATTCCCCTTTTTCCTGTGACGAGTGTTATTTGACAGGAAGAAATTAACAGCAGGAATGTTGAGGCACTTTTATATCTGCAGGTCCAGTCATAAGTAATTCAGAAAGAGTTATTTAAAGTTTTCAATCTAAATGAACCAAAAATCCTTTTTTGGTTTGCGACTTATTTTGAAATGCCTGACTTCAGAAATGAGCAGTTAAACTTTCCTAAGTAAGAACCAATCACTTGTTTATTTTTTTAAATAAAAATATTTTCTTTAATTCTGCTGTAGTATCTGAAGACCTCTTTATACAGTAGGCAGAGAAATGCCCACCGTCTCATGCAGACTAAGAGCCACAGATAACTCCTAGTGATAACTCCTAATCACAGTTACTGCAGAAGGAGACTTCTATCCCTACACTTCTCATAATTCTTTGTCCTTGTTCATATTTATTATTTTTGTGAGAAGCTTCTAAATTTACATACCAACTAATTAGAGAATCTCAGCTTTTAGTTGTGAAACTCTGGGGGAAAAAACCCAACACCACTCTGTTCAGTCTCTCCTGGCCCTTTCTAGAGAAGAAAAGCTTAGAAGTGTGATTTTTTTGAAACTTAAAGATTATAAAATTAAAAGCCAAATAAAAATGTGCAAAGTGGTATTTTAAAAACATTAGAGTTTTATTTATTATTATGATTTCTGGGTCATGATTTGTGAATATTTGGGGTTAGAAGTACTGTAACTAGGTCAAGTAAATGAAGTATAAAATAGCTTCACAGTTATACTTTCTGTCAGGTGAGTAGTCAACCCTTAAATTGTCTGTTCCATCACCTTTATTTCTTTGACAAAGAAAAAATTTAATGAATCTTTATCAAGAAGATGTCAACACTGGTATTAATAATCGGAGATATATTTGGAATCTTGTGGAAAATGTGGAAACTAAGAATTTGCTGTGGGCTAAAAAAGGGAAACTAAAGCACAGTGCATTGCATCTCTGCTCCCCAGGCAGGCAGCTTTCTCAGGTTTGCCAGGGAAGCCAGCGCTCCCAGGAGGTACAAGGCATAGCTGGCATCAAGAAAATAAATACCCAGGTGTAATTTAGTGAGTGTTGGAATAGAGGGTTTCTCTGCTCCTCAGAAGATCTTCAAGTGGCCACTGGAGAAACATACAGGGTAAAGGGACTTGGCTTGCCTGACTGTCTTGCTTGTTGTCCAGGGGAGCCAGCTTGTTTCACCTTCACACCGTATGTATGTCTGCCAAGAGTAATACTACTGGCAAGGTTGTCTGTAAGTCCTGTGCAATTAGTAGACCGTTACATATGTAGAAATTTTGGGAAGAGCAGCCTTTTTTTAAGGAAGTGTCATATGACTTAAGCAAACTAGAAAAATATGGTCCATGGATGAAAATGCAAGTTTAGGAAACTGGAAAACCATGCTGAGACAATGGTTACTGTTCAGACTGGAAGCATGTCCAGAGTATGGGGCTGCTTTCAGTTTGGTTCAGGGACTTCAGTAATTACTTGGTTGATGAAAAAGAAGAATAAAATGCTTATTAAACTTAAAGACAGTACCAGGGTGGTGGGGGTTTCACACGCACTGGAGAAAGGCATTAGGATGCAAAATGATCTTGACAAAATGGAAAGCTTGTCTTAAATGGGATTCACTTTGATAAGGACATATATGGTGTAAGAAAAAACTAAAGAGGATCCAGTTGCACTATTTCTACTTGTAACCTGGGGATAAGGTATGTACCTTTGCTATTTGCAGCACATATTCAGGGAGTCTGAAGATCACAAACACTAAGTCTATAAATTCCATCTGTATGTTTGACAACCTCACAAAGGCAAAGTATGATGAGTTCTCAAAAAATACAGTGTGTCTGTAAAGCAGGAAAATCTAAGTTGTTTTCCATGTCTGCTGAGTAGATGGCAGAAAGTATATTGCTTGAATTAAACAGATTGTTAGATGTCAGCCTACCTTTCCCCCACAAACCTTTTCTGATAGGAAGACTAGCCTAAGCATTGGTGTGGATTTGCCTAGGGATGTTGTGAAATCTCCAGCACTGAGTGTTTTCAGAGGCAGGCTAGACTAACATTTGTCAGGAATGATTTGAGTGTACTTGATCCTGCCTTGGGGCAGAGGTAGAAGGTGACCTTTTGAGGCCTATTTCAGCTTTATGATTCTGTGAGTGAACCCAGGAATAGCGACACCCCAAACGCTAGTGCTGGTGCTCTTGAATTTTGCTGTTGCCTCATACTCTGAAGAGTTTGACTGATGGCTTCTATCACATACATTGCTATAAAGCATTGGAATAACTGTGGAATTGGTGTATTTAGCAAAAAAGCAATATCCAGCTGGATGTGTGGTGGTTTAGTTTATTTCTGCTGTGTTGTATTCTCAGGCATCTGTATGAGCAACAAGACTTGGGTGATTGCTAAAGGTCCATAAAAAAGATTATGTCATAAAGTGCAGAAGGTTTAGACTTGGGAAGGATTTTAGCTGGTGCTGTGCTGAATGCCCTCTTCTCCATCACCTGCCTGCCTGGCCAGCCCCTGGGACAGGAGCAGTCAGGGTTGCTCAGAGATCACCTTTCCTCATCCTGTCAGCCACCCCACACCATTCCCAGGAGAGGGAGGTGAAGGAGGAGACAGAAAGCATTTGGCAGGTGGCCATCTCAGCTCACATTGCTCAGGCATCCCTTCTTCTCCTTATTAAGTATAAAAGTTGTAGTAGGAGTTAGCACTGGAGCTGCTCTCAGTGGGGCGGAGAGCTCCCAAGAAAACGTAGAGATGAGACCAGGAGCAGGGGATAACTGGGAATTTGGTGGGAGGTGGAGGATGGGAGAGAAGCAATTAAAGGTAGCTGGAGTCTGAAAGACAGAAGTGATGTAATAGGTGGGTTAAGAGCAGAAAATTAGGAAGATTCAGGAAGTTGGACAATGGTCAAATGTAGGAGAGAGGGATTGGAGGAAGTGGACTGGGTGGGTGGGAAAAGGCCTGGTATGAAAATTAAGGAAAAGATTAGGTAGAGGTTGAGTAGCTGTGTGGCTGAGAGGTCTTCATCCCCTAAGGACCAAAACTTGCTGCAGTAATTTCAGGAGACTAACTGTATGTGGACCTTGGTGACAGGCTTGGTGAGTCACGCTTCCAACTCCTCCATGTCACCATTGACTGCGCTGGTAGAAGCCGAATGGAGGGGAGATCAGAGGTGCTAAAGTGCTCCTGATCAGGAAGAAAGATTCCTCCAGGTCAGGAGATCTTGGGAAGATCTCCCCCGAGGCAAACTGTTTTACCAGCCTGAAGTTTGGAGTTGGACTCAATTTAGGTGTCTGTGCATGAGAAACCATCTGTGGGCTGTGAGCTGGGATACTCAAAGACTGCGTGTTAAAAGGGGAAGAGTGGCCCTATCGACGGGGGTCAGACGATGCAATTGTTTGCTTGCTGTCACTGCTGTGTATACAGCTTGTGTTGACGGGGATGTTTCTGAACTAACCTAGTTCTTGATAAGGGAAGTATATGTGATATTACTCACATCTATTGGACTTGCACTAATTTGTGATTTTTAGGGAGAACCCAATGGTAATGTGTTATTTTCCATTCTTACTGGTAAAGTTAATAAAGATGAAATATTCCACTTCAGTCCTGGCTCTGAACAATTCAGTGGTATTAAGAAGTCTTTTTTTCCTAACAGTAACACCAATTCATAGTGACAGAAAAAAAGTTCAGATTTGTGATGCTTTTGGCACAAACTTCCACTGATGTTTTCGCTGAGGCTGAGGACCTTCCTCACTGACAAACCCTGAAGAATTGAGTGGGAAGATTTTGTTTTGGAGTGCCAGAGTTATTCTCCACAATTTCCTTCTGTCCGCTGAAGTGAGAAGGGAGTGTGCTGAGCCGGTGGAAGATGAGCTGAGGCTCTCCTGGTGCCGATGTGGGCACTGTTTTCTGAGAGTTGCCATAGGGACCAGGTTCTAGTTATCAGCTCAAACAACTTCATGTATGATTAATGTTAATTGCCCACTCTGCATGGATGAGTTTTTTCCTCCTGCTGAATTGGCTCTTGTTGCCTTTGATGTGGCTGGTGATCCAATGTCCTGCAATAGTTAGACAAGTGATCAGTTTGCCAGCGCTGAGAGGAGACAGAATCAGGTTGCTGCGGGGTCAGAGTTTGCTTATCTTCTTAAACACTGAAAGGTCAAGTAGAGTTTAACTACCATTGGCATCTTTGAAATGTTGTAATAAATGCCAAAGCAAGGAGATTATTTTAAATCCATGCTACAACTAAAAATCTTAGGGTAATAAAAGGAAATAATTTTAACCTAAATTATCAAAATGTTACATTTATTGGTAAAGGCTTCAAAGAGTATCTTTCACAATCACTAGGAGGTATTTCATGATCTTTGAGGAGAGCAAAATTTTAATTTGTGGTTCCAGTTACAGGAAAGCAACTAAGATTGTGAGGGGGTTTGTGGTTGGTTGTCTTTTTAGTTTGGGGTTTGTTGGTTTTTTTGGGGTGGCTTTTTTGTTCATTTTTTTTCCTTCTGAGTACTTGCACCAGTTACTGCCACTATTATGAGAGCAATTTATGCAGCATGTCATATAGTACTTCCGTATTTCTCCTTTAAGCCTAATAAAATACGTTGCTATTGAAGAAATCTGTGATACAGATGAGAGCTTCCTAAATCACAAGTCTAGCGTATTTTTATACCAAATAGTTCAAGCCTCATGGAATCAATAATTAATTTATTAACTGGATATCTTTTGAAAAAACAAAATCAGCAGTCCTTGCTAGACTGCCTACTGCCAATTCATAAATAGTTGATGACAAAAATGAGAAGTGTAGAAGTAAAATTCAAATCGTAACGATCAAAGTATTGGGTACCTCATCTATCACAACTTGGAATAAATATATCACAGAGTGTGTCATATCTCATTGACACTGCAAGACATAATGCTTTCCCTTGTTATCTAGCTAACTGCCAAGTCTACAAAGTTTATAGGCTGCTAAGATAATGTGCTGGTGGTAATCCACTTCAGTTGCAGAAATATGAAGTACTGTTGAAATATATTTCTCCTTGGTTTATTCTTTGCTCTCAAGAGGATAGGATACTATTTCAGTTCCTCTAAAGAAGCCCAGAGAATGGAAAGCAAAACATCAGGATAAATTATGCTAAATGGTGGACTAGACCCCAGAGGAAATCATGCTTCTGTGGTAGAGTATTCCTCCATTTATCTTACAAATGTTACATCTAATGTTAATTTTGTAAAGGGAAAGCATTCAAAGATTCATCTGATCCTTTTAATTATAGTTTTAGTGTTATAGTGTTATTTGTCAAACTCATACCATCATAACTTGGTTTTCTAGTTTTGACAGACCATTCCTACAGAAAATATTTTGGGCTACTAATACATAACATTTTATTTCACAAAACACAAATAACCTAGTAATTAAACTCCAAAACTTCACAAATAATTGCCAGCAAGCAATTACCATTCAATTAAAGAGTAATTACATGGTTATTTGTGCCCTGTAAAATAAAGCATTACTGAAATCAGTAACGCAATCAATATTTTAGCAGAAACAGGATGCTGCAGTGATGGACCTTTCAACCTGTGCTGATTAAATTGTCATCCAAATAACAGTTTCCTAGTTAAATCACCACTTGTTTATTTGTCTTGATTAATATGCAAATTCACTTTTGATTCTAGTAAATCTCCTATATTTAAAAGCACAAAAGTAGAGTGCTATCATACATCAACAGTGATGTGCTGTATGTTTCCGCTGATTAATTACATTTTACAAAGTGTTGATGAATTTGTGGATTTTATGAAATACAGTTGTCTATAGTAAGTGTAAAATAGAATTATAGAAGATTGAGCTGATCAGTAATTTTAACAAAATCACAAAAATAGCCTTATTCTATGTTTTGATTCAAATGAAAAATCCTTGGGATGTCTAGGGAATACACAAAAGTTTGAGAGGAAAAATAATAAAATTAGTTCTCAACAGGAGTGGAAAATAAAGAAAACAGACATTAATGAATGATTTCTCAACATTTTACTATATAAATTTTAACTGTCAAATATACCAAATATACTGCTTTAGTCTCTGACAAATTTAATTCCCAACAAAATACAAAAATGAACATCATTCAGATTAGTTAATTTATCTCTTTCAGAGTTAGTGATTTTTTTGGGGGG
This sequence comes from Aramus guarauna, assembly GCA_013400195.1. Taxonomy (NCBI): domain Eukaryota; kingdom Metazoa; phylum Chordata; class Aves; order Gruiformes; family Aramidae; genus Aramus; species Aramus guarauna. The sequence continues at coordinate 540,035 of VXBL01005123.1, read as the reverse complement.
GGCAGGGAAGATGACAACATGACAAGAATGACTGTATAACTGTAGTATAAACACTGGTAAAACCCCAAAACTTCTGGTCATCTTCACTTTCAAGTAATTCATGACCCAAGGGCTTTTTGGTTTTGTTTTTGAGAGATACGAATAGAATTTTAATCAGTACAGTCTTTGAGCCGGCCAATTTCTTCGCATTTGTTTAGTAAAAAGAATAAGATTACTAAATTTATTAATGAGAAGTAGTATTGTACTTCTGTTTTAGTCTCCATGGTCTTCACTTGACCAGAACTGTTGTACCTTAAGATGTTTTCAAGAGGTATCTATAAAGTAGCAGTTTCTAACTGAAGTAACATCTAATTTAGAATTGAGTCATTTTCCATTCACAAAGACTTATGGATGACAAATACAAAATTTATGTAGAGATTTTTGAATCTTAAAGACATTTAAAATTGTTTTAAGGTGATCATTTCTTTTTATGCCTCCTTCGTTATCAATGAGGAAAAGATTTTTCTACACTTCTCAAATATATGACTTTCCTGAATGAGAGAAAGGAAAAGGTGTAGAAGAAAATGTAATAAAAGAGTACGGTGACAAAAGATTAGGAGAAATAATATTAAATAAAGTTAATATTTATATGCTAATGCCAATACTTATATCATCAAAAATGATGTCTTACTCTCCCCAAATGAGAATTCTTCTTGCCTTATCATTTCTGTTCAAGGCATGTATTAGCAATTTTTTCTGAATTGCGAAGATTAGATATATTTTACACATGAAATTTGTTGAAATTCTAGACTTGGTAAGATGTTGCAAAGCATGCTAAGTACTGGGAGTGTTGGGATAGACCAACGAGATTTCATTGCTTGGTGATGCCAGCTCTAGCCCTGACAGCAGCACATTCACAACATAAAGTAAATCCCATAAAAATTTTGAATCTACTAATGTTTTTGTTTCCTTTGTGTATATCTTACTGAAAAATAAGATTCAGAGTAAACATTTGTGTCTGTCTCTATGAAATTTCTGGGCTTATGTTTAAACAAAAAAGGCAGAAAATTTGTTTCTAGCCAAAACAGGATTGGAAGTACTTGGATTCAGATATGCTACCATGGTGCTTGCTGTGAGTTCTGGTGTCCTCCCAAGCAAAAGATCTTGTTTCGTGGTAGGTGATGTGGTCTCTAGTCCTCTCCAGGCAATTTAGCTGGAAGTGCAAGGTATCTGCTGCAGACTTTGCATACCAGCATGCTGGGAGGCTCTTTGCTTCATTTCCTTAGTTCAGAACTAGACATCCAGCATTAATGGTGTTAACATGTAAAACACGGAACAGTGTTAAAGACCCAAAGGGTTCTTTCGCAGGTTGTTGTGGTTTAACCCAGCAGGCAGCTAAAACAACCACACAGCCATTTGCTCACTCTCCCCCCTGCCAAGTGGGATGGGGAGAGGATTGGGGAGGGGAAGAAGGCAAAACTCATGAGTTGAGATAAAGACAGTTTAATATGACAGAAAAGGAAGATAATAGTAATGATAAAAGAATATACAAAACAAGTGATGCACAGCACAGTCGCTCACCACCCACAGACCACTGATGCCCAGCTAATTCCCAAGCTGTGGTCTAAACCCTCAGCAGTTTCATCCAAGTTCAATCCTAAGCATGACGTCATATGGTATGGAATATATCCCTTTGGGCAGTTTGGGTCAGCTGTCCTGGCTGTGTGCTCTCCCAGCTCCTTGTGCACCCCCAGCCTCCTTGCTGGCAGGGCAGGATGAGAAGCTGAAAAGTCCTTGACTTTAAACATTGTCAGTAGACATTGCCTGGCAACAACCAAAACATCAGTGTGTTATCAACAGTATACCCCTCCTAAATCCAAAACATAGCATTATACCCACTACTAGGAAGAAAATTAACTCTATCCCAACTGCAACCAGGACACAGGTGTTGTATGAATCACAGTCAGTCAGCTGTAAGCAGCATCCAGCCTTGAGTTTTTCATTTAAAAAGCTAACATTAAATTATAGTCAAAGGACTTTAACTTTATTTGAACAAGTTCAGCTGTGAACAATTCCATGGAAATTATTATGGCTACATCTGTATAAGAACAGAATCTGGCCCCTAGTAGTTACTGCTTTATAGTAAGATTCACTAAAAGGGAGTGAGTAGCTTAGAAGTACGCTTTTTTTTTTTCCTTCAGACTCTGTCAAACCCCTTCCCTAAAAGGACCACAATCCCACAGACACTAAAACCCAGAGAAAATAGTGCTGTATTTTCCCAATGGTGCTACCGTACTTGTGTAAGTAGGCAGGATATAAATGCAGTCAGCAGGACTCTGGAAGGCAGCTGAGTAAGTTTTGGTGTTAACTTCTCTTTCCTCATCTCCTAACACTTTTTCTAAATCCTGGGCATTCTGTCAGTGCATAACCACAGATTGGAGAGTTTCACTTCTGCTTCTAGTAGATGCTGGGAAACACCTAAAGATCTGATCAGGTAAACCTGTGGGCTACGAGTTGTCTTCCTTGGAGTCAACAGAGTCATCAAAATAATCTGTTGTCTGTGCATAAGTAGGAGTGAAACTCCATTTTCTCCCCTCCTCTTCCTCTGAAAACCCAAGTCATAAATAAAATGTCTCCATAAAATCTTTTAAAACCGTTTAATTTTTAAAATATTTTTCTTAGATTAATATCAACACATGGAGTTTTATGCAAAAGATTTGTTAGTATTTGAGCTTGAGAAGAGAATGTTTTGTATCTTGTTGATTGAGCTCTTCTGCTGGAGAAAGCTGCTAATTTCAGAAGTTTTGTGATTTTTTTCAGAGACAGTAAATGCCAGCTGAGCACTTACACATGGATGTGTATAAGCATAGACTTCTGTAAAACAAAAGATCAACAATTCTTTTTTGTTTAAACCCTCGACATACCAGCCTAGTACTGTCTGTTACAGTAGATAAATTCAGCAGGTTATTTTAATAGCGAATGCATGTGTGCATCTAACTTCTGTGAAACTTAAAACCTCTTATTTTAGGTTTACTTTATTATAGCCCACTCACTCTAGGCTCTTGTAGTAGGCTTCACTACATAGCCATCATAGTGTGATAAACAACTTAAAGCATAAAAAGGAAAAATGGAAAAAGTACTGAATAAAATGAAATACAAAATGGACAAACCTGAAGCTAAAAGAGAGGGGAATAGTTTTATAGAGATAAAATAAAAAACCAAAAAAATGATTTTGTGCTACTTTGATGTACAGTAAAACAAAATAACACTAGCACACTGTGAAAAATGAGCTGGTTAATGGTACCTCTGTGTAGTGTTGCTGGAAGTTGTCTTCATTTAAACGCAGAGTTTGTCTTACGTTGATGGAGGGCTTTGCCACTGTAAGTTGATAGAGTGAGGTTTAACTTAAATTTCTTCATGAACTAGAAGTCATTTTTGAAATGCTTTCTATTCAAACCTCATTCATTGTTGCAGCTTAGTTATTTTATACAATGTTTCACTATATTTTGTCAAAAGCTCTATTATTCAACAAAGTAGAATTTGTTTTGACCAGAAAGAAGCAGCAATACTTTTCCCAAGATGAGGACGTTGCTTTTTTATTAGCTGGCTTGGGGAAGAGTTGATTCAAATGGTTTTTTGGTCTGTAAATCTCTCTGTTATAATGGCAGCTGTGTAGGATGATTTCAGTAAGGGATAAATACTGTAGATGAAAACAACAGTTAAATGTTACAGCTCTGTAAGCAGGCTTTTTGGATTAAAAGCTGCAGTCATAATTCGTAAGTTGGTCAAGGGATGGTGAGTTTTTTGAGAGGGTGTGTTGCCTTCTGTGAAGCAGCCCGGTCAGCCAGGCTGAGGTGCCCGGTCAGCCCTGATCTGGTTCATGGTGGAGGCTGGAAGCAGCATGGCTGTATTCATCCAGCACAGGGGCTGAGCTAGTAAATCCTGGTGCACCCAATCTGAATAGCCGTGGCGTCCCTATAGTAATTGCGTCGTTAATCCACAACCTGTATAAACCATGGCTTGTGAGCTGAGTAATGCATCTAGTTGCATTTCCAAGACTTTACACGAGTTGCACATGGATGTGAATTTCTTGAGCTCCATTTTACAGACGTAATATTAAGAAAAAGATATTAATTAGCAAAATAGTGGTACAATAGAGCTAGAAAAACGGATGGCTTTCTTTTTGGTCATATGGTGCAGATTAGAAAAAAAAAAAAAAATCTTAGCTTTCTAGTCATTTATGTGACTTCGAGCTCATGTTTGTGTTAACCGTAGTTGCTGTTTGGCAGTTTATTGTTAGTTCATTTGAAACCTGTACAGTTTCTGTATGTTTAATAAACTTATTTTTCTTTTTTCCTAGGCAAGAATTTCCAATATATTTTTATGTATCATTGATGGTTCATATATTTTATACAAATCAATACCATGTGTAGTAAGCAAATATTTCAAAAAGAAAATGTATTTTCATTTATCCTCTTATTTCATCAGCTCACGACCAGGAAGACCCCCCAAGCGTTCCCTAGGAGTTGCGATACAAGAAAATGCACGTCTTCTGCCCCATGGAGTTCCAGGCCTGTTATCACCAGGACTTATCTCTCCGACAGGTAATAAAATCCATCAGATGATCAGCCTCATCTCTTCATACTGCACAGCAGTTAAAATAAACTAATATTGATCTAACTGCCTTGTCCTTCAGGGCTTTTTCAAGCTTTACCAGAGGTTACGTTATTGGATTTTTTGAGTGTTCATGAGAACTCTGTTTTGTTGCTGCAGTGACTGAAATCTAATGGATTTGTAATTTAGTTCTTTATTAATTGTAATTTCCTTACAGGAAATTCCATTAAATGTGTTATTTTAGTAAATACAAAAAACCTGAGAAAATGAACTATTGTCTCAGAGAGCCCTGTAGCATGCATTTCTTCCTTTCAGATGCATGTGTATTTTAGTTCTCATGGGATATGAACAGCGTGGCTAATGCGTATTGTATTGTAACATCATTAATGTATGCTGGGAAGATAGAGAAATGCTTGTACAAATTACAGAAGAAACAATTGAAAAGCAGATAAGTCTGCATTGCCACAGTGGATTGTACTTTAATAATCTTTAATAATAATTTTAATACCATAATATGAAAAAACTAGCATGAAAATATGTGAAATTATAAACAAGCCCCAAAATTTAATGCATAGTATTTTATTTCACTTCATTAATTTATTAATAGAGTTTAAATTAAAACTTGTGCTATCCTGATGAGTGTTTTAATTTTTTATTAATTGGTGTGTGCTAAAGGTAAGTTTATATTGGTAAGAGAGCGATATTAACAGGCTATATTCATAAAAGTAATTGTTTAAATATTCAACAGGCTTAGCAGTTTTAGGATTACTGTCAAAATCTGGTCTAAATACATTGTATCTCCATAATAACCAAACTTAGTGAAGTGTTTAGCAGAATATGAAGTCACACAACATCTTACAGGAGAAGCAGAATTAAAAAAAAAAAGATTGATAGGACTATAGTGACTTCTGTCTTGATCTTGCAGATTCCTCTGCTTGCAGATCCTATTGGTCTGCAACTGAGTGCCTCAGCAGGTCTTAGTGTTCAGGGGAGTAACAAAGCTAAGATCTTTAATTTCTCGTACAACTCAAGTGTCATGAGGACTTCACAGTGAACCAGTAACCTTTATCACTGTGGAAGTGGGAATGAACATTCTTATGAATAGTCACAGTAAACCTTAACTGAAGTAGTTCATAAAGTATGAAAGCCTTTTGCTAGAGCCAGGCGCCAGGTTGAGCTAGTGCAACTTTGTGCTGTTCATATATGTGACAGGGATCAAGAACTGTGTTTTTATTCTTATGAGCAGTTTATAAATGAGTTTTTTTAGTAGCTCTGTCATGTGCTCAGCTCAGGAATTTCATGGGTTTGGTGTTGTTTATGTTATTACAAATAGACAGGAAAGTATGCATTGATAATGTCTTGTCACAAATCCAGACTATTCCATATTACTTTTCCACCCTGTATGTGTTTGCAAATCGGACATGAAATTATGCAGACTACCATATTGCTTTAAACTGGGAAATATTTTAGGTTGCAGTGTGCTGAGTATGCACAATAATACAGTATCATAGACACATTCTGTGTCACACATTTTGAGTATCACAGAGTTTTAGTAAAAAAAAAATTAAGTTGAATTTCTAGGCTGTTGTAAGTTTTTTGAGTCTGAAGTGATGACTGGGATACATCCCACTTTATTTAACACGCAGACGGTTGCATGAGAAGATTGGCCCCAGGGGGCTGTCTTTCAGCCACGGCCCAGGGTGGCCGCCTTTCTGACCTTGGGAGCTGCCTATGAAAACCTCTGCATGACCAGGCGCCCAAAGTCACAGACAGTGTGCCTCAAGCAGCTGAAAGGGAGTTTTGGGAGCAGCTTGTAGGCGGGAGAAAATACACATTTCCAGAGCATCGCAGTGTCGTCGAGTGCCCTGGATGAGACGGGTCCCCGCAGATGAAGCAGCCCTGCTGCCAGCCCACTGATGGCCTCTGTAGTCTTGTCACTCAGGAATTAGAGTTCCTGAAGTTTTTGAGTTATTTTATCTTGTTCATGAAGAAGGAACAGCATAGAAGTTGGGGGAATCACTGAGTAAGGAGAGGTGCCAGAAGAGTCACTTGTAAACTCAGTGGAGATTCGAGCTGTTGTAAACTGGATGGAGCACTCGGGATATGAAGCCCCCATTAGTTTTATTTATACCTGTTTACACTTAATTACTGACTGCTTTGCTCTGGTTACCTTCAACACTTCTGCAATTGGATTCTTTCCTTTTGGCTGAACTAAGAACAAAATGCATTTTAACACTTCTCACAGAATAGGGTTTTTTCTTCCAGACTTCTGAGTGGTGGATAATAGACTGACATAAAAGTTGCAACGATATTGACCTATTGTCTGCTGGCTAAGTTTTAATTCGGTTATTTATGATCTCACTTGCATGTAATTTACTCTGGTTCTGATAGTTTTGGCCCACAGACTTTGTATGTAAAACTGAATCTGTCTCCTGCCCCTGGCTGGCTAGAGGTCAGTGACCTGCCGCCGTGGCGGAGGCTTTCTGCTTGGAGTGCTCTCTGCTCCCGGGTGGTGTTTCAGATGGCTGTGGGAGGGGAGCGGGACCAGGGCTGGGGCAGAGACTGAGGAGACTTTGCAGCATGGTAGGGCTGGATCTATCCCTTCCAGTAGAGTGGATGCTGATATGGAGGCAAGAATAACTCTTTACATCTTGGTGACGTCTTTGGTTACCTGCTTCCTCTAAATGCAGTGTAATTGCCCAAAGCATTTCTTTTGGATGTCTTCTTGTCCTTGATAATCCCAGTATCTGATCTTGCCCATTCTTCCTACAGCACAGATATGCAGATAGTTATGTTAATCTGCCTACATTATTAAAAAAAAAAAAAAAATCACACTTATGCGGCTACCTCATTTTCTAATGTGTCCAACTTAGCATCTGAGTTGGTTTCTTCTTCAGATAAGCTCATTTTAGTAACAGACTTCGCATCAACGAATGCAGCATGATTCATCCATTGCATTTTTCAGTTTTGCCTCCTCTTTAGTCTTCTGTCAAGTTAAAGTGAAGGAGTTTGCATCCAGGCTTGCTGTTGGTTAGATAGATCGGTCTCAAGAAGTTGCTGTTCTGGCTACAGACCTCACAGATCTGTCTGTAGAGGGTATTACAGAGTGATGATTAGTAACTTCCTGCAGACTTGAGTGAGCCATCTGTGTTTCCACTCCTTGAAATGTGCTGTTATTTTCATCACCCATTTGGTTTGTGTCAGCTCAGTTTACATGGTCATTTTCACATAATAAACAGGTAGTTAAATTAGGCATACTGCATTTCCCAGTGCAGAGTGTAATTTTTTTACCTCTTGGCAAAGTGGACTACAACTACTCTTACACGTAAGCAATTTGTGAAGGAGCTATAAGTGAAGCCTCGACCTTTTTAAATATTTGTAAGTACCTTCCACCTTTGGGGAATGGGAACGTTTGAGTTACGATGAAACTAGAGCAGCAGGGTGGTTAAAACTGCTGCGATTGAGAAAGATGAGGTGGCGTGTCTGGGATGCATGCCACCAGGAAGGCCTTGTATAAACAGCACAATAACCATACCCAAACTGCATCCTTCATGAACTGATATTATAGTACAGTCTATTTTACATTAACTTAAGAGAAAGTGTTTTTCTTCTTGTATTCACATAGGAAATGTGGAAATCAGCATGGTGCCCTTGCCTGCTGTGAGGGCAAAGGAGGAATCCTGTATGTCACAGAGGGATGGTCATCAAAGGCTCAGTTCTTCAAACAATGCAGTGTGATGAAGTGACATTGACAAAAAAAGGCTTTATCTCCTATTAATGTACAAGTCTTTGTCATCAGTGTATCTTAAAAAGACAGTTGGGACTTATTTATGGAATAGATTTTCAAGGATGTTCTAGGGTCTGAAGCAGCAGTTTGCTGTGTGGAGAGAAGCTAAAATCCATTATGTGGTTTAAGCCAGTAGTTCAGAAAACTGTTGATATGGAATGAAGCTGAAAGAGTAGTTGGATCTTTTGATCGTTAACTGTGCCAACTTCAGTCCTCCTACCTTTCATTTAGGTCGTCCCCAAAAAACATTAGAAAATTGCTATAGGAAGTCTTCATTGCAATTTTTTCTCTCTCTTGAATTTGTAGAATGACTACTATGATTTCAGTAAAACCTTTTGGGGTGCTACTCCATCTTGTTTTCAAGGTATTGGAGAGGGTGGCTCATGATGAAAATAATCCTGCCACTAGAACTTTGTTAGATTGTGGTACAGGACACAAACATGCTTTCTGGGGGTGTTTTTTGTTTCTCCAAGTGGTAGGATGGTCATCTCTCTGAGTGCATGTGGGCTGGGTGTCCTGCAGCTGAAACTGCCAGGGTGCTGCAGCGTCTGGTGAGGCTGGGTGCCAGAAGACAGACGCAAACCTGTGAAAACATTTCTGTTGCCATTTTATATTTCTGAGATTTGCTATCTTGGGCTGTGCGCAGCCTGGTAGGTCTAATACTGTGTATGTTGGTGGGGTGTGTACAGTATAGGTCAGAGAATAGATTGTAGTGAGGATTTAGGGCTGAGGGCTGTCAGGTGTTCAGTGTGGGAGATGGGAGGAAGCCTGGCCGATGGGCAATTGCATGTTAGAAAAGGAAAAGGAGGAATTTTCAAATGGATACTAGACTTTGGTGGCCTTTGGATGGGAGGCAGGAAGATTCAGGATTTCAGAGGTTAGACAGAGGCTCACCCCTCGTTGATCGTTTCCCTACTAGGAAAAACTTTATGGTATGTACTGTGTGCACGAGACTGTGGCTGGTGCTGCCACGAGTGGCTGGGACATCCGAGGCCCTCCCTGGTGTTAATACCTCCTGATCAAACCGGCTGCCAGCACCTATCATCAAGTCTCTGCTGTTTTCTTACATTGCTCTGCCCAGGTGACAGAAGCAAACCACCTGCATTTCCAAATGTGTAAGATAAACTGCTATTTTCATTATCAACTAGATTGGTTTCAGTCTCTTGAAGTGATCCTTTTTTATTCATGAACAGACAGTTAAATAAATGCTGCCTCATTAGCTGTTTGTCTAGAGTTTTTAAGAATGTCATCATTAAAATATTGGTCTATTTGAACAGATATGAATACTTTTTCATTATAGTTTTGTCTTATTAATAGTTAAGAGAAGCTGTTGTGAACTGAATAGTTTCATGTAATTAATATTTTAGTGAAATTAATATTTTAATAGCTATACCACGTCACATCATTGTGGGACTCAAATAAAATAGCGTAGCTCACAGGAGTATGAAAACTTCATGTGTTACTTCAATTCAGCAGTGATAGCAGCAGCCACTTACCTTCTCTTTTCTCTAGAAAGATTAAAACAGTATTTGTTGCAGTCTTTAGGCACTTCAATTTGGTATATCCTTGTTATAGAAATGAATGAGACTAGAGGCTTTTAGGGGCTTTGCTATCCAGTTGCTGTTTATCAAGGTGGGAACACAGTCAGCCAGCACAGCTCTGCTGATCTGCAGAGCTGCCTGCAGGAACTCCCCGGTGCCATCGACGCCATGGATGGGATCCTTATTTTCATCTGAGACTAGTGCTGTTCCCATGCCCACCAGCCTTTCCTGGCTGAGGAACTGTAAGATGTGCTCAGGGTCAGAAGAGCGGAGCCACAGGAGCAGAAAGGACATGCCCTTACGGAGGGGTGCTGTGGGGCTGGAGGCAACAAATCTGCTCCACGTGTAGCATTGGCTCAGACATTGGGATTACCAAAACAAGGCTCTGAAGGTTTTCCTCTCTGCGTTGTAAAGCCTGCTTCCAAGAAAGAGCTGTTATTTGAAGAATAAGCATTTGCTCAGGGTCACTTTACAGAACATCTATTGACCAATTTCACCTCTTCGGGTGTTTGATGTAGGGCTGCTGTGGCTGGCAGCTGCTGGCAGGAGTCCTGGAGCCTCTGAGAGCAAGGAGCAGATGATTGTAGCGTTAAGGGAACCCCTTCCTTTCTCAGCATGCTTAACTGAACATTTTTGTATGTTTACATCCTATTTCTGTGGCTCATTTCACTGTTTATGATTATCCTTTTTTTTTTTTTTCCAGTTGTCATAGATGTCATTTTAAAGTTCCATTTATAATGAGAAACATATGCATGACTTTGTCATTGTTGGCATTACCTGGCTTGGTAGAAATTATTATTTTTAATCAAAGGCAAACATACTGATTAAGGATGCCACAACACTCCTCTGCCTATGGGGAACATTAACAGTTTATAAATTGTTCTTGGTGACAATTCAGTAGTGAATTACTTTGATATATATGGCTAATAAATTAATATGATTAAGTTAATGAGTAGTACAAGTGTTGCCAAACTCCACTCGTCGGGCTTTTAATGCTGCTTCACATTTGCAGCTCTAGCTTCCCCCTGTGGTGAGAGGATCAGTGCTACCTACGCACTGTCATTGTGATAAATGGCATATCCCACAGTGCCCTGCACTCCATCTGGTGTGTCCCCAAAATGAGAAATATTTTATACAAATCACACACTCAGAAGCTCAAAGGACTGTAGAAAGGTCTATTTTTTCAAACAATAATAAAAATGCATACATCTCTTTAGCAACTCTTCATTTTTACTGTCATAATGAATGCATATAGCTTTGGGAAATGAAAGCTCGTGTGAGTAACATAGGAAAGTTATCCGCTACACAGTAAAGCTGACAAATAAGTTACATGCTCACTCTTTTATTTTATCACGAAATGTTCTTAGATAAAAAATGATGTTAGAACATCTATTTAACTGGATTTTAAAATTAAAGACCATGTATGCTACATGATTGAGTACTACCCCATCTCATGCCAGCAAATTTCTGTGCTGAAGGGAGCATGAATTTGAGTGCATGAGGAATGCAGGATCATATCATTACTCTTTAATAAAAATACAGCCATTCAGTAGAGTTCTGATAATCTAAAAAGTCTACTTGGTGACTATGAGTCACTGGGTTCCTCTCTTTCCTTTTCTCTTTTAATGTTATCTTTCTTTAGGGATCCATTTTTAGTGTCTGCTTTATCTGGGTGGGACATTACATTTTTGACAAATGAATGGTTAAAGCTGTTGAGAATTGACTGAATGGTTAACCTTGTTGTAAATTTAATTTACACATAGCCTCAGCTACTAACTATTGTCCGAGAAGTAATATACTCAGTAATATACTTCCATTTTTAAGTATTTGCACAATTATTTTTTTTTTTAAATTTGATCCTGCTGAGTTCCTACATCGTTTGAGATGACAAAAGTTCAACGAAAGTGGCCACTGGGAGAATTAAGATTGTATTCTCTTGACACTCAAGGAAGGTCTGCACTGAATTTATCTTGATTTGCACATGGAAGGGAACCATTTGAAAAAGTTGGCCCAAGTATCACAGAGTTAAGAAAATGAGTAAGTTTTCATCTAATTTTATCATCTGTGGCATTCTTTCCTACCAGCTTTTCTATTAGCCTGGTGTCTGAAGGCATTGAGTTCTATAATGATCATAATACTCTGCTTCTGTCTGTCATATCTTTAACTGACTTTGAAACTTTATGAGTTTTTTAAACTCATAATTAAGAAATGTCTTAAAGTCAAAAATAGTATCAGGAGGTATGAAAGATTTATCTTCAGGACTCTCTTTTCTGGAGGACTGTTTTGGCAATAAGGACATAACTATTGTAATTGGATAGTTTTAATTAGGTTTTATTTTCCTTTGCAACAGCATGATTAAGTTGAACAAATAGTTACATTATGAAATGTTTTCTGTTCAGTATCTTTAACCAGTATCACAGCAAACATATTTAAATGCCTTAAGAGTGTTTGTGTAAGACCGACTGTATATTGTACCGTCTTGCATTTTAATATATGAAGCTGGTTTTTTGGATTCACTGAAGTTTTATTGTCATTGAAGAATTTTTACATTCATGCTAATAGAGAATGGCTTACTGATTTGGTTGGTTTCAAGGCTCATCACTGTAGGGTGATAATCCTCTGGTAGGCAAATCAAGCATCTTCAAATTCTGGACTGTTACCTTGGGTGACATAAGGCCTATTTGTGATCCTCCATTTTAAAATAACGTATTTTGTGCTAACAATGGAAATTGGAATATTACGGCACACAACATCAGAGACAAGGAGCAGAGTTCCTCATTGAAACCCCTACTCTGCTTTAGGTTTATCCAGCAGTATTTCAGAAGACCTGTTAAGCTCAAGATACTTGTGCACACTTGAATTTTTATTCCTATGACTTTGAGAGGTAACTGTCTATAACTGTTGTACAGTTGTAACTGACTGGATAATACATCTCTGGTTGCAGAAAAATGTTGAGCCATCATCTGTTTGCAATGCTAAAATCTACTACATTTAAATAAATAATCTTTTTAAATGAAGCATTTGGATCTGTATGAGATTTGAGTAGTGTGGTTTCCTAAAGGAAAGCTTTGTAAGGCCATATTTTGGCAAAATTCTTGGTATAACAACACTGCTGCAAATTGTTCAGAAAAACCAGGGAATAAATCTCACTGAATTAAAAAGTAAGCATGTGCTATACTTAAGTCCACATATTTCCATAGTTAAATTCTGGTCAGATATTAAATACTTTTAATGTAATGTTGTTCTTTGGTCCTTGTCACATGGACCTCAGGAGTCCTAAACAAGGGAAATATTAAAGTATGTTTTTAAGATTAGGCAAACAAACAATCCCATTGATTTGGATGTGATTAGTTGTTTGCTTAAATATAAATGTTTTGCTAATTACTATAGTGTTTTGGAGAACATGTTCTGTAAGGATTCTTTTGGAAAACTGTGAATTCACTAAGTGCCTGTGTCAAATCAATACTCCCTTTTGATTGCCCATGTTGTCTTCATTCTTCTACTGTCTTGTGTGGACTAGGGTTTCTGAAATGAAGCAACATGCTTTTTGAAAAAAAGTTGGAAAAAATGGTTGCTGATTTGGAAGTCACCTGAAAGATGACTGTTATTTGTTCTTTTTTGGCCACATTGAGCAGCTCAGATAGATGGGAGTGGCTTGCACTTGGAGTCCAAGGTGATAGACAGAAATCTTGCGTGTCTGAGGATGATGATTTGCAAAACTGGTTCTAGTTCTCCTTCTGGAAATATTTCTCCTGGAGTTGAGGCAGTGATAACAAATAGTAAAAAATTTTCATTTGCTGCTTCTGATTTCCAGATTAGCCTTTGCATTGGTTTTGCGGAGGGAAGAGCTTGGTATGATAAAAGCAAGAGAGTAAATAGGTTCAAACGAGGCAAAGATTGCTGTGTGTGATCAGGAGGGGACAATTTGAGTGTGTCCATGTAAAGTAGTAAAAAACTGCTCTGGTAATCTGAGAGAGAAGATTTTTGCATATTTTTATTTATGTGCAGAAAATAGAGAGAAGCAAGTTTAACAATGAAGGCTGCCTCACTGTCCATTCTGGAGAAGCTGCTCGTGTAGCAGATCTCCCAAGGAGCAGACCTGTGCTACGTAGGAAGTACAGTGGCTGCAGTTGGTGTTTCCTCCTGTGCAAGAATAATGTGCTCTTCTTTCAGCCCTTCCCAAGTAATAAAACATGATGCCAAGTGCTGGCAACAAATTAGGATTCATGATGAAAAGAAAACATCTCTTACTGAGCATTTTGAAGAGGTGCGCATTTTTATTTTGAAGCTAGCATAACTAAAATAGATTTCATTGTCTGATCGTTCTCATTAAGTGACTGGGACGATATTAGGATTTCACTGGAAATGTATTTGTATTGCATAAACTATTTTATCACAGTCAACATTAATTGGTGTAAAGAAATACAAGCTGACTTAATGAGTATAGTGTTACACACCATCCTTTTGCTGCAGAGAGAGACCTCTTCAGTTTGCAGAGACACATGCTGATAGCAACTGGCGTTGCTGCTACTGTGTTGTAGCTATTTTAAAGATAAATGTAGGACCAGAGTTCTGGAGGATTCAGTCTAGAAACTGAATTCATCCTGATAATTCTTGCAGAGGAAAATAATTCCTAGAGCTACCAACCTCCTGTGACTTGAATATGAAAAGCTTTACTTCAGAAAGAGAAGCATTTTATATAATACATGCCTGAATGTAAATGACAGACATTTTATTAGGAAAGGAGAACCTTTATTAAAATATAATGATCTACATTGTTTTTATGTAATCTAATGAATTACAGTAAAAGCCTGAGAAATGAGCTGGAAAAGGTAGAGTACTCTCCCATGAAAGCGGGCTATGATAACCTTTTTGTAATTCTTTAACATGTTGAAAGAGTATTTCTACACAGACTTATTAAATTAAGCAAGGTCACCTTTTCATTTTATTAAGAGATTTAGTTTGCCAGATCATGGACTTTGATTCTGAAAAATGTGGATGAATCATGCAGTAACATATGTCAAGTAGGAAATTGGTTATAAAATGTTAAATCATTTTGATAGACATTATATCTTTGTTTTTACCATTGCACAATTGTAAAAAATAGAGTGCTTAATTAATGTTTTTCACATTTGCATATTGATTGGATGTGCTTTAATAGTAATGATATTTCGAAGTGGATTATCTCTCCTGACTGGGGCAGTCTCAATCTAATATTTGCATAAAGGGAAGAAAACATTCTTTTCAATAGTAATATGAAATTTTGTTCTTTTGACATGCAGTATACATCATTACTTTGAAAGGTTAGCTGTAAATAAGACGCAGTGATACTGGTCATATGCTTAAAGATGAGCACATATATTGCATTTATCTGTCTGACCTCAGTTCAGCAAAGCAGGAATAAAACTGTCATGCAAGTTGTTCGTATGCATTTCCAAATCTCTGCATGTATATTATAGTCTTTTTATATAATATATATATGAGGAGAAAAATTATATTTCAAGCATGTTATATAAATTTAACACAAACTCTTGCTCTAATTGTTTGTAAATAATTTCATAGTCATTTCTAATTCAGACAGAAAACATCTTTTGTATTTCCAGTCTCTTGGAATATTACTTTTTTCCTGTATTTGCATGGCACCTCTTTTGTCTAAGTAAAAGTAGTGCATAAGCTCTTTTCTGGTATATGTAACAGAACTGAGAGAACATCCCATCAGTAGCCCCAAACTTTATGTAAATAAAGGAGTTAATGGCATAGATTATTTTCGTATCGCATATATGGTTTCAAATGAAAATACACCAATGTACAGATGTAGCTAAATCTCACTATCGTTAACAGCTGAGTAGTTCTGCACACATATGCAGAAAACGCTCCTCTTGCTACCCAGGGCACGCAGGCGGGGTACAGCAGAGAGCAGTTGACTTGGCCCTGGCAATCGCAGAGCAGGTGACTTGATTACACTGAAATCAGGCAGAAAATGTCCTCTTCTGGCCACTCGAGTGAATCAGTCAAATTATCGAGTGGCAAAACTAATTCTATGCCTTGGGCCATCAGAGCTGCCACTTCCTATAAGTCAAGCCTTCACTTAGTGTGAAATTGTTTTTTATTTTATTCTCTTTCATTTATTATGCTTATTTCAGCTAATCCACTTAGTGAATGTGAATTACCCAGTATACTAAAGCTGTTTCAGATGTGCAGCCTTCTCATGCTTTTGTGGTGAAATATGAGGACTGCTCTCCTTTTAAGGCACTCCCGACTCTGTTATGACCTATGCAGTTAAAGTAGTATTTCAATCTTTCAGATAAGAACTTGAATGAGGAGAAGAGTTTGAATATGATTTAAAATTAACTAAAAGTGCATATGGTTGAGCTTTCTTTTAAAAGCAGGTATAATTCAGATGGGTCACATTTTTAAGAACTAGAAATATATCTTCAATCAGTTGTAGGCCATTAAGTACCAGTTAATTTGAAAGAGTTTGACAGAACAAATTCCCTTGGAAAGCACTGAATACTGTTTTCAGCATTAAAATATCACCTTTAATTCCGGCAGAAACAAAGCTGAGATCTGCTTAAAGCAGTCATCCAGGTGATACACCCTAGGCAATAGTTGGGTATGTAACTCTGTCCAAATGGCAGTCCCTCATTTGACTGTGCCCTGTGGTACACAACATTAACATTTTCCAATAAAAGAAGAGCAAAACATATGGAGTCTTTTATTTCAAGCAAAGAAAAATAGAAAAGAAAAATGAGAATAAAAAGTGAAATGCCTGTGGTGATGGGCAGGGGGAGTTGGTACAGCAGAGTGCATCGGAACAGAAAAACAACAGTAGCCAGAAGGCACCTCCCATAGGCATCTAAATACAGGTTTCCTATATGTAGAAGTACAAAAATATGTAGAAGTGTACGTATCATATGCTAAAACAGAGAGGCATGATTCAGGAGAAATCAGATACGTTGTTTTAAATCATATTCACATAGTGCTTTGAGCTGACATACATCTTGGGCAGATGAGGGGACTTGAAGGGTGGAAGGAAGTAAGCAGAGCCTCAAAAAGAAAAGTTGAAAGGCTCATACTGTGATTAAGATGGATGCATTGCTGACAATGTCAGAGCAACAGCTGCTAAATCTAGGAGGCACTTGAAAGAGTCTCTCTATTTTGTTATATATGGAAGTCAATAGGTTATTTGGGCTAAGAACACCCTATTATTCAAATTCAGCTGACCCAGAAAGCCATGCCATCTTTCAATGGCAATTCAGAGGGCTTTGCCATTTAGATAGTGGTTTTGGTATTTCCCAGTACAAAATTGTTGTGCATAGTCTTGTATGACATATGGATATATTGATCTCAACTTTTTTCCCCTGAAATGTATTAGATTAGTCTGTATAAGGCTTCAGAATGCTATTTTGTGTTTGCAGCTGGGTGAGATTGCTGAAAACTTGTCACCAGAATCTCTTTTTCAAACCTATTAAACATCAAGGAAATGTACCATAAATTGTTTTGGCCTTCCTGTTTTGGAACCGCTTCATTTAAAACTTTTAATTACAGAGAATATTTCTTCATAGTAGCTTATCAGTCCTATATATTAGCTAAGGAGGAGTCCTAATCCTGTTGAGAATTTGTGTTCATTGATGGAAAGTTGTCACTGTAGATTGTGCATAGGAAAATATCCTGAGAATAAGGTTTTTGCCTGTTGATATGGACATGTCCTTCCCTTTCTGATGTGTCTCTCTTGATCTCCATTTTTCATTGCATAATATTGCTCTGCCTTTCCTCTTTATTTTTTTGCCCTTGACTTTTATGTCTACACTACAATTTGTGTTGACCTTGAGGTTGCCCTCAATTAGCTGAGCCATTTCAGTACCATGGCCCACACCAAAATCCTCTGCAGCGTGTCTCTGATTTGAAAAGCAGAGCCATCCTAGAAACTAGTCTGTGACCATTTTTCTTTTCTCTTCTTTTCAAGTTAGTGTTTATTTCCAGGCAATAAAGAGAAGGAGTGATACAAAAGAGATAGAAATCAGAAGCAATAAATCATAGGATTGCTTCTGGTAGGTTTCCTGTGCTCGTGCTTGCAGTGTCTGTGCCACCTGCAAAAAGAGGAGGACTAGGAAAGGTTTGGATGAGAGAGATAAATCTTATCCCTGAAAGTTCAACAAACCTCTCAGGATCCAAAGGATGGCTGCTAGGGATCAAGATCAGGGATTTGATGAATAATGGGCAGACAGCAGGTTATGCTGGCCTCATGTTTGACCCTAAATAGGAGGAGGGTGTTAGAGTGGATTGCAGTCAGGGTTCTTTGCTCTGCCATTGATGACAGCAGCCCCAAGACCCTGCTCATACGTCTCCTCCTGTGGCTACGCTTGGTTGCATGCCATGCCCTGTGTATTGCAAAGCTGGTGTTGGCCAGTCGTCTTTGACTGTCCCCATTCTGCTTTGGAATTTGTTCTCTGGACAAAGGTCTGTACTGACAACAGCAAACCTTGCTATCCAATGGCTAGCTGGGGAGTGGTTTCGACTTGTGAGTAGGCAGAAATGAGGATAGTTTGTGGTGTTATCATGAAAGATGTGTTATGATCAAAAGAGGGCCTTTGATCTCCTTTGCTACTTTCTGGTGGTTTTTTCCTCTTTCTCTTATCATTCATCAAATATTTTTCATTTCATTTCTAAATGTTCCCTTGTAGCTGTCTCACATTCATGTGAAACCAGTGTCTTATTTTATTTAATTTTTATTCTTTGCTGAGAATTTTATTGGAGAGATTTAGCTATATAATGTATGTATTAATGTGATTAACTTCTGATTTTTCCTTTTGATAGGAATGCCTTGTTTTCTCAGTTTGAGGCATTCTTCTGATCTATGGTGAACAATATCTATAAGCAAAAGGGAATTGAAATATCTTCCCCAGGTTAGTTTTAATTTTGTTTAATGGATGAAGGAAGGACGAAAGGCAACCTCTTCCCCAGGGTTCTTCAATATCAGAACACGAACCTAATTAAGGGATTTGAGATCTTTTTTTGCATAAATTGTTTTAAGAACTGAGAAATGTTTAAGGCACCTCCTGGAGGGAGGTGCATGGCTCCTGGCACAAGAATGGTCTGAGGACTCATTCAGCATCTTCTGGCATCCAGTCCCCATTGTGCCATTTTGCTGTGTGTTTGGGTTCTGTATATCAGATTTCTTTTTCTTCTTGCTTCCACTCCTCTAAAATGATGCCAACAGTTGGATTATACCATGTGGGGAGTAAGGAGGTTGATTAGACAATATACGTGAAATATTCAGTTGATGGAAAATGTATATAGTACAGTGAGGCTATGATTATTAGTCATGTCTTTAAAAAATCTTGTGCTTAATGTCAGGGCCTTCTGCCTGCAAAAGAGAGAGCAGACTTTTATGGTGGAATTGTAGAGAGCTATTGTAATTAAAGTTACAGTCCCTCAACATTTGTATTCTATTTGGGATGTCACTTCCAGTAAGCTTTTTAAAAATGTAGTGGTGCAAATGGAAAAGTTTCAGCAAATATTAAATGTAACAATGGAGACTTTTGTTTCCTCATTAAACCATTTCTTGATGTTTCCTGATAGATTTTCATCTAAACACTTGCTAATCCCAGAGCTCTGACAGGCAAGGCCTGCTGAATTAGGCCAACCACTGCTACAAATAGCTACTGCACATGAAACAGTAATCATTGCTTTCCAGTCTATTATTAGATTAACTTCATAGGGATTGCTTTTTTCTCCTGTGAGTTGATGCATAAATGACATGCTTTACCCTCCAATAAATCTAACAGCAGAGTGGCTATGACATGATGTTCATACCCCTTAGTCCCATGACAGATTATTTTTGATTGCTGCAGAAGTTTACAGCAGCTTGAAACCATTAGAATTTAAAGGCATCATTGAAATTTTACAGCGTACCTGACTCAGACACAACATGGCTAGTACTGAGCTAAGTTTGCGGTGTATGGGCTCTGCGTTGTGATTACCTGTCACAGGGAGTCTTACTTACTTATAGTGATCCCCAGCTGTCGTTCAGAGGAGGTGGACAGGCTTATGGCACCGCACGTTTGAGGTCTCTCCTTGGAGAACGTATGTTCGTGTGCATAATGTTCACCTGGAGACAGTTTTAACAGTTGAACGCATGTGGAGACCATGTTATACACAAACCATGTTATACACAGAGCATGTTATACACAAACTTCATGTACTTGTGTGGACGAACATAGTGAAAAACATTTGAACCTTTGTTGCTTGTTAACCTTAAGATTTTTAGGTTGGTGATGGTAACTTTTTTCCCTACTTAGCAATATATACAAGTTTGCATTGTTACAGGATGAAGTTCAGTTTTAGTAGCATGTGTGTGCTTTTTTTAAAATCTGTTTTTTTCCCAGATTTAAAAACTTTGTTTTTTCCTGATGAAACCCAGATAAAGTTTGCAAAGCTCAAGACTCTTCAAACCCAAACTGTTTACTAGTATTTATCTCTCATGTGAATGAATGACTGTTTTTGGCTCTGGTTCTAAACTGGTTTTGCCTGTTATTTCATACAGCTGTCTAAAATTTGCTGCTTTTAGATACAAGAAACACAACTATGAAATTGCTACCTAAGTTAATAGGAAGATATACATTGATTTCCATTGATTAGTATGTGTGTTTGTACATATCTAAAAAGTATCAGATTAAACTGAGCTCTGTAGATTCTGGTAAATCTCTCAATAGATTTCTATTTGATGTAGTTCATTAAAAAAAAAAAAAGTCTTTTTCATCTCATGGCTTTGGTTTTGTATTCTGGACAAGGTGATTGAACCTACTTGTGTTCTAGGTATGTCGAGCAGATTCAGGTCAATGGTATCAAGTAGAGAACAGTCTTAACATAGATCTACGGTAGCCTGACAGTTTTATACTTGACAAATATCCTTTCTGAGGAATGGCATCATAGAGAATAAGAAATGAGGATAGCTTAAATGATACATATCGTTGATAGATAACTGAAATTCTCCAAAGAAAGCTTTAAGATACTTGCTCTAATTAGGCTGCCCTTTTTTCTCAAAAAACAGAGCAAAACAGATGTTTAATAGTTACATGGATTGAGTCCTTAGTAAGTTGGTTTTGGAAATGGGTTCAAGAGTTCTGCATGGATTGTGATCATGGGTTAACTTTTTCTGAGTGCTCTTTAGCAGAACTGTCCTTTTCTGTTTAAGAGAGGAAATGGAACAGGAAGTGACGAACAGATTTTTTTGTGGAATTCTTAAGCTCTGTAGTTTTATATATCAGTGTGCTTATACTATAATCTTTTGGGGAATAGTACTGATTTTATTACAGTAAAATATTTATGCCTTAAGAGGAGAATAATTTAAAAAGATACTGAGAAGGCATTTGGAATTTCCAAATGTGAACTTTCACTACAGAACCTTGAGCATCAAAAGCTATGCTCATTAAGTCAGGGAAGGGAATTAATACTTTCTGTACCCAGGCATGTATTAAATTTGGTCTTATTAGAACATCTTGAAATTTTATTTCAAGTATTTACAGCATTCTTTAACGGGGTTTCAGTATCATCTCTGTGACACTGTTTACTTGCAAATTTGAATACCTGAGCTGCCTAACATAAGCCTAGTTGTGGTTGGTCTACACTGTTGTTAGAGCAGTATAGATAAGGCTGAGTGGTGTTTATGGTACTGTGCTCACCTGTAAGGTCTGCAGGAGTGACCTCTTTTCTTTTTCTCAGTATGGGTGTTTCTACCTATTTTGTGATCTTTAGTTTTATAAATGATGATGAAGTTATAATCAGTTAGGGTCTGTCTCACTAAACCTTCTGCAGATGAAATAAAAGGTGTTGACAATACAGGGAACCATACAATTTCGGAATTAGGCCATTTTTCTTCTGACCTGTGAGAGTCAAAACTGAAAGGAACTGAAGATTAATCTGTTTTTTATATCCATATGTAACCTTGCAACATGTGGATTAAATCTTCTCTGCACCTGTAGTATAACATTTTCCTCATGCTACAGAATAGTACCTTAACTAAAACCACAGCAGCTTTCTAATGACTTCAAAGAAATGAAAAACCATATTCAGGTTGAAAGCATTTTGTTGTTTGTCATTTTTAGCACAGTGCATATTAAATGTAATAACTGATGAGTTTAGTAGAATAATCTCTTACCATATGCAACAAGCATGCTTCGTAAGTTATATACATCTTTAATAACTGTTAACTTTTATAGAATTTGTTGCAACAACTCGTTCTGGGAATGCTGTATACTTGTGTTTTCAATTGAGGTTCCAGCATTTGGTTGAAGTATCTTCTGTACTTCCATCATCTCCTAATTTCCTTCAGAGAAAAGAGAGAACAATCTGCGTGTTGGGTGGGAGGAGGAGGGAATGCTAATTTAAACCATGTAATAAAAAGGTAATTTAGCAAAACTATTAGTTTTGGGGTTTTTACTATTTTAAGCCTATTATTTTTAAAATTACTTCTGTATTAAAAAGGCTGTAAAACTACACTGAATGTCAGCACATTGCATCTTAATTCTCATTTTCCTTTGCATGAATAGTAAAATCTTTATAAATTGAGAACTAAAATTAATTGAATAAACTTCAGTTGAACATTTTTATGTTTCTGTTTGAATTAAAAAAAGCATATTGTAGACTTTTTCAAGAACATTTAATGGTTTCTAACATTGACCACACCTCTAACACAGTACAGGAAAAAAGTGCTGATGGAGGGAAAGAGACCCCAAGAACAAATGTTAATTAGCATTATATGATTTACAGCTGTGTTTACTGCTGTAGGATAATTGTCAACACCCATATCTATCACTAGATCATAGTTCTCCATCCAGTAAAGAACCACTATCAGCAACTGCTGTTTTCAGCCTAACAGCCAGTGAGTTGCACCAGTTCAGCATGGAAGCCTACCTGGAGAGACGGACTACAGGAGAGACTAGATAACTCTTATTATTTTTTTTTTGCCAGATCACTTTTAAGCTGAATTGGTTTATCTAGTTCCTACAAGCTCCTCACAAGGAGGAACTTTGTATTACAAAGGTAATACAGGGGATTGGAACCAGATTAAGTAGATGCAAGACTGGAGCAGGAGAGCAGAGGGCTGGTGCTGTACACGTAGCAGCTGCTGGTACTCCCAGCTTCAGGCAAATACTTATGGGGTGAGATCTAGCTGGCTAAGAAACTGAATGAGAAAAAGGAATCTGTAGGTTAAAGTGGATCACAAATGGAATTGCTCATGGCTGCATGGGGTTTTCTGTTTTGGTGTGTTTGGGGCTTTTTTTTTTTTTTTGTAAAATGCTAGTTCTTACTTTAGGGTGTATTAACAATGTGCAGCGGTGCTGGTGTCTGCATTGCAGGGGAGGCCGGTGCTGTAATACTGGGTGTAGAGGGAGGTGAGCACCCCACTTGCAGAAAGCAGTAGATTCTCCTCACTTGTTAGGGTTTTGTGGTGTCTCCTACACTGCAGTAATGAGTTCTTGTTGTTACACACAGTGGGCTTTACAGCATGAGATGAGGTGGAACCGAGCTGTGACAAATAGTCACTGGAAACCACAGAGGAAGGCAGAATGCAGAATATAAGCATCTTTTCTGCATCTCTGAAAGGTACTAAATGCTTCTTGAAACAGCAAGAGTGCTGTTTGGTTTGGGTTTTTTTCCTGGTCTCTGAGGTGGAAGTGATGTTACCTGCAATTTCTGAGCCAATACTACGGCTTAAATATTATTTACTTCTCCTGGTGTAACTTGATTGTTAATGGATGACAAACTCTAAAAGTGCCTCCTTCCTTCTGAAGTTAAAACCAGCTACAATCCATTTAGTATAATACAAATCACAAAACAACCCACATATGTTAATTAAGAGGACATACAAATTAAAGATATTACCTTTCAGTCATTGTTTCTAATGGTTGAAAAATGTTGTGATAAACTATTAATCATGTTCTGTTACCCTGTAACTTCCAGAAGTTTTATGATTTTCTGAAAATCTAATGTCAATTTAAAAGTACAAATGACTGTAGCAACAAATGCAGAAGATAGCATTTAGTAAATCCAGGATACTCATATATAAACAATGTATTTTCATGCGAGTTTATTAATATAAATAGAACAACTGTTTATAGCAAACCCCTGTTATTATTAATGACAGTGGGAAATTAGAATGACCTAAACTTTTTATTTCCTGTTGATGTTTATTGTATTCTGTATATTTAAAGTTACCAAATAATTGATGCTCATGAACTCCTTTTGCATCACTGTGTGATGCTTTAAACAGCTTTTGCGTGCAGTTACATTTTGAAGTGATGGTGGGTCTTTTGGAACAGTTTAAGTAGTTTACTGCATGTTTACATCTATCGATGCTGTCCATCTCTGATGTCAAAGTAAAAAGATACAAACCCTGTAACATGGAGTTTGCTGTTCTTGTGAGGGCAAGGAACTTTTTTTGCGATTGTCCTCTTGGCATTTCAATTCACCTCCATTAGGCTCCTGAAAATGAGTAACGGTTGAGGTCATGGCACCAAGTAAAGTAATTTTTGTCGCAGTGGCCTGTGTTTGCAGGAAATGATGAAACATGATGCCAATTCCTGTTAGTTACTATCACATTTCCACCCCATTTGCCTTTGGGCCACTTTGAGGGTATGTAAGAATCTCGTGGGATCATGTCTTGATGACCCAGTCATAAGCTCAAGTTGAAGAATGTCCTTTTGTTTTAAATATCTGAATCTATATTGCCTAAAACTGGGAGGTCCTGGTATTGTTTTTACATATTTTCTAAATATTATAAGAAAGTAGATCTGTTTTGTAAGAGTTTAAAAAAAGATATTGAGATCCTAAGTCAACTCTTGCAATATTTGCTGGAAGTTAAGTGTTAACGGTCTGTATTTCACTGCCTACATACTGCTCTTTTTTGTAAGAAGCAACAGCAGGTTCCATTACATGCTAGGAAGAACTGCGAGAGGTTCATAGACTTCGAGCCTTTGGCCGTGGTTGCAGCCTGTCTTCTAGTTGTGGTCATTAGAAGTTAATGGTTCTATCTTCAGGCAGTCCTCATTACTGCTCCCCTGCAATTGTCCCCTCCTATCTGCAGGCTGAGCTGCTCAGGACGCCCTTTCTTAACCCTTTTTAGTCAGGTTAGTTTAACAATTGAACGTGTTTTTGAAACAAGTTACGGAGTTACTGCAGGAATAGCACAGCAGACAGATCTGACACACCAAACTACTGGAATTTTCTTCATCTTAGTCAATAGACTATAGAATGAAAATAGTTTGTATATGTTGCTACCCAAAAGTTTATTACAATTATCTTTAAACAAGTTGTTGTGCTTTAGCCCCTGTCGGTAACGAAATACCACGGGGCCACTTGCTCACTCCTCCTCCTCCCCCACCGGGATGCGGAGGAGAATTGCAAGAAAAAGGTGAAACTTGTGGGCTCAGATAAGGACAGTTTACTGGGACAGCAAAGGAGAAGGAAAATAACAGTAACAATAATTGTAAAAGAATATACAAAGCGAGTGATACACAATGCAATTTTCTCACTGCCTGGAACCTGCTCAGCCCGTCTCCCCAGCCTGTTCCCCCCTTTATATCCTGAGCATGATGTCATATGGTACGGAATATCCCTTGGGCTGATTTGGGTCAGCCTTCCTGGCTGTGTCCCCTCTCAGCTTCTTGTGAAAAGTAACTATATCCCAGCTGAAAACCAGAACAGAAGCTCATCCAGGATTTTGCAAACATTGGAAAACAGCAAACTACAGTAAATGAGCTATTATATACTCAACCAATAAGTGACAAAGTAAATTATCTGTAGCAATTTATTATAGTGGATTAATTGTTTTGCCTTCTTGTTACGCTTTTAAAAATTTTCTTCTGATGACTTAGTGCCATCTCATAGGCTTGATGTTGACACAACAGTAGCAGGGCTAGAAAATACAGTGTATTTAAAGCAAGTTTTATCCTGTTAAAAGATCTGAACTTGTCACATTTTAAATATGAAAAGTCAGAGATCTATCCACTTAGCGTCCACAAAATTCTGCTAATTTATTGCCATCTTTTTCTCATGCCTTCATACCCACCTGCCCACGTGTGCACAGTGCGGTGCTTCATATGCCTTTGCGTAACTGCAAAGGGAGAAGAGAAGTTCTTTCCTAAGCCTACTGTCCTGTTACTCTTCTAAACATGCTTGTGTGCGTGCGCATCCGAGCGTGGGCATGTGTGCACGTGTATACACACACCCATCAGAGCAGTGTTGACATATCTTTTCTATTTGCTATCAGTTATAAATGCTGGGATTACCTGGGCAATTGTTTTCTCAGAATGCCATAATGTAATCTCAAACCTAATACTCCAACAACCATGCACTAATTAAAACTGCAATTATATTTTTGCTCAAACAAAACGACTTAATAAACATTATCACAAACTGTTTACCCTTCCCAAAAACAATTTATGCTCACTAATACAATTTCCCATTAAAACTGCTGCCAGGTAAATTAAAAACTCTTGAAATAGTAAGTAAGTGGGAAATTAATTCAACAGTTTAATCTAGAGCTAATAACAGTTGCAAGCTCAGAAAAAGATTGCTACAGCGGGGAGTTAATTAACAGCTTATTCCCCATTTGATAAAAGTAATCCACTCTAATTCCAGTGTAATTTACCTCAATGTAATATAAAACCACAAGCTGCTTCTGGTGCTGGTAATTATTAGCCTTGTCCTGTGGCCACATTGACAATAAAAGTCAGCAGTATCTTAATAATAAGAGGCAGTCTGCTAAATGCCCACAATTAAAGATGTAACATGAAATCTTGAAACTGCAACAATCATGTATATTGCTAAACAGACTAGAGGTACAATTTCCACAGAAAGAAGCACGGCTAATTGCTAGTCCTAGTTCTAATAACCAGGTGTGCCTTTCATAAACCCGGGTCATTCTGCTGCGGGAAGTTCTGTCTAATAAATGCACTGGAGAGCCTGTAGGATGGAGGTTACAAACAGGTCTGCTTGTTGTTTCAACTTCTGAGCGAGCCAGTGTGGCTGCAGTTTTATTCTGTTATGTTCTCTGTTCTGCAAATGAAATACAAAGTCATGAGCTCTTGACCTGAAAAATCATACTGATCATAAGTTCAGTGGAGCTCTTTTGACCTCAGCTATATTGAAGTCTATTTTCCTTGCTTTTCTCTTTTTGTGGGGTTAAAACCAAAGATCACGTTTTATACATTCATTTACATATATATGCGTGCATGCACACGCACACATATGCAAACATATATACAAACATTCATCTGTACAAGTATAAGAGAAATATATTTTATTAGAAAAGTTCTTGTTTAATCCCAGGATAATATTTTCTGATAATTATTTTGATTTTCTCTTGAGCAATCATGACAGTCTGTCACTAGGGAACTCAAACTTTATTTAAGTACTGCCAGCTTTTTTAGTTTGTTTTCTGAACGTCAGGTAGACTCCCTGGTTGGCTTGCATGGTGTGTTCTTAGCACTTTCATTGTCACTGATCTAAGAGTGTCATAGTAAGGATAAGTTAGTACACTGTAATCACAATTTAACTTAAGTGCATAAAATTAAATAACCTATTTAATCATATAATACTTGAAATAAGATACTTGACATACTGATACTTGAAATAAGAAATGTGTGGCATTATTTTAACCCATTGGTTATTAACAAGGGGTGAGTTGTTTTGATTTTCTGCTGTCACCTAAAGCATTTGTTTACAATATCAATGTACTTTTGTAACTTCCTTCCGGGGCTTTGATGGATTTCTCAGAAATAAAATGCCTGCTGGGAAATGCTCCATTGGATAGCAGTTGCTAACAAATACATCTGATGTTGTAATTGTGGCATTTTTAAAATTATACTAAGCAGAGAAAGAATTAGCTTTAAAAGCTAACTTTGAAAAACAAAGCAAAGGTTCTAGGATTGTATGCTTACGTAATTATAAAAGTATCAGCTGGTGACAGAGATGAAGACAGTGACTGTAGTGATAGTTCAGTTACAGATACGGTATTCTTTCCCACATGTTCTTCAAGAAATTTGAATTTTCTTGGGTTCATGCAGAGACAGATGTTTAGAACTGAATTAACACTTTTGGCATGTGTGAGATCTGGTAGGATATCCTGCATTTTTCTGCTAGTGCTGGCTAGCAAAGCCAATACTCTTTTTTTCTACATAAATGTGGTCTTCCTTATTTGAAATATTAAGGTTTTTTCAGGTGGAAGTTTTGTCTCCTTTCGATACTGATTTTTAGTTTGAGTAATGAGCGCTTGGGCAAGGAATGTTTGCCAAGGAGACCTGGGAAATAGCACCCTATTGTACACACTTCTTTCTTGGCAGATAGCTTGCTCTCCTTTGCTGAGGCTTTTTTTTTTTTTTTTTTTTTAAACTGCGAGGATGGTTGAACACTGGAGCACCCAGTGGAGTGGAGTCTCCATCCTTGCATGTGCTCAGAACCCATCTGGACACTGTCCTGGGTGACCCTTTTTGAAGAGGGACATTGGACTTGCATGATCTTCAGAGATCCTTTCCAACCTCAGCTGTTCTGTGACATTTCTTAATGCACTGGAAAGTCTCCTTAATCTCATGACAATTTATTTTTTTTGAGGTTTCTATTTCAGGCTTTTTCCATCAAATAAGACAAGTTAAGAGTGGTTAACTGAGTGAAACAGAGAGGAGTAGATTGAGTACCTGAAATGATAGGGTTTTTTATTTCTGGTAGCAGTAAGAACTCTTAGGAGAAACTGTTTGAGTCTGACGATAACTACACTTAAACTTTGCTACTAACTGCGACTTCATTTATTGATATACTTAGCAACAATCACGTCTACTAAGTTTAAACTTAATTTACAGTTCTGAGTTTGGAAGGAATTTTAAATTTTTGTTGTTAAACAAATTATCATTAAAATAAATAATCTTGACTGTAAAGGATTTTCTTTCCTGCGGCATAGGAGTCATCCATAATCTGTGTTTTGTCTATATACAAAATCTCTAGTATGAGTGAACTGATGCTTAAAATCCTGTAGGTCAAGGATCGAAGCCCAGTCATTGTGGATGCTCAAACTAGATAGGTCTAGAAATGAATTAGCACACCTCATCAGCTGCTCATCCTTGCTAACACAGTCCTCTCTGCTTTCATTGCAATCACTGTGTCCATGCTAGCAGAGCCGGGGCAGACAGAGCAGTTCTAGCACAGCAGTTTGGACTGAATTAAAATCAGCCCTGAATTACACAAGTTAGTGAACTGCTCTGCAATGCAACTTGGGCTGAGGTGTTCTAATAGCCAGGTAAAGTCTTGGATTTAAGTATGATTTCACAGCCGAGTAATTTGTATTTTTTCTTTAATCATATTTGACAATTCAGGAGAAAAATATTCATGAAATATTTGAAAAATTACATTTTGGTATTCTCATTGCCTGTTGTTCAAACATACCTACAAGGTTGTCGTTATGTAAGGTTATATATAAATGAATACAATATTCTGAAAGATTATGGTACTCTGACAGATTTAATGCTTATTTAGTATTTAACACTTCAACTGGACTGCGTAGGGTATAATTCTGAAGGGCTGAGATTTGCAGGAGAAACTCAGGGTATTGCCGTGGATGTCTTACGATGGAGAGTTGAATGGAGAGGTTCCTCCCAAGCTGTGTGTTCTGGCTGTTGTGTGGAGATGGCCAAAAGAGTTATATGTCCACTTCAGAAATGCTATAATTTACAGATTGATGCATTAAAATAAACTGACACCAAAAAAGCTGCTGTCATTGACAATCCTCTGGTAAGGTGAGCTTTCCTTTTCAGTAACTGCTGAGTCAGGTGAGTGAGCACAAGATGGGGGGAGTCCCCTTTGGTACTGTTGAGGTGACAGTGTTAGTATAATTATCCTCTGGTTTAAGAACAGGAGTCCTATTCTGCATCATCCTAACATGCTTTGGCGGGACACTGAGAGGCAGCAACTGCTGGATCAGAGGAAACTGTAGCTTCTGCAGGCCGCGGAGCATGGGAGATGCTCATGGGCACATCGCCAGGGATGCGCAGCAGAGGGCAGGGCAAGGAGCAGGTTGCATGCTGCTGCAGGCAGGCAGGGGCTGAGCAGTGCACTCATCCAAAATCACCATTGGGTTGTACAGACAGATGCCCTCAGTGCTGGTGCAGCTCCCGCTGGCCCGTGTCACTGCGATGCAGATTTTGGCTCACCACCGTGGTGAGAATATCTGCTGTTAGTCGCATCCCCTGCACAGATACCTGAAGCATGAAGCAGAGAGACTAAGAACGTGCCTGTGTACAGGGGACAAACATAAACTCTCTTCAGTTGGTTATTCACCAGCAGTATTGCAGTCAGTCTCAAGGTGCATTAAAATAACCTCAGGGACACAACTTGATTTCCATATGAGGCACGGTTAAACTTGTTAATCATCATGGATAAATGTGGGGAAAAACCCAGCCATCAGGGACCCAGGATTTAACCAATGCTTCTTGCCTCTTATAAATGTACATTTCTAAAGAACAGATACATTTGGAGAGGGCATATGCAACTAAAACCAATGGACCGTTAGAATAATTTTTTCTAAAAAAATCTTAGATTTCACCAAAATATTTAAAAACCAAATCAACATTCTGTGTACATTATTATTGAGTGCAGTCTATTTACTTCCACGATATGCAAAAATAAAGTTCTGCCATATTCTAGGGAGTTCACCGTTTGCACTGATTCTGACTGTTCCACAAAGAATTTCATACTCAGAAGGATAAATTCACAATGCAAGTGGCAGCCTGTGAACCTGGATTGCTCTTGGATTGCATGCATGAGTAAACAGAAATGTGTTAGAGGACCATACTGATAATCTGTATAGGCCTCTTGTGTAATCTGGGCTGTGAAACTTCACTAAGTTATTCCTGTGGTAAGCCTGCAGAACCTGAGCAGCACATCCAGTCCCAGCTCAGAGATTCAAGTGATGGAGAATTCATCCCATGCCTTGGTAAATTTTCCCCAGTGTTTGTTTGTTTATTTCTGCTGTTAAACATTGACCTTTTTTTCCAGTTCATGTTAAAATTTCTGCCTATTTCTGCAAATTCATTGAACTTTATCTCCATGGCCAAGTGCTTGTCATTTTTTTTTCACCTGTTGCTTTTTTCCCCTCACTCAACCCTGAAATCAGTGAGCTAGGAGCAGATGTACCTAGTGAACGGGGAAGTGTGAGTCCCTGACATAGAAAGAGAAATTACATCGGTAATGTTGGTAACAAAAGTTGATAGGGAATACAGCTATATGGACTGGCCATGGGAAGGATGATTTCAAAGCTGTACGTTCAGGAGAGAGCTAGGTGATGCAATTCATGATTTATACACAATTTAAACTCATGTTTACAGTCATATAACTTGTTAGCACATTTTTAGCATGTCATTTATTTTCTTATACCCAGTTTGTCTGGCCTTTCAGATAACTTCCATTATGCTAATGTAATTAATATAAATTCTAAAAAGCAGGATTACAGCAGTTTATTTCAGGAGTGTCTACTTTGCTTTTTTAGTTTTCTTTCCCATGCTGCCGCTCAACGTTTCACAACTAATGCTAAAATAACCTGCTTTTCTGCAGTTCTTTCTGGCATGGAAGGGCTTTCCTGTATTTCTCTGCCTCATTGACTCTCCATCTCATTTAAAAATCTTTGCTGAAAATACATCTTTTTCCCCTTGCATGACCCTCATAATTTTTATCTCTCTCTGCTGTTATTTTAGTATGTAATTTTACTTTTAAACTAGCTGATGGCCCTTCATTTGAGAAAGGGCAATCAATAAATTATGTGCTGATTGTGGATATTCTTCATCATATTTTTGTATTTCATTGTCCAGACTGTAACAGTTGATATATATTTTTGTTGTACTTTTTCACCTTCTTTAGAGTATCATTATTCTTGGCTTTTAATAATTGAAAGAAAATTCAATCTTTTTCCCTCATGAAAGGGAGAATGAAAGAATGAATCTCTACCTGCTAAATATCATTTATATCAGTTAATGGCCTTCGTGAGGAAACACAAGCTTGACCAAACTCAACATGGATTGAGCAAAGAAAGTGCATGATTTTCCTGAATAATTTTTAGGTCATGCCACTAAATCATCAACTAATACCTGCTAGAGGAATAAACTTCTATGAAAAACCAACCAAGAATTTCTGAAATTCCTTTTTTATGAAAACAGAAACTTTTTTGGGGGGGGAACTTATGTGGCAGCTTCAACAAGAATGGTTTGTAAGATCCACCTTGGTCCTCTCCCCGAGGTGTGAAGGGGAGCTTTGCATCCTTCAGGCAGACTTCAGGGTAACTAGAATTAGAGTGTGCAGAGTGGGCTGTGCAAGGCTCAGCTTCATTGGGCTTCATTTTCCATTGGCACAAGTTTGCACAAAGAGGAGAATAATGTTGGTGGGAAGTCAGCCTCTCCTAGGGGATTTAACTCATTACTCCAATGACAGATCTAACATGAGTGGGCTGGCAGATGTGGTGTGGCCCAGTGTCATGCTGCTGCCCACATTTTGAGACCCTTTGTGTATGTGCGGAGGCAACTATCGTCCAGGCGTGCTCACTCCATCATGGCCAGCCTTGGTTCTTGGCCAGGCTTTTTTTGCTATAATTTTGTGTGGCTTCGTGGTTGGGGTTTTTTTCAATGTAGAGAGTGTGCCAATGACTGTAACTAAAATTTATAACTAATAGAAAGTTTGCAAGAGTGAAGTTTACAGAAGTAAGATCCTACCTATGGTAAACGTGCTCAGTTCTGACAACTCAGAGGTCTAGGTATGTGTGCAGGTACTCAAGCATAAATGATGTTGTCCTTTACTCTCAGATGTAAACAGATTTTTCTTACAGGTTAGTTCTGTGGTTTCATTATGTGCTAATTAAGAAAAAAAATATGATAGAACTGAGCAACTTCTGGCAATTTAGAAACTTCTGCCCATGAAACTTCACTTTTAGCATTTTTGTCAGCAATTGCTTCCTCAAAAAGATGATTGGAACATGATGAGAAAAGTTTGTCTTACTGCTGTTTTACATTTTTTTTTTATTCATTTAACATTAAATATCTGCTTATAGTAGCACCACGTGCATATGAGTTAGTTTCTCAGTTTTAGGAAAGGTTGGTGCCGGTTCATCTTCGTGCTGTCATTGATAACTAAATTGTAATATTTAAAAAACCAGGAACATATTCTTAGGTCATCTCAATGTGTGAATTCAGTCTTGTAAAGATTTTCATTATGGTTTGAGGGATGAGATGTGCATCTTATTCATTTGCTCATACAGATTCTAGCTGCTGACCCATTCATCAAATGCACAAGTCCAGGCCAACAGGAATGATCTCTCCAAGAAAGATAAAGAGGAGAAATTTCAAATGGAAGACATTGTTCTTTGTATCAGCTTACCTCATCTGCCATCACTTGTAATTGATATTATCTAGTTTGTCATCTGCCACTGTACCTAAGCACTGCATGCGATGAGCGCAGCTGGGGGAAAAGGGGCAAATAGGAGCCATAGAGTTTATAAAATAAAACTAAGGGACTTCCATTTCCCAAATGTTTCATGTGCTGTTAAGGGAGTGCTGGAATATTTTTAGAAGCCTTTCAATTACTTCAATCTAGCAATTTCTGAAAAAAAGAGCAAGCAGTAACACATTATTGGCGAGGGAATGTCATCAGTCAGCCAAAAACCAACACAAAGAGAGACTACCTTGCAATCTGAAAATGCTGATTGCACTTTCTGTGAAGCCAACAGCAAAAATATGCTTATTTTATTTCTTACTTTTGGTAAACAGCTTAATTAATGAAAATCTCATTGGCTAATGCTATGCCTGCAGCATTGCAAATGAATGTGTTCGTATTCGACTGTTAGAGCTCCCAAAACTTTGAAGCTGACACTCAATTTTGTAAATGTAAACCAGCAAGAACTTAGTATATTTTCAAACTCCTTAGCAAATTAAAAGGGCAGCTCCGACAGTCATAAAGATTATTTACTAACTTTTAAATAAACTCACCAGTAAATTGTATCATGAAACATGTCGGTGTATCCAGAGTGCTTCTAAGCGTGCCAGATGATTTGGTAACAAATATTCAGTGCCAGTCTGGCCAGAAAGCTTTGATACAAAGACTCCTGCTTCAGAGATTACTTTCCAGGTTAAACAAAAATTATCATATTACAATTTTCTGAAATGCATGAAAAGCTCTTAGAGTTGGTCCCTCTGGTAGAATTCTAATAAAAATTTGGTAAGGAATATCTCCGGAGTGAGCAGTGTACTGGCTATGATTATTTACTTAATTACTGATTTCAAGATCTACTTTTTTATGTGGTTTGTTTCTTTCCTTTTTAAGAGTATTAACATGAGAAATCCTGATAAGATAGCTTTCATTTCTCTAGGAGAGTATGAGTAAGCAAGGAGAAGGAAGCAAGTTGCTTTAATTGCAACAGTGCTGCTTTCTCAAAATTCAGTTCTAACTATCCTGAAGTCTGTTCAACTTGGTAATGATATTGTTTGCAAACTCCTAAAAGTGGGTAGCCAAAATATTTATTTTGACGTGTATTTTTATTAAACTAGACAGTATTATTACTGCCACAGATTAAAGACCGGTAATGTGACTTTAATATTGTTATTAGATGTTAATGTCTTAGGATAGCACTCTGAAGATGAAATAGTTCTCATTTACTTTTCACCATAATGAATACTAATGTGTCAGGGGACAACAGAGATCTTTGCCTTCTGTTCAGTTTGGCCAAATAGGAAAGACAAGAACGGAAGACAATGATCAGTCATCTGCGAGTGAATGCAACTGGAAGTTGTGAGTAAAGGCAATTGAAATCCAGTCCAACAGATCTCCCTCTCATTTTCTGTTTTGACTAAATAAAATAAGAACAGACAGTAGGCTGTCCAATTTCCAAGACTTATAGTGGGAATTATTCATAATAGATTTGTTATTTCTACAGTGGTTTACAATACCATTTCATCTCATTATTGGTGATGTTATGCTCATCATATTAAGAGCTCTTTCAGGAAGGGCAAACTAACTCATTTCCTGGAGAGAGTTTGTTTTTTGCACTTACAACTAGAGACTAAATACTTTTGCTCAAGAACAAAAATACTTACTCTTCTGGACAAAGTTAAAGTAATGCTGTCTTCAGTAAATCTAGGTACCTATCGCAGGTGTAACAGAACAAAATCTAGTTTTATTAGTATGTACAGAGGAATATGTCTCTTTACCCATGGTTAAAATTGTTCAGGGCAATTTTTTTCAAGCTGGGAGCCCACATGTAGTTATCAGAACCTGTTCGCTCTTTGAATCCACAATAAAACACCTTAAATATAGTTTATAGTGAATAACAACATGGACATATGTTGAAGTGGTTACAGACTATATTTTTATAGTTTTACAATGTTTTGGTTGTGGCAGCAGAAATTACATACGAATTTGGAATGTATGCTATCTCTTTCTCGCTCCGCTAAGCCTAAAGGGCTTCGCAGATGTTGAATAAAAAAGCACTCTTCCTCACCGATGCTTGCCTGACTCAGTCCCAGTTCCATAGGTTTGGGAGCTCTAAGGCTTGCAGTCAAATTTGCTGTCTGAAGAATTGGCAAAAAGTTTGTGCATGCGTTTGTCACGCGTACGTCATCGTAACACAGATATTAAGGGTGTAGTTTATAGACATGTTACTGCTAAGCACCTAAGAACAGCTGTGGAATTCATTGGATGCAGTTGTATTTCATCACCAGAGTTTTGAGTGCTGCTGAGTCTGGAATATCCTGAAAATCAAATTCAGTCTATGTCTAGGCACGCATATAATGTGAGAGTGTATCTTTTCAGTGTTGTGGATTTCTTCTAGCAGTAAATAAACAAAATACAACAGCATATCTTCTACTAGATTTTACATTATTTAGGAGAAAAAGGTTCTATGGGATATTTTAATCACGGAGCTAGTTAACATATTTTAATTAAGTATTTTCGTCCATGATGTTATTTAATGCAAATTATTTTATAAAGATGACTAGCATTTTATGTCAAGCATAAATGAAAAAGCAGCAGCCTTGCCTGTTACTGCAGGGTCTGTGCTTTGTCAGCAAGACTCGCTGGTATGACAGCACTGAGGACTCCTGTGCCACCTACGAGGAGTGGCCACTGCTGGCAAGGCTTGGGTTCAGTTCTGTTGCACCTCTCCGTGCTGCTATTTTTCTTTGGAAAATTTCCGTATTTAAAAAGAAAACAAAAGAAAACCTTGTAGTGATAAATTTTTGTTTCAGGCTGTTATTTTTTTAAAAGGTGCAGTTATTGATGTCTCCATACCAGATGGTGTGATCCCATGATGCCTCTTATAAAATGTGATATATAAGCATATATCTGAACAGTTCAGTGTTCATAATACAAAACAGTCTTATGATATGTTCCAACAGATAGTGATCTCCTACATTTTTCATTTCTTGTTTGCTGGTTCTTCCACATCCTACTTCTCTGTTGCTTAGAGAGAGACACGAGGTGGGTATGCACCCTCGCTCTGACGAGAATGCACGTTTACGCTCAAGCTAATACCTTCAATAGCTTCCATCCTCAATGTATTTTCAATGTTTTCTGTCCTGGAAAACAAGATATTTTAATATTTCTCTGAATAGCTTTTCTATTTTGGTTTAACAATTAGCTGTCTTAATAGATTATTTTTTTTCTTTAAATTTCTAATCCTTCTGTTTCAAGTCAGGGATTTTAAAGCATCAGGTTTGCAATAGTGTAGATCAATACTAGCTTGCATTTGAAGTTGGGTAGAATATGAATGATGGAGTCCCAGTTTGACTGAAGGTGTTGTAAGTCTTTCTGTGACAGTAAACAGAAATAACTGAGGTGCTGAGAAACAAAAAAAGGTTTATTTGTGATGGATGGCAGGGTCTTGCTGGTAGGTTTAGTGCATAAAGGGAGGTGCATATTTGTAATATTTGAGAATGACATAGCTAAAATATTGCTGGGTGCAGGTGTTCTGTACCTGTAAGAGTCAGATCTAAGCTTATTGGGTTTTCTGGTCTGCAGAGATCTTCAGTGTCCAGGTGGGTTCAGCAAATCATACGTATTGCCTCAGCAGCAGAAATACAGTACATAAAGTAATAAATAATATAAAAAGGAGTAATAAACCATGTCCTTTTTTGTAAAACAGGAGGGGGAAGGCCGTGATATTTTCTATTTTTAAGAGATAAACAGAATAAAGAAGGAATGAATGAATGATTGCTTCGTGTGGTTAAATTTGTGGCTAGATGTTGGAGAGCAAATGGCTGAGGCTTCTTGTGCCTTTTTGTTTTCTTTTAAGTGGCCCTTGAGAAAGGTATCGTGATGAGTGGAGAAGTAGATGGGAAATCACCTCTTCCTTCCCTAGCTTACTTGTAGGGTTTGTGGTCAGATATGTCTCCTTTAATGATGATAAATACCTGACCTTATATCTTTGAATTTTCTCAGCTCTTTATCAGTTTCTTATCACTGTTAGAGTAGCATAATATAATAATTTGAAAGCAAGATCAGGAAGTTCTTTCCTTGTGTATAATTTCTGTATAGTTCCTAGGACCAAATGTTTGCATAACAGAGTACAATATTTTCTGTTGTAATGTATTTTTTTGTGGTATAAATCATTAATTCTTACCAAACTGTAAAAAGGCACTTTGAAGCTTGGGGCTGGGGCGTTTCCTGCCGCCACTGTTGTTTATCAGAAGGCTGAGCTGCCTGGACTGATGAAACTCCTTTGTAAATTTTGACTGTCTAGCCTGCTAAGTGGTTTATAGGTTTTTGCAGTGCTTCTAATGGCTAATGATAATTAATTTTTTCTAACAATAGTAATAATGTAAGCATATTGCTTTAATGAACGTTATGTCATCTTTTTCCTTAATTCACCAAGTTGTCTTCAGTTAGCAAACACTGTTATTACTGAAGAATTTGAAAGTAATAGGGTAAGGATTATAATTCATTCCTCCCTTACTACTATTTAGTTTATAAATTTGGATGTCCAAAAAACTTTTTAGGAGTATTAGAACTGTGAAATACTTTTGTAAAATGATTTGATACGCACTCTTGGCTGAGGATGCAGTTATTTGTTTTACTTGAATAATTCCAGTAACTTTTCTCAGTGTTCTGCACTTACCTCTAAAATTTCCTGCTAGGAATACAAGTGGTCCCCACTTAACAGCAGTAGTGGGTAATAACTCTTAAATTTGCCTATTATTAGGAAAATATATTCTTAAAATTCTTTATACATATCTAGCATTAGAAACAATAGCCAGGTTTGACCTGACTTCATTCCAGTAAGAAAAAAATCTAGCCAAAGACTTAAGAAAGAAGTTTTTCCAAATGTTGATACATGTTAAAATCTTACTGAACAGTTAAAACCTCAGGACTTCAACCAATTCATTTTAGTCATGATATGGCCTAAAGTTGAAGTATTTTATAAAAGCTAAACAATGCCAAATGCATTTGGCTGAGATCAAAAGCCAAATCTATTTGTTCTCTTTCATCTTCAGTGTTCCATTTCCTAGGAGTATGACCTTAGTCAAACATCTATTAAAGTTAGCTTTTGATCTTACTCCCTTTTTTACAAAAAAGAAAAAAAAAAAGCCAATCTTTAAAATTTTCTTCCAGAGACAATCACACTATTGTGTTTTAATGTTCCAGTAGTGTGTGAGTAAATAGGATTCTCTGATGTATGTGATAGAACAGTGGTTAAATGGGACAATCATTTTTGTGTCAGAGACAAGAATCAAAAGGAAGCATTCTTCAGAAGCTGTTAACTGGAAAAATCCCCCCAGGTCAGTGGAAACATGTTAACTGGTCAATGTGCTGCATTTTTTGGTCCTTTGATGAAAATGCCTTGTAATTTAATAACAGGTAGCTGTTCATTTGTAATACAATTTTCTCTTCACCAGTCAAAGCTGCCTAGTGATTAATCAGTAAAAAGGTTAATTTTCTTCTCAAGTATGAGCAGTTTAGTGGCTTTTTGAAAGAAATAAGGACAGATGGGATTGTGGATCTTACATCCTTTATTTCCTGAATAGAATTATAAAGATGTTTCTTGGTCATCTGTAAGTTCCTACACACTAGGGCGGCACACATTCCCTTCTGTGTGTCTCACATTCCCTTCTCAACTTAAGTGAAGTGATTAGGTCTTTCATAAATACTTACTGATTCCTCAAACTAGACAGAGGAATAAAATTACAGTTAAGATTTATATTTAACATAGTGAACTGGTCAATTAATTAATCCACCATAACTATCCTATTAAACCTACTCTTATCAATGTAGTGCCACTATTAGGGAAATCTCAATTAAAGGATATCGTAGAAAAATGCTGAAAAGATTGATTTAAAAGAAATATCTATAGAAGAAACAAAATATGTCTTTTACTAAACTATTAAATTGACAGATGTATTGCATGTTAAACTTCTAAACTCAGAGTTAAATGCTTACTGGAAACACATTAGATTCCCTAGATAAGTTTACAATAATATATAATACTCAACCTATCACTGAAGGAAAAAGCCCTAAAGTAGACTTAAACATCTCAGGTCTAAAAAGATAGCTGCAAAAAGTACAATATTAATATTAAGAAATGGCTGAGGACTGCAGAGTATAATAGTTTTGAAGGGAATGCTTGCAAGGGGTTACTTACATAATGTAGACTTCTGGAAAAGCAAGATGAATAGATATCTGCAATATTTTTCTGAATTGGCTAAAAAAAATTCAATACATCTTGGACATCATTTATATTGAATATATTTTTGTTTTTAAATTAAATTAATTTGACTTAAAAAAAATTGAGAATCTGTTTTGAGATCTGAATGTACTTTGACTACTGGAATAGTTGTGCAAAACCAAAGCTAAAAATGTTTGTTGCTGTAGTTTTGGAAGAAATGAAACTGCTATACTGATGCAAACTTGAGAGTAAAGACTAGTAGAGTTTATCTGTAAAGATTTGCAAGGGCAGAGAGAATATTTGCATAATTTTAGATTACTGAGTGTTTCAGTTCAGTGACTAAATTATTCCTCTCCTCAAGCCTGCATTTGGCTTGGAGGCTGCAAGTTAATTCAGCTTGACCAATGAGTAGAGACACATCCTTTAAGATTTTAAAAATTGTGTAGTTCATCTTCTGTGCGTTACTTTTATTCACCACCTGGAACAAGAAAATAAGCTTCCAGTCAGTGTCCTAGCTTTGAAAAATGTTTCTTACCTTGCATAGCATAAAATGGAAATAGCCATTCTGGCATAACTTCATTAAAAAAGAACATATTAACCTATTGGGACTAAATTATTTGTCTCCTGTGTTATTTCTGTAAGTAAATGTGCATGAATAATCTTCAACAAAAACTAGATAAAAATAACTAAAAAAGAGGAAGATCAGAACAATCAGAAGTAAAAAATGCTTTAAAAAAGAAAAACTTAAGGTACATACTCCTCTGTAATCATATTCCATACACTTTCTGGTTGTGTGATCAATAGTCATTAATTTATGCCCCAGAGGAAAATACAGCTCTTTGTGTTTCTTTACTTGTGGTCTAAAGATAGCTAGAAGGTCAGTCTGGTTTCTCCAGCCTGTGGGATGCCTCCTCTTTTTTCTTTGCAGTATTAGAAATTCACGTATCTGTCACCTGTTTGCGGAAGGTGCCCAAAGCAGCAGCTCAGTTTTGACCCAAGGAAGTGTTTGGGCAGCATTCGCTGTCTGATGTGGTGGTTGTTGCCTCACAGAAATTTGCTGGAAAGTTGTATGAAAGCTTGTCCTTTCCCAAGTACAACAAATTAGATTGCTATCCAAACTCTGCTGAAATAAAAATAAATTGATCTAAAATTTCTGTTGAAATTACTGTTGAAAGGGACTTTGTGGCAAAAGCTGCATTCCTGATGACTGTGTGAACCATCAGGTTATAACTGTTCGGCATGGATGCATTTTTCCAAAAAGAAGAAGAACAACTGACAGATTTTCTTATGTCAAAAGTGTATAGAGAAAGAGATCATAATGTGACAGTAGATAGAGTCTTTATTTGAGAAGGTAGAGACCTAGAGTCTAGTCCTTGCCCCATGCGTTACTTTATTTTACATTGAACAATTAAAGGAAAATTCATTTGGGAAAATTATGAATCAGCTATTCCAAAGAAATTTAAGTCATGTTTCTGCACTATGTTCTACATCTTTTATCAAAATGATAGTAAGTGCAAATGTGGTAGGTTCTACCTTAAAGCTGGAGATCCACTTGGAGCCTGTGTTCCTGATTTCCTGTTTTCTTTTCTTGCCAGAGACATTGCTGCTTTACTAGTCTATCCTAATATCATCCAAAAATATTTTTCACTCTGAATAATCTGTGGTATTTCAAATGATCTCAAAGCACTAATATTTCACTTTCATTCAACAGCCAGAATTGGAAAGTGATTACAGATCTCATAAGAATATTTCATTAAGTGATGCTGCTTTCGAACTTGCATCTTTCGAGGTTATGTTAATTAAATGCCATTTGGAGAAGAGCATGGGCTCCCTCTTTACATTGCTTAGGTTATTGTGCTTCACATAAGCATAATATTTTTGTGGGTTTTATGAATTGGCCACAAAATTGTCAACCTCAACTAACCAAGGGGTGGCTGTGTTATCGTAGCATTCAGTTTCTGTTGTGGCAGAGGTCTTGAAAAATTGTGTATGTGGAAGAAACATCATGTAGGATATGATTCTACAAAGTTGTGTTAAGCGGAGGAGCCTGGCTTAGATTTTGCTATCTGAGCTAGCACTAGTTGCCACCCCAACTCATGGGTCTATTCCCAGTAGTTTTGGTAAGAAGAATCTAACCTTTGCAAACAATCCCACTGATTTTAAATTGATTGCAGAGGGATTGCTGCAAAACTGGCGGATCACAGTGCCTATGAGGAAGGCAGAAGTCCTTGGTTGTGTACTTCATGTACACTAGTTTGAGTTTGATAAATACAAATTATTTTCCCTCCTTCTAGCCAGGGCGAACTGTAGTGCAGAACAGTTTATTGTTCACAGCATTTCTGCTGTTCGTTTGCAAGCAGAGTTTCTATGGTGCAGTTGCCATCTTGAGTAAAGAGGGAGCTCGCTGCTACTGTTTGTAGCTTGGTGAGTAATAATGTGAAAATATTATTTGCTCAGTCTCAGTTCAGTGAAAACATCTGAAGAAAGATTGGAGTAACATTTCTCCCCTCTAAGATTTCAGCTTCTAGGAGGGGTTGGGTAAGGGATCTGCATGTTATGATCCTCGAAAGCGCCCAGCCTTCATCAGGCTGGTCCAGCTGAAGTGAACAGCAGCTAGCAGGGGTAATGTTTTAGCAATCCGGTCTGTAACAGTAGTGCTGATCTTGACAGTGTGTTGAGGTTTCTTATGAAATACTGTAATACAATGAGTTTGTGGAACTCAGTATTCACTTAAAATCCTTGAAATACACCATTTTTTAAATTGTGATTTGAGACATCTGGGACATAGCTAAGCTGTACCATCTCATACAAAAAAAATATATTTGAATAGTATTTTCCAATCACAAGTAGGAAGTAGCTTGAAATCACTCACAATGATACCCTTATTCTCAGAAGACCCTCCAGCCCAATTAATTTTACAAACTCGAGAGATTTGTGCCAACTCCAGATAAGATTTCAGACTTTTTGGTACTTAACTGAAAGCACCTCCAAAAACTTCAGCTATTTGCCCATCATTACCACTTATGGACAAGTGCTTTAAACCCACAGAAATTGATTTAATGGGAAAGGAATAAATGTGGAAAAAAAAAACCAACAACAACAGATAATTGTAATTTCAGATGGCAGCACAAGCACCATGACAGGCTTCTATGATGATAGAAAAGTTACAGAATGTTCATGGTGAGTATGAGGGCTATTAGGCTTAAATGTATTTAGAACATAATTTTAGGTTCCCATGAACCCAAATGTGTTCTAAAATGGATAAGTAAGTCCTGCAATCCGAAGCAAGTGCACTGAGCTCTGAAGCCCAAGGAGAAGGTGGCCCTTCCAAGCCCGATCCAGGACCTTGACTGTGTGGAGCTTTCCAGGCCGTTGGGCAGCCCAAGTTGTTTTGAATCTGGCCCAAGCAAATCGGAGATTGCCCACCTGGGAACGTCACTAGATGATAGCACTGGACGCCAGTGTGTGCCAGTACCCTTATTTGTCCTGATGCTGAAAGGATTACTGAAGTTACTGAAGCATTTCAGCTCTGCAGGTTGTGAGGCCTGTGTCAAAGGTCTATTTTCCTTTTGGGGCTGATAATAACCACCTTTGTATTCTTTTCTGTGGCCTCTGAATATTTAGCACTTTGGAGTTAACTTTTTTTTCCATATAAATGGAATTTATTTTG
This sequence comes from Aramus guarauna, assembly GCA_013400195.1. Classification (NCBI taxonomy): domain Eukaryota; kingdom Metazoa; phylum Chordata; class Aves; order Gruiformes; family Aramidae; genus Aramus; species Aramus guarauna. The sequence goes on along the minus strand of VXBL01005123.1, from coordinate 496,758 downwards.
CATGGTGCTCTCAGGGAGGTAATTTAACATGTTTCTGATTTAGTTTTTAATTTTTCAAGTCCTTATCTCAAAGAATTGTAATCTTTAGTCTATGACAGCATTATGAAAGCATAAGTGGATCGTTTGAGAATTTGGATGATTATTAGTTTAACTTGTCTTATCCTTACTGAAATCTGAGTCCCAGTGCATGAATTTGGCACTGTATTGATATATGAAAACACTTTTTAAGTACACCACAGTGAAAGGAGTTTCATTTTTTGTTGAAAATTTTCAATGACATGACTAAAATTGCATCAGATATGCACAAAAGAACATACAAGCTATCTGTATAAAGTGATTGTGATCTTTTCAACAATAATTCAATGGCTGATGCATCTGTCTCATGTAAGCTTCCATCTTCTGAAACCTGTAGATCAAAAGTGGGGTGGTCAGTCAATCAAATATACAGAAAAAGGTAAAGGTCACAGTAGTGCAGCATACTAAAAGTATTACGCATTACAGTCTTGACAAATCATTCTCATGGCATAGATTGTAAAAAAGAGCAGAAAATGTCACAAAATTAATCAATTCTCATGAGACACACTGTAAGAATGAAGTAAAAAAAAGTAATGTAACCCTCTCAGTGCTCCTTGTAGTTCTGAGTTTTCTCTTTCCCTCCAAGAAGGTAAGCTGCAACTTTGTTTGACCTAAGATACCAGCTGCCTTTTTGGATATAAGTCATCTCTAAAATACGTGGCTAGGTGTTGCTGTGTTTCAGCTAGAATATGAGTGTTCATATTAATATAGGTTTAATCACAAATTTGGGATTAAAATTCTATATACTTCAAACTGAGCCCCTTGGGGTTAGACAAGAAATCTGACAGGTGTTTGGACATCAGATCTTCATGTGGATCAAGGATATGAAATATCTCAGGTACAGATGGAAGATGTTCATGTTAAAAATGTTTCCAGTATTTCAGGTGGGTATCAGAGAGGATAAGATTAGGCTATACAAAACACAGAGGTTATAACTGGGATGAGAAGCCTAAAGAATAGAGGCAGACATGGGATGAAAGCATCTGGAAAGCAAACTCCCTGCATTTTGAAGTGAACACCCAAATTTGTAAGTATCAGGACTTTTGCCACTGCCTAAATATGTGTGAAATTAGAGACTGACAACCTGTTACTTCTGTGAATTATTCCATGGAGTGGCAGGGATGTTTTGGAGGGTAAAGGTTTTAATCTTGTTTATGCTCATACAAACTTTTGCATGAAATTATATTTTAGAATTAAAATAAGGTGAGCAAGCACAACCTGTTAAACAAAAATTACTAGGATTGCAAAATCAAGCCGTCAAAAATTCAGAAACGTTTGCGCAACCCTAATTCTGATCCCTTGAGCATTTGGCAGAGTCTGTAAATTACATTATCACATACTCATTTTTTCCCCAGCATAACTGCCTGGTTGATGATAGAGAATCAATTGACCTGTGGGGGAAGCAAGGTTGTATGATGAAGAGACCTATCTGTAGGTTTGTCCCTATCTATCTGCTGCAGAAGTGGAAGCTATGTAGGGAATAAGGGGCTGCGCAAAGGCAGAGAATAAAGTCTCTCCAGTGAAGGCTGTGTGACAACTCATTGCAGAAGCGAGCTGACTGGAGCTTTTCTCTGGAAGATTAATTTCTCAATTCCTGACAAATATGCATAATATTTGTTGGGATTTTTTTCTTCCTCAATAACGTTCTTTTGCCATAGTATAGTTTCTTGTAACTTTAAAGTGGTATTTAAAGTATTTAAAAATGAGGTCACTCAAAAATTTTACCTGTTGTCTGAAATGTTTTGCTAATGTTTTGTCACTTCAATATTTTCTGATGTTTCATTAACTGCATGTGTTTAGAGAATTAGTCTTTATTTTCTCTTTCACTTTGAATATGTAGCAGGATAAATACTGTATAAATACTTTCAAATTTTCTATTCTAAAAATTATTTTTATGTTGTTTGGGGTGCTTTCCTGTTGCAAAATGGGAGAGAAGAACATATTTGTAAAATATGGTGGTAATATCAGAACCACTGGCTGCAGGTATCAGAACAGATGAAGGAAACTCAACTGTTGTAATACATTTCTTGACTATTGACTACGTTTCAGCTTGGCAACATCAAATGGATGGAGCATGGATTTCAGTCTGGGCTCCAAAGTGTCCTCCCAGGGCCGGGAGCGAATACTCACACAACTTAGTCCATGATAAAGCTTTGCACTATGGCACTTACGCTGAAATCCCATCCTCTGCCTGCAGTGGCCAATTGCTCACCATGTTCTTTTCTTACAGTCTCTCATATGTTTCATGGTGATGGATTATTATGACCTCTCTGAAATAGTAGCCAGGGTATCTTTGAACAGCCATTGAAAACAGAACATGCAGTAGAGCTAAAACTTTCCTACAGTTTCTAGTTGAGTCAGTTTACAGAAATGGAAAAAATCTACAATAATAAGATTTATATGTTTGGACCTGTCTCCAGATTGCTGTTACACTTTGGTCATTTTAATGTTCGTGTTCAAGAATTTGGTTTCACTGTCCTTCATGTTTGTAGCTGGGTTTTACCTACCTGTTTATCACTAAACAAGGATGATTCATTTTGGCTACAGAGAAGCCACTTGCTAATGTGAATGTTTAAATCAATCAGTAAATTCTTGCAGGCATTCTGAAAGTGTAAAGTACATTATACGCATTTGTTTTTATTAATTTGTTTTTTGAAGAAAATGGGAAAGAAAGCATATCCTTTTCAGTCTTCCAAGGCCTAATTTATTGGATGTTTCAGAATTGTTTTCACTGTTTGCAATATGGTATCTCATATTAACATTTCATACTACCAGATGTTTCATTATTCCTGTTTTAGCACATCATACTTGACCCATAGCAGCTTTGAATGCAAATAACAAACAAGCCGATGCACAATGCTTGACTGTTAGACTGAAATAATATGGCAAGGCTAAACTGGTTTTCATTTTTCCTTTTGAATATTATTAATTGCAATGTGTTGACTGTTAATTTAATTAAATGCTTTGTTTTAATATAAGACCATTCTTCAGTTCACTGACTCACCGTTTCATTTAATTAATTGCAAACCTCAAGATTTGATTACTCATAGTTCTCCTTTAGTTAATTTACTTGTTCACAGTTTTGACAGAAAAGCTTTCAAACTAATATGAAGGAGGGGCACAGTCTAACTAATTAGAGAACTGAAAAAATAGCTGTAGCTAGAGTACAAGATTAGCAGATACTCAGGGTCACCTTAAATGCTCAGAGTCCTTGTATTCACCATCAAAATCCAATTTTCAATGACTGGACATTAGTTGAACATGGAGGATTCCCTTGCATGCAAGACACCCTAGGTAGCTTAGTGCGGGAATGTAATTGAGTTTTGGTTTCTTATGTCTCCAAGAAGGTATTTGCTAATCAGTAGATTGTGATGTTTACTCGAGACAGGAGACATTGTCCCCTTGTTGCCTGATGCTCAGCGAAGCGGGTGGGTTCAGCACTGCCCTGTAATGGGATACTGGCCCTGAGGGGGATACACTACAAATGACCTTGGAGTTGTGATCTTTGGGCCATGCAGTAAGAAGGCTTTATTTTGTTGAAATAATTCCTGAGGTTTCGTAGAGGAATAATCTTGGGTAGTCCGTGTAGGGGACAGTTGAGTAAACAATTAACCAATAACTTTAATAGGATGCAGACAAGGGATGGAGAAACCTCTCTGGTCTTCACACCCTCTCAAATACTACAGGTACCTTGGCTTTAGGAGCAGAGAACGTGTTGGGTGGGTCTAGCCCTCCCAGAAGCAACCAGGTCGCACAGCACATTCAGGTCCGTTCCACCCCCAGTGCCCCACAGGCAGTGGCTCTGCCGCAGAGCAATGTGGCGTGCCATGTTGAGTAAGCCGAGTATGGTCCTAATTCGGATCAAAGACCTTAATTTGAGAACTGTTTGGTGCCGAGGTATGTTTTAACTGGCTCAGAATATAATTGCAGATTTTTACTTCGGTGCAACCTGAGCGTAAAGTGTGCTGGTTTGTGTGTCCTTGAAGGGTTATTTCAGGGCTAAATTCATGTGTTGTGCAGCAGAGTTATGCAGACTTGTCAAAGGGAGAGTACACAGTGTCCTGACAAAACTGAAATTACGGAATGAAGATTACTAATGTCAGTTGGTTGTTTTGCCATATGCACGATGCAGGTGTACCTGAGCGCACACCATCACAATCTGTTATGCAATTGTAATCAAGATTCATTTATAGAGAGCTGACCCAGAATATGGCTCCAAGATTTCCGTGTTAGGCGGATGTGTCTCTCTTAAAGGTCCCTACCAGCTCTTCAGGACTTGCTGTCTTTCAGCCGTGGCAACCAGCGGGTTGTGGGCTAGCAGGACTAGCTCCACTGGCCATGCAGTTGCTAGCAGTTTTGAAAACAATTCATTGCAACTGTGACGAGCCTCATGCTTTTTTGGTATTGTTGTTAGCATTGTACAGATTGTATGTGTTTGATAATAAGCAGTCCATAGTTTATTTCCTGAGCGTTTAGTGATTAATCACAGCTGGCAGAAGGTAACTGAGAAAAGGGAAATTTAATGTGTAAATGGAGAGAAAAAAACAGGAGCTTTGAAGTATGTAATCCAGCATGTCGCTTTTCCTAGGGATCTTTTTTTTTTTTTTTTAAGGTGAAAGTAGAGGGATAGATGTATACGTTCAAGTACATTTTTCAAAGTGAGGTACTCTAAGTGAGATTCTGCTGCTGATAATGATTCATCCGAGAGGACAGAAATGATTCTTCAGTTCTTTGTAGATCTTCAGATAAGTCAGTTGAAGAATAGCCCTCTTTGCCACAGCTAGCCAGAGCTGAGTCAATTATAGAAAGGAGTTTTATTAATAGTTAAATTAAATAGTAGCTTTAGTAACGTTAGCCGCAGCAGTAGCCTTAATTGAAGATTATGCCAATGGGTGATTTGCTGTATGTTTTCTTCCATCATTTCAATCCATAGCGCACACTTGCTGCTGAAACCATTTGCTTTAACCTCAGTTTTATTAGCTTTCAGAAATGCTGAAGAATTAGCACACTGTTTTTAAAGTGCTTCATACAGTCAGATTCTGGGGGTTTTACTGCTATCACAAGTCAAGTAAGAAATTACATAGACCAGGGAATAAGTGAATGAGAGTGTAAAGACTTTGCTGGTACTGAGCTTAGAGATAATATTGGCTATATCTGTTTCAAGTTTATGTCTGACTGCTCAGGATCTTTGGGCTGTAGTGCTTTCTACATCAGGATTGTGCTTTACTCTTTGAACTTTTAATGCTGAAGTAGAGTGACTTTGGTGTGGCAGATGGCACCGCATAGCTTTCTGATACATCACTGTTTTTTGGCTGTTGTCCTTACGGCAGCTGTGTCTGGTTAGGGAGCTCAAAAATGCCTGACAATAATTACCTTTAATTTCTGCAGGCGGCATCGTGGTGATTTGGGGACTGTTTATTCTTTTCTGTTTGTTCCTCAGTACCCTTTCTGCCTTCATTGTGCTTGTGATACAACTGTTCAGTATAAGTTTTTCGGGTTGGTTTGTTTTTTGGTTTTATACAGTGCCCTGGATAATTTTTTATCTTGTCTTTTCTCTGAACATTTTACTAAAGGTCTGAATTCACTTTTTGTTCCCTGTTTATCTCCTTATGAACAGTTTCTTTACTCTTTTGTATATTTAAACTAAGTAAAGTTTTATGACTTCTAGTATCAAGAGCCTGTGTATAAATACTGATCCAGATGAAAATATTTACTGGGATATTGGTTCTTCTATATGTATTTGGATACATAGAAATGATAAAATGTTATGATAAAAAACTCCATGTTCAGACTCTATATTTTTGTAACCTTAAAAATTAATGTGAATTCTTTGCAAATGGATTAGAAGTATAAAGTGAAAAGAGAGTGTGTACCAGTTCTGAACATGCTTCAGCGATGGCTGTGCCTCAAAACTTGGAACTGGTTGGGATAAGGAGGAAAAGTGCAGATGTGGAGGTTGGCAGGGAAATCACCCAGATTCCTAGAAATCTTGAAAACAGTAAATTGCTCAGAAGACTTGTGCTGATGTTAGTTGAACTTCCTGAAAAGAATGTGAAATTCACTCAAACAGCAATCCCACTTCCTTTCCCTGGAAAGAAAGTGGAAAAGTTTATAGACCATTTCATCTTCTCCAGAAAGTGTGTGAACAGTTTTATCATTGAATATATGTTCTTTGATGGATTAAGCGAGAGTGATGTCAGCCAGAGAATTTGTAAAAACAGGTGTTTAAGCATCAGGATTTTCCATCCGCTTGATAAAAAAACCTGTAGCATTTGCAAAAGAAATTTAAAGAGTCTTAGAAAAAGTAATATTTTTAAATAAAAACTGAGTATGTTACAGTATAGTGATATTCTGTATGAAGTGAGGATGGCATTAAATGACCTAAAAGACAAGATTGTTGATTATATTTTCTGGACTTATTTTTTATATGTTTGTATTTAATGTATATTAATAATGAAATAAATATTGGTTTTCATGTATCAGTGACAAAAAGAGTAAAACAAGTGCCTAATTAGTGTAGGTAATATTTGTTAGATCTGACATCAAGGCCTTGGGAATACAGGAGTGTGTAACTGCAGTTGGTTTTTGTGGATATTGAGAGGCTCTTAGGCAAGATGGAAGGAGGAGAACAGATGACCTGGAGAGAAGAGGGTTTGTGTAACTCCCATCTCGTAACCTGTCATCTCCAATTAACTGATATTAATCAGGGATATCTTCACTGAAGGTAACAGGAGTGCTGTATCCATATGTGACAATACATGCCCCTCCTCCACGCAGTTGCAGTCTATTGCTTGCTTGCTTACTTAAGTCATATTAAAATAATGAGAACTTTTGTGAAGCCTATTATAGGAGCAGCAGAGCTAATCTAAATGTCAAATTCATAGCAGCTTTTAAAAGAAAGTATTTTAATTTATGGATGTGTGGCAGTATAGGATGTGAAAATTATTAGTTCACTTTAATCAGTATCTAATCTCTCAGTAAGCAATACTTTGCAGAAACAGCAGATTATTTAATTCTGTTTCGATGTATGATATCTTTGTGGATTGATACAACATGCACCACCACTAAAAAATCATGAGTTTTTTGGTAAATGCAATTTTGTGTAACTGTTGCACAGTCAATTACAAGATAGCTGATATGAAGCATTTAGCTTGCTTTTTAGCAAATGGCAAAAGCAAATCCTACTATAGTGGGGGGAAGACAGTAAACCCATTTACTCCATTACTGAATGGATAAACAATTACACCTGTAGAGATCTTTTTGGTTCCATGGCCTTATCCCCTGTATTTTCCTGCAAGATAGATGTACTTTAGATAACGTATTTTCATTCACATTTTGCCCACAGTAAAAGTAATAATACTGTCTGGAAGAAAATCTAATCCCTTCCTTACTGACCAAGTCAAAATGATAAAACTTGAAAAGTTTACTCTTATGAAAAAAAAGATATTGGGAATCTAAATAATAATAATAATAATAATAATAATAATAATAATAATAATAGTAATAATAATATGGTAATGATGGTAACCTGTAGCCTGATGCTACTCCTATTTTACTATTGGAAATTAATTGGGTTTTGGTCACTTGAAAATCTTCTACCACTAACCCCCCCCTTAATTCTTTAAATTTGTGCTGGTCTTAATGGTATGTTAAAGTTTGTAATTACCCATATTGTACTTTTCTGCCATTTACAATGTAGTATTTTCCAGTAGCAATGATGTTGATCCAAACCAGCAGACTTCAGAAAAAGACCAAATAATATTTGGATATATAATATAATAGTACAGCATTGATTGTTCCATGTTCATTGCCTTTGAGCTGTTGAAATTAAGGAATACTGAATCTTACTAGTGCACTTGGAAATTTTGTAGCAGCTAAATAACTCAAGCAGAAAGTGATCAAAGTGACAAAATGATCAAAGTTACAGGAAATTATATTTAAAAGTATAATCAAAAGGGTTACCATTAAATAAATATTTTTGTATGCTATACATATAAAAAGAAAAAGAAACATGAAAGAATTAAAAAAAATAAAAAATGCTTAGAATAATGTACTGAAAAACCTCAACTTTAAAATAGAATAACATTACATAACTGGACTAAGTGTGTATTGAATTCATGTGACTTATTCTCACTGAATGGAATTGTTTTGTTCTTCATTTTTTTCACTGTTGCATTGTATGGTATGATATTGTATTTTATTTATGTATATTTTTCAAGGTCTGACAGCGGCTGCCATGGCAGAGGCTATGAAGTTACAGAAAATGAAACTTATGGCAATGAATAGCCTTCATGGAAGTGGAAGTCAAAATGGAACAGAATCAGAAAATGAAGAGCTCAATTCTAATGCAGGTAAGTAATGCTGTGCATGTGAGCTGGAGGGGAGCTCTTAACACCTGTTTTTGTGCATGGGAAACAAAATCAAAAATCCGTCTCAAATTCTCGTTCTCTTTTATTTTGTAAGCTTTGCTCTGCCAGTGTCAAAGTTACTGCACCCGTTCCTCCAGTATTCCTCCAGTTTTCCTCTTTACAGCCACCCTCATTAAGTTTTTGAAAAATATCAGCGAAGGTTTGTTGTCATTATGTTAGAATACAGACATTTTAAACTGTTCTCTAAATATATTTGTAGTAACAAAAGACTTCTGTATTGGCAATAATACAGTGAGTCTAGAGTTTTCCTGTAAATGATGGAAAGTTTCCAAAACGTCAGATTGTTGGAACTCATTATGAGTTCCACAGTTCATTGGAGAAAGGTAAGGTAGGGTATGCTAAATCACCAACTTCCTGGCTTTTCTGCATTTTGTTCTTTCCTTGAATGAATGTTTGCAAACCATAGCTATGAAGGAGAGTCAAGATAAACGTTTGTTATGGCCTACCTGGCTGGAGTAACCTTGGGTAGAAGGCACTGACACTGAGCACATGTTCAGACTGTACTGCTATAAGCATTAATATAAACTTGAACTAAGGTCCCTGAGTCCCAGCTTCACAAGAATAGGGTTCAAAGTTTAAATCAGAAATGGATCCTCTGAAGAGGCTATTTTCTTTGTTTATTCTAGTGTTCTTTTCAGATGAAATGAAGAGATTTTTACTTGGATAGTGTGGAGAACCTAGAATAAGATAGATCCGTTTTGTCTCAGAAAGCTGCTAGATACCTATTACAGTAAGGGCAGGTTCACTTGGACTCACTTTCTTTGACACAAAGAATCCTACAATACACTGTTACTGTTTTGGAAACTTAGACATCCTTTGTTTTCATTATCAAGTCAAGAACAGAGGCATTGTCTGATCCCCCGTTGCATTCAGATCTCCCATTGGCATTCGCATGTCTCTGAAGTCACACATGCCTCTCTAAAAGACGAAGCCGTTCTAACAGTTTGCTTGCTTGGATGGTGTATAGTGTATATGCATTGTACCATCAAAATGGTAATTTATTAGACCAATAAAGCAGCAGCTGGGAGGTCTTAGACTCATTTTCTAAAGGAATAACTTTGAATTCATGACAGATTATGCACAAAGCAGTCTTTCCAAAAGTGGTGTTGCCTTTTGCTAATTTTGTGTACTCATCTGTATTGAAGAAATCTGGCTTCTAATTCATGCATTAAACCCTTTCCCAGCTTTCTATTATGTAGGATATGTATTTCTTATTCACCTCTCAGACCCTAATCAATCAGTGCAATTGAATTCAGGAAAAAAAGGACTGAAAAAGCATATTTAGTTTGTGTAACTCTTATCGTCTTTGTATAGTTCAAAATTAATTATGAAGTTTCACTGAATGCTAGGAAATATGACTGAAGATAGAATTCCTACAGAAAAGCAAGGAAGCTTCACACAGGAAAGATGTAGGGTTAGGATTAGGGTTTTTAAAAGCTGCTATACAAAAGCTTTTTAATTTGAATGTTCGTGGTTTGGTGTGTTACCTGATATGGCAAAATGTGTATGCTTCATATGGGGAGAATCTACAGTACATTATTATTATTTTAGGTACCTTGTTGACAAGTTGTAGGGGGGACTATTCATACCAGCCGTTCGATAATACGTCAAGAGTATGCATATTAAATGAAAGTTCTTTGTAGTTTAGCAATTCAATGAGATCTACAACTGACTCAATACCAATTTAAATATTTGGAAAAATTCCCACTGACTTTAGCTGTAGTTACAGTGGGGCCCAAGTATAAGGATATGGGGTCAGTTATATAAAGATCTTTTCTCAATTTTTTTCCCTTTTCATTGCCTCATTCAGTAAAATTGCCAAGAGCAAATTTGCTGGATCAAGTGACAATGTCAGTTGCAGATAGAGAAATAAGTTCTTAACAAAAAGAACTACTACTAATCATATTAAAAATCACAATTTTCCCTCTTTTTAGTATGTGCAATGTCAGCATTAGGATCATTTTTGTAATGCATGGCTTCCCTCTTATTGGAGGATCATTTTAAAGATTTACATTAAGCAGGTACAGCAAATAATAATAATAATAGAGATCAAACTGAAAGGAATGTAAAACATAACTGTATATTTCACTATACAAAATAACTGAGGCATTATCAAATATTCACTATAAAAACCTCATTGAAGACTGAGGTAGGGCATGAAGAGAGTGGCATTTTGTTTAGAAGTTGATCTGCATTTTCTAACTTTGATTCACTGTGAAGAGAACACCTTAATTCTGTGTGCATGAAACCTTTACCAAATGTTTGTTTTGCTCTAGACTTTTACAGTTTAAATGACTATTAAAAACTAAATGGGCATGCAAAATGAGAAAGAAAATTGAATTTTGAAAATTTTTGTACTAAGAAGAGGTAAAAAGAAACAGCAAAGGAGTCGGAAGCCTCATAAGTGAGAAAAACATTTTATTTTAGGAGAGAGACCTACAGTTTCTTTGATTTGAGGTTGTGTTTAATAGCTTCTGTAATGGCTGCAACATGACTCTGCATCTAGATTTCAGCATGAATAACAACCTGTTCGTGTTTCATTTAGCTCCAAATGAGAAATTCTGTCTTTTATTGTTTTAGGAAATTAGTCTGTGTACTATTGCTCCTGGAACTTTATAATTAATCACTAAAGGTTATGGCTGTGGAGAGTTTGTGGGAAATAGATGTCTGAATGATTATAATTGTAGCTGTCAAATCAGAAATATAGTTGTACAGAGCAGAGGACCTTTTGCTTCCTTTGATTTTTTTTTTTTTCTTTTTACTGTAACAAAGACTTGAAGGGTTGCAATTTTACTTAAAAAAACAACTATAGAGACTGTTGGGTTTTTTACCTCAGTGTTACACATTGGCTTCCTTTGGCGAGCATAAGACACAACGCCACTACATATTTAACATCAGGGTCTGTGCTTCCTCCTCATTCTGTAGTCTGATAGATGAGTGGAATAGTCTCTTTTGCTGTTGTTTGTTTTGAATTAAAAATGTAATTGATCAGTATTAAGTCCTGAAACTTTATTGTCAGATTTTTTTGGAAGTGTGTCATTATATACAGGCCATCAGTATAATAAAAAAGTGGTGAGGATGTCTTGTCATATTCATTTCAATCCCGATCTGTGTCTGTTGAAGTCAGTATGAAATAATTTTGGATCGGCTTCTTTAGTAATGCCTAGAATGTCACTTCTGTAGTTTCTTTCTCTGTGTGTGTGCACTTACAATGATGGAAATTTTTTAAGGATTTCTCTATCTGAAGCAAGAATTCATGCTATGGATTTAAAATCTAAACTCTAACTCTCAGGATCACTGACTGTAATTCCTCAGGCAGTATATTGTCCTCTAGGAAATTACAGGCGTGGAATTGACTATTACAGGTGTGTCTATGGAAGTGGGGAATAAATGTGCCGCTTCTTCTCCTGCTTCTAATCCAGCTGGTATGCTTTTGCCATCAGGTCCTACCTACCTCCTTTTTGTGGTATTACAATAATCTCACTAATGGGGGAGTTTAGTACTGGAATGTTCTAAATTATTGAGTAAAAAATATGCTACAAGAGACAATACTGAAACTGTGAAGAAAAAAAGTACCAAAAAAAAAAAATTTGCACGTATTTTTTAATTGAAGCAATGCATTAGTTCATAGTGCTGTGAAGAATGTGCTTATACATTTGAACATTAATGTCCTCCTTCCACTCTCTCTGCAGAAGAGAAAGAGATTTTTTTGCACCTTCCTACTCATCATATGAAGTGTTGAAGCAAACTTCTCAGGCAGTTGAAAATCTCTTATTTAATCTGGCACTATAGGTTCTCTGGCCCCACAGTCCAGCTGATCTGTGCTAGCTGTTCCTTGTGGCTTAGTGTCTGTCTCTATCTTCTTGTAAGATCTGGGAAAGAAGGTTGAATTTAGCAAACCATGTAGTTGGGGACATAGGTGTCTGGAAGTGGGAGAAATTGCAGCCCTCTGAAATCTCAAATTCCCAGCGGCCATAAGCCTTGCATAATCCTATTCCTCCTTTTTGGCTACTCCATGTGATTCCTTGGAGATGAGATGGTTGTTGATGGCACTCAGTGCACATGTCTGAGGGTTGCCTTGGGTCCAGAGGGCTGCTGTAGCTACGGCAAGTCATGCTGTAAAGCGTGACCGGTAATATTTGCCAGGAGTGATGTGGCCTTTCATATTGCACGTTGGAAAATGAGTAAGACCAAGAGTTTGAAGCTGGCAGCTGAAGCCAAGGTATGCTGGATATGTGTGCAAATCTCTCAAAGACCCACCATGTAATCAATTTTGTTGTTCTATAGAAATAAGATAAACAAAACAAAGCCTCTCTGCTTGCACAGAAGTGTTTATCAAGATCATCTGTTTCATCATCATGCAATACTAATATTAGGTGAAGTGTATTCTGGAAATTAGCATATAATTGCCTAGGGAAATTTGAAACTTATTTGAAATCAGAGCTTTTTTTTTTTTTTTTAATAGCATGGCAGCAGGTAATTTGTACAAGTATGTGATAGAACTGGAACGTGAAGGATATATTGCAAAATACAGTATTGGTGATAATACCTGAACATCCTTTAAGCTGCATAAGCAAAGAAGGATCAGTGCATAGCAATCCGTGACAGTACCTGTTTGTACAAAACCTCAGTGCAAAGAATAAAGCAGTTATTTCCTTCTGTTGGCTTTTGGAGTTAGCATGCATGATTTAATAAATGTGTTTTGCTTTCCCAAGAGAGATATCAAACAGTACTAAGTGTTTCAGTGGTATTTCCTTAGGAAGTCAAAATGTTATTCTGTATGTAGAGTCTTGTTGCTTAATTTCCAGACAAGGAGCTAAGTTAGGCAGAAAAGAGAGGAAAAACACCCTAGCTTTTGGCATATTAGGATCAGAGGAAAAGCTCTTCATAGAAAAGAAAAAGTGTTATCTTTTTATCCTTTTTTCCCTTCAGTACCTGCCATGCAGTTTTCTCATAAATGCAAACATCCTTCACAATCTGTTTAAAAAACCACAAATACATCACTCAGAGGAATATTTAAGGAACCATCAGGAGGGAAAAAACTCATTGGTTTAATGGAATGCTGTCAAGGAAAATCAGCATCACAAACAACACAGGGGCAGAATTGATACTTTTGCACTGACATGTTAAAAGAAAATCCCATGCATTATTTAGAAAACCCAGAAATCTGTCAGCTGTATGATTGCCGAGTTAGCAGAAGCAGGAGGATGCTGCTCAAGTTGAAAAGAAACGCGTAGGCACAGATCCATATTGTAACCTTTCATGTTCTCCACCCACCATGAATACCCAGCTATTACACGGTCAGCATTTTTTAGTTTTTCTCTTTTAAAATTTTCAAGTGCTTGAAAAGTCAAAAGAGGTAGGTCTTTTATTCTAGAAAGCAGGATGCCGAGGCTGTTATTTTATTGTAAGAGTAAAAATGACAAGACCAGAGAACAGATTTTTTTAATCCTTGAGTGCCGCGCAGACTTCATGAAGTCATTTTTCCTGTTGTTAAAGCAAGTATTTTTGTGTTACGTGAGCAGAGAGTTATTGTTTCAAAGATGATAATTTTATTTAAAGAACACAAAACATTCATGCCATTTTAAAAATATAACCAGTCAAAACTACTATTAATATTTTTAGAATCTGTTGAATAGCTAGTGAGGCATACATTTTATTTTCTTTAATTGTCCTTTTGCTGGGAGGAATGTATACAGTCTTGAAGAAAGAGAAAACATGTTAATATGTTTAGTTTTCTGTGCCATCTCATCCAAAAACTAGGCTTGTTTGACTCCAACCCTAGCAGATATATTAAAACATTTCATCCTAAAAATTGAGATGTGTGCTATTTCTGTAGATCCATACTTGCGTTGGTCTTGGTGAGTATGGAGATACTTGCTTTTCATGCTGGAAGTTGATAGTAGCCCGTAGTGGCTAAGTGGACCGCCCTGCTCGCTGAGAGGTGAAGTGCAGTGAGCTGCTAGTCCACAGCCATCAAACACAAATGGATGGAGCATCGGGATAGGCAGGATAGATAGGAAAGAAGCGATGGTTTTGATGTGCCTTTTTTCTCAAGCATGCAGTTGATGTTGTACTGTGAGTATGGCTCGTGGTATGACACGTATTACACAGCCAACGGGACCAGGCCAGGAGAATGGTCAGTGTCATACAGAGACACAGCTTCAAAGATCTCCTGCAGTTCAGAAATGAGTTGAGAGCACTTCATGGCTCCTGTTCAGCCCATTGGTCTGGGATGGGTTTCTCCGGGGGAGGTTGGATGCTGCAATAGCCCTGGGCCATGTGTGCGTCTGAACCAGAAAAAGACTTCTGAAGCCCCTGGGTGAGACATTGGTTCTTCAGGACTAACTGACAGCATAGAGGTGAAGGATCAGAATGCTGAAGTCTAATTTATGAATGACGCTCCTCTAGATAATGAAGGCATGTATGGCCCCATAGGTGACTGGCTGTAAGGACAAGCTTTTCATAAAAGAGTTTATCCCAAGGCCATTAATACTAGAAGATGATTCACATAGTAGTGAAACTCAGCAGCTTTCAGGATGCACTTCCATTCGTAGATTTGGAGGTGGTGTTTCTCGGAATTTTTTTGAACCCACTTGCAAGTGATACTTAAGAAATTGTAAGCTTTCTTTTTCAGTGAAAATGGAGTGAAGGAACTAAAATATTCACATAACACCGAGGCTTTAAAAAGCTTTACCTATTGCTTCTTGTCAGAAAATGTCTGTGGTTGCTGAAGGATACAATGAATTCCCTGCAGATAATCTAAGTAGGGCATTCCTGGAGTCAGGGACTGATAATTTTGGAGGGAAAGGTTGATGTGCCATTCTCTTTTTTTGAGATACAGCTCCTCAAACATCAGCCAGGAAGTGATAAGCTGTTGGTTTGGTCCAACCTTGTTTGCATTTTGCTGTATTCTCTTCTGTTTCTTCCTAATAGTGATGGCTTTCCTGGGCCCTCTCAATTATCCCGAGAACCCAGTCTCTGTGTGTGAAGCTTGGAAACAAGATGCACATGCATCTATTTCTTTGGCAAATCGGAGGTTTTTTGGAGAGTGAATATCGGTGGCTAGTTTCTACTGTATTATCCCACCACTGGGCAGGTTTTAATACTGAGAATTTTAGGATGCTTTAGTGACCCACATTTTCAGTAGAGTATAAAAGTGAGTTTGTTTCTTATCTGCAAACTATTTTAAGGTCCCATTTTAGAATCTTAAACAGTTACCTATTGAATGCATGTGAGTTCTTTAACTGTCTTTTTGAAAAATATTCTTATTCATTTAAATATGAACATAAATACTTTATAGTAAATGTGTATGATTCACACATAAATGTTGATTCATCAGCTAATATTTACATATTTGGATTGACTGACACCCAACTCTGAGAATTATGAAGTAGTTCTGGCTGTAGTTTTAAAACTAATAAAGGAAATATAACTGGACAACTTTTGAAAATGAAATTCTCTCTGCTTTTCTCTGTAACTCTGAGGCATCTTTTTCTTTGAGAGGAATTTCTGTTTCAGATTTGTGATGCTTATCTCACACATTATGAAATTAATTGATGTTTATATAACATCATAAGCTAATGTAAACTATTTCAAAGATCAGGCAAGTTTAGGTATCTTCTGTGGACTTCTTTTTAGAAAAGTTCTTATTAAATGTCTAAGCTCTGCTTTATGTGAATGCTTTTTGAGTGGTTATTCTCAAGGGTATATTCTAAATGGATTGATGACAATTAGATGCTGCGAAATGTTTATGAATGGAGAATATATATGCTTGTAGGTTTATATTTCAACAGTTAAACATATCACGCAATCTGCTTCCTCAGATATATTTTGGCTGTTATCTTACTTGAAGTCAAAGGATTGCTGTTCCTTTTTTTCAGAGCAGAAAGTACTTTTTTTTTTTTTCCCCCCCATAAAGACAGAATTCCTTACAATGATTTCTAATTTCTGCTGGAACAAATTTAATATAGGAAATTCAAGATTCGTATCTATTAAAAAAATCTTTCTAAATGCCAAATGGAGTACCTCCGGGTGCATGCAGCGTAATCATAAACAACCTCTCTAGATTCTTGCCCTATCTACTATCAGAACTAAGTGCAGCAAAAGATAAACTAATGACAAAATGCAAATGGTATGGCTAAACTGTGTAGAATTGAGAGCTTTCACATGTCTGTCACCTTTCAGATCCTTTACAAATTTATAGTCTCAGAGTGCAGAGGTCTAAATCTTCAAAGCTTGAAAAACAGAGGTGCAGCATGAACTAATCTTCATTTTTTCCCCTATCTTCTTACAGCAGCACTAATGGAAATGTATTTTGTTTAATGACTCTGAAATCCTGTTTGTAATTAGATGTGGGAATTGGTCTTACTTTGTAACAGATGATACTGGAATAATAATATGAGAGATGCTACACTGAGACCACTATCCTCCTAAATCTATATCATTTTTCATTTTATTGACAGGAAATGTATTCCTGGAACAAAGAGATTGATTTTAAAGAGTAGAAAAATAATGTCTAGTAAAAACTCAAATAAAAACATTTTAGCATTACTTTAAGTGTATCGCAAGAGTACATTAACCTTTTAACTTTATTTTTAATTTCAGTAAACAGTCTTCGTATAATTGTTGCTTTGTCACTGATATGATCTTTGAATTAATGCACCAAAAGGTGGGGAACTTTAATTAATGACAGGGTGCATACAATTAAAATGCATATCATATTTCAGAAGGATTATTCAAAATAATTAATTTTGTCTGTTAAAACACTTTTACAGTCGTAAATGAAGTAATTAGGAGTGGGCACAGAACATGTGAGTGCAGGCTGAGCTCACACAGTCCCTTCAGAGTATTCGTCTTCTTCACTAGATCTTGATGTCATAAATCATTTTGGCCACTGTAGAGCCAAGGCTACATTTTTTCCTAGGTTATAATTTTCACATGTGTTAGTAGTAGCAGGTATTCATGGTCAGTATTAACCCGCCAAAGGAAAGCAGTCCCCTCAAAAGTGTCCATCGTTAAGATGAGGTCTCACGTTCCCCTGCAAGGCACAGCAACTGCCATAGCACTGTATAGAGAGCAATACTTACCAGAAATGTGCCAAATTTAGGACTTTGAGGATAAATGATTAAGACCAATAGGGATTAGATGCGCTGCACTTTAAAAGGAAAAATCATTCCAGCTTAGACATTTTAGTAGGCTTATGCGACTGCAGAAGAGCACAGAAGCAGAGCTGCTCTCTCTGCAGGTAGGTGTAGGGTGAGAAGGCATCTCCAGGCATCTGTGTCTTTCTGGTCTTGATGCTTAGTGGGAAAGGGAAGGACAAAACGTGTGGTCCAGATCTACCTCTCTGAAATGCATTTTGTATTTTATGTTAAATCATTGCTGGATAAAAGCAAAAGTGGTCCTGGGAGCAAGAACCATCAACTGGTGGTCAGATGAACTCTGGCAATTAGGGATGCCAAAAATGCTAAGAAGTATACTACTTTAAACTTAGTTATTTGCAGATCTTCCACAGTGCTACCAAAGAACAAGAATAGTAAAGTCCTGTATGTCAAATGCATCTTTTTTTTTCTTTTTTTTTTTAAAGTGCTTGTATGTACTCTGTTTCAACAAAATCTTGTCTGCCTATCATTTTGCACAAAGTAACATACTTGTTTAAACACTGTGGTGTATTAGCATGCTTAGCCAATGTGCTTTAATTTCCCATTTTGGTATGTAAGGAATCCAGTACATAAAGAATTCCAGGATATTACGAAAAAACAAGTATTAGTGATGGTTGCCTTTGTTAATACTAGTGAGTCAACTTCAATCTCACGTTAATGATATTTTAACAATAAAAAGTACTTTAATATTTTAATTACATTTTAAAGTCTGGAACATTCTTGTTAAGGCATATATAAGTTAGGACGAAAACTGGCATATTACCTTTGATGTGGGCTACATGCTGAGAGTCCCCCAAAGGATGTCACTGATAGTGATACAGCTGTCAACAGCAGGAGTCTCATGAATTACAATTTTAATCAGATTTTTTTAAAAAGTCCCCTAATGTACAGTTAATTTATGTTTGAGGTAAGAAATGTTTTTGGTGTGATATTTGGAGTATTTTCTCACTCAAAAGAGTAGCATTAATTTAAAAAAAAAAAAAAAAAAAGTGGTTTTTTATTTAAGGATTCAGTACTAGATTTTTTCAGAGTGCCCTGAACTGACATTTTTGCAGCTGAGCTTTGATAGCAGTTTTACTTGCAACAGTTGGTGCTGTTTAAATGTCTAGCTGATTTGTGAATTTGATGAGACAGAAGTCACAGTGGTCTCAAGTAATTCTGCCTTTGCTTGCACCCACAAAGTAAGAGGCATCCCTTAGTTCTGAAATAGGGACTATATGGGTAAACAGGACATACACAGATCAGAACCTTATTGCTTTTTATAGAATACCTTGGCTATCTTGCATAGTTATATTGAAGTTTTGTTTTCCTTTGATAAAGTTTTGATCCGTAAGAAAATCAGGATTACGCATTTATTTCTGTGATTTTAAAAGTAAGCATCTGACAGTTTTGCATAATAGGTTATGCTTTCTGCTCCATATTCTGTTTAAAAAAAGCTGGAATCCGAAGCTGTGAGTGACATTTTGGTAGAATTTTAGCAAGTACAGTCATTACCAAATTAAAAATAGATACAGGTGGGTAGTCTATGTTTTTAGCTCCTTTTCAAAAAAAAAAACCCAACCCCTAACTGTATACAAGAGCAGCAATTTTTATCAGATCGTTCTAGTCACAATTATAAAAGACCAGCAATGCTGTCCCGGACCGAGTGTAAGTGTACCTTTATCACCAGAGCATGTTAGAAAACTTTAATTTCCATGGCTGTGACATTTTTTCTCAAACAGAATTCTTATTCTTAGTTTCTTAGAAGCTTAATTCAAATTAATAAGATCACTGAAGAATATTAAAACCTGGTCCATTTAGTCATGGAGAAGAAAATCTTGTTGGCACCATATAATTAAAGTTACTAATTTGTCGTAATCTAAAGGGAAAATACATGGATTTTTAGTACATGTTTCAAATGCCATCTTAATACGTTAGCGTGGAAATGTAACCAATATTAAGTTACCTGGTAAGTAACTAATAAGTATTTTAGGATGGCCAGTCTACGTTTCAATTTTTGCAGATACCTGTTTCATCTTGGGAGGCACAGTACGCATGCGTGGGTTTAGAATAGCAGTATCTTCTCAAACTGTGATGTTTTCTTGAAGAGAGCAGTAGGTAGGGCTTTACCTAAACCGTTCTGGTGGCTGAAGAAGAGACCATAATGTAGGATAATGATGCTATGCTTCGGATAAACACTGTATGCCGTACTCTGCAAGGTACTATATATTACGTTGCAGCATCCAGATCTTGGTCAGGGGGTAGGTGTAGTTTAGCGGTGGCAGGATGAGTTCAGGACAGGCCGTTTCGCCCTGCAGTTTGGCACTGCCTGTGGATCTGGTCTCTGAACTGCAGTTTGCAGTGTTCAGGATCATGGGAAAATGGCACTTTCAGGCTTGTTTTCTTACCCGCACTCTCACTGAAACAAGAACTCTGCCAGCGTCGTGTCTGACTGATGGTTGTCCAGCTTAATTTTAGAATTTTTACAGGCTTACTAATCACGGCCATTTTTCCTAATGTTTAACTTTAGTCTTCCTTGTTATGGTCTTCCATTGCTGCTTCAGGTTCTGTACACTGTGGGTATGGAGAACAATTTATTCCTTTTTATTACTGAACATGTGTTTTATCTAGTGAAGACTATTAGTGAGTCCCTTCCCTACATTAAACGTGCTCTTTTGAACGTGCCTCATACTGGTGATTTTCTAGGTCCTTGGTCAGTTCTCACTGCACTCCTCTGGCCTCTCTCCGGGTGATTCGTATCCTGCTGGCTCCCAACCCAACGCGATGCTTTGGTCAAGGTCGTGCCAGTGCTCAGTGCAGCAATGTAGAACAGGATAGGGAGAAAGAATTTCTCCCGGTCATACATACAGCTATCTTGTATAAATGTGTGACATTATTATTCTCCTTATATTTCCTAGGAGGATACTGCTGACCAGTGGTCACCTGCAGTCTACTATAACCTCTGGATTTTTAAAAAAATTTTTTTCCCCCCACAAGACCTACACAGGCAGTCAAACCCCATTCTGAATTTGTGAGAATGGCTATTCTAACCTTACATCTGTCCAGACCAAATTTTCGTGTTACATCTCTTTTAAATGTTCAGAAAATTTTAGATAAATTTTAATAAAGATCCAGAGCTTTGGATAGAGTGGTTAATCCGGCTACACATGCTTATGATACAGACTCTAACATGCTAACATTTGCCCTTGAAGGCGAAGCATTTCATTCAGGCAAGTTTGGCCATTTTATAGTTCACTCTCTCTTTACTGGTTGTCTGGAGGTACATTGTAAAGGTAAATTAAAATTTAAAGTTGAAACTAGAAATCAACATTTCCTGTTCAGATCATACGCATTTTTTAAGCTGTACAGAGCCATCTGCAATTAATACTCTTTGTTGTATATCTTCTGTATTTACAGTATATTTGACAATAAAACCTTTTTTGACATTTAATCAGTAGCAGAGTTGTTCTGCTCTCATTATATATTCATGAACTTTATCACCAAGACAAGACATAAATGTTGAGCTTGAGTTTAAGATCAGATATGCATTGATATTTAAAACCTAGAAAATTGGGGGCTTTTGCATCAGTTCTACATTTGTACAAAATAAAAATGAGAGTAGATGCTTTTTAAGAAGATGCTCAGGCTACTGTAAGGATGGAGACAAGTGAAACTTTGGGAAAAGTGAAACTTCCAGTGTATCTATCTCCATGAGAGTTGAATATTCAACTACTGCTATCATGGGACACAAGAGGCTGTATTTTCCCCTTTTCCTGTAAGGCATACAATGTTAGTTAAATTGTGATTTATTTTCTCATATTTCAGATGAAAATTGGAAAGGTGGTAGGAAGAAGTGTCTTGCAGGTTCCTGTGGATCTGTTTTCTGATTGACTGTCTCTAAGAATTTGATGTAAAGAGGATTTTGGCATTTCATCCTTGAGAAATATTTCCCCTCATTTGCTGCACCTTTTGTATTTTTCTTGATTTTGACAAAGTAGGCATTTTTAAGAAGTTGAATCCAACTTTACTCCCTTTCTCTGTGAAATCGTAGATCCAGGGAGAAAAGCCCTTCAGAAGACACTAGAATAGCTAGCATGAGTAAGTTTTTTAATTTCTTTTTTTTATAAATGCCAAATGTATCTGGGTATATCTATATTATCTAAACAGAAGGGCATTTGCATGAAACTTGTAGGTATCTTATATTTAGGAGGATAATCTCTTAAGACCCTCTCTGAATTTAAACTCTGTCGTTCTGTCTGTAGAAGCAACATTTGCATTGTTGTGTTGCTGGTGAATGATACTTATTTTCTATCCAACTAACAACTCTTCTTTTTTTTTTGAAACTGCCTTGAATAATTACAGCCCAAACCCTGCCCCTGTACTACATAAATGGAAAATCCAAGTCATCAGATAGCAGTGAGTCTTCAGTTTGGATTAAAAAGTATTTTATTTATTAGATGCAGTTATGGCACTAAAATAAATGGTTGGTACAGTTACACAACGTCTCACCTTCAAAATTTAATCATCTACAAATGCCATTTATTTTTCATAAGCTGCTTCCCTTTTAATATGATTCATTAAATATCCCCCCCTTTTTTTTTCCCTGCTGGTTGTTCATCTATGTTGATTATAGACTCCAGGCATTCATTTTCCCTCTGTCTTAACGTATGGCATGGTTGATATAAAAATATTCTAAAATAATGTTCATATTACTTAAATAATTTCAAATTTAAAAGTTTGAAATTACAGATCTGTTCTGCTGTAGCCTAGTTTTTACAGATGTGTTCTGGAATTTTCGTTGAGGCTTCTTTCTTTACTTTTCAAGAAAATTTGTATTTTCAGTATCCTCCCATTTATGTAATCTAGACAATTCCGCTGTAGATCGGAGCTCCTCCAGCACGCAGCAGAAGATTTTGCAACTGGTAAAAAGCTGTACCCCAGCAGGGGAGCGATACTGGTGGGAAAAGATGCCTCGGCAGAAAGCGTGTGTTGCTTTATTCCCCTGTGGTTGATGGTAGCTGTCGAATGGCTCTGAGTCACAGCAGTTTGGGAATAAGGCAATTTCCCCTCGTCCTGCTGTTGAGCGTATCTTTTGCACAGTCATCAAGAGCTGAGGTGCTGTGTAGTTTTACATGGCTTCTTCTGATTCAGTGTGGGAATCGGTAAAGAGGGAACTCATGAGGATCAAGATGAATGATTTTTTAAGAGTTACTGATAGCCAATAGACTATCTGCAGATGCTAGCATTTCCTCTCCTCTGTATGTTCACAGTTGAATTGTGGTCTGAATTCAGGGACTGAATTTGAAATTTGAAGTATATGTGTGGCAGCACATGAGGGATGTGAAAATAGCGTGGCCTAGATAGACAATTGCCTCACAGCTCCTCCATTTTTAGTTATCTTAATTGTATACATGCAATAACTTCTAATTCAATTAAGACGAGCAATATTCCACATTAGCCTGTCTGTTAAAATCCATGCAATATACTATAAAAAAGTCATTAGTTTGGTAATATCAATTTAACAAGTTTTAGCTCATTAACCTTGACACCAGCAGTGCTGGAGAGAGGAACCTTTTGATATTGTTGTTCTCAGCATATACCAGGGAGCTCTGAAAATCTGTTGAAATCCCTGGCTATTATCCTCGATCATCAGTTATAGCTGCATGTTAGCCCTTACATGCAAATACCCCATAGTAAGCCACAAATTACATCTTTTCAAGTCAACTTTATAGATTGGGGTAGCGTTTATTCGGAAAAACATATTTTCCATTAGGAACTTTCTGTGGGTTTTAGATGGTCTTTTAACAGCATCGTCAGCTATCTCCTATGCTCTGTTTTTCAGATATTCCAACACTACTTTTAAAAAGCTTACCTGAAGTGCAGCAGATTAATATTTATGATTACATTTTAGTAAGCTGAGTAAGATACTAATTGCAGAAATACTTCTTCAGTTACTTCTTTTTGTTTTCCAGTTCACTTTTGAGAAATCACAGTTACCTTTGTAATAATGTTACTGTTTTAGCTTTAGAAATCTTACATAATACTACTATAGGCACCATTATAAAATAGGAAAATGAGCAATTATTTAAAAGTAGGGTACAAATAAAGAAAGAAGAAGCTCTAGCAGTCAAAAAGCTGTTGTTCATTGTGTACTTACTTTTACACTCAAATTGGATGTGTCTGAGTTTCAGAGTTGAGAAGAGATAGAGCAGAACGCAGGTTTAGCCTCATAATACAGCTGTAACCACAGAGGCATTTGAAAAACAGCAAGAAGGGATTCTATAAAAACACAATGTATTTTCTTAGGAACAGCTTCACTTAATCCCTTGCAGTCATCGTGAATCTGTCACATTTTATGATTTGGGGATGGGATTTTGATGTAAAGAGAATAAGCACCCACCTCTGAGGAAGGGGCTATATGAAATGGAGGAAAAAGAAGAGGGACTTAGACAAATGTTGTAATGTGGAAGTGGGAAAACAAAGCAAGATGAACATGGAAAACAGAATATTTCATTTTCAGCTCTGTCCTGTTCATGCCAGTGTAAAATTTTTCATGTGTTTATTTCTGTTTCATCACTTGTCTTTGTTTTCTAGCTTGTTCAGTCATAAACTGCCTTTTATTACCTTTTAGGTTATGGAAGTATTCTTGCAATTGCCACCCTTTCCGTGTCCAGTAACCTGTTGAAATCAGGGAACAGTTTTGATCTTTTTTCTCCTTTTGCCTGTGCTTAAGTGGGTCATGATCCAGATTTTGGTCTCCCCGTTGTGTTGCGGTTTCTGCCCTTTCTGAAGATCCCTCCAGCCTGGCCAGAGCACGTGGCCCTCAGCCAACGGCTGTTCTCCGTATGGCAGCTACTGCCATGGCGGTGGGTGAAGGACAGGGGGCACACTGAGATGTAAAGAGATCAGGCAAGTCTTGCAACAGTTTTCTCAAACGCAAAATAAAAGGCAAGTGCTGGATTGGGCATTGTTGACTCTAGCAGTGCTGACACACATCAGGAGCACCCAGAGAGACGTGTATTTTGGCTTTGTTTGAGAGCACTCAACCCTGTGTGATCCCAGGAGATGGAGGCTGCCAACGTGAGTGTCGGTAAGTGTGTACAGCTGTGGTGCAGGTGTGAGAAAGCAGGGCAGAACTGGAGGGAGCCGCTGCCGTCTCTCCAGCCAGGATGTGGGCATTTGTTCCCAGTGGAAAGCCAAAGCTCTGCTCAATGTGGCTTACTTAATGTGTGCACTGTACGCAGTCAATCACAAGATTAAAGATTAACTTGGAATACTTTGATAAAGTGTCAAGCCAGGAGATGGACAGCAAGTAATTTTGCTTATTTACAATGTTAATGAGAAGAGGGTTTCAGTAAAAGACCAGAGGTGTAATATATGCAATTTGAATATTGCAGACTACTAAAACACCCCGCTCTTCTGAACTATATGTTAAAAACTTCTGTTATATAAAGAAACAGTTGCATCAGCCAAATTTTCAGTTTCAGTAAGACAAAAACAAGGTAGATTTAAACAAGTATAAAGTAATTTCCTCCCCCTCCCTCCACCCCCCAGCATATTTGCCTCAGAAAAATTGAACTGTTTTTTGATCTTTTGTAGAAAACTAATCCAAAATGAAAAAATACGTTAGATAAAGCTAAACCAAAATGTTGGTTGACCTCTAGGTAGCAGGGAAGAGAGCAGTGTTGAGAGTGAGAAAGGTTTTGCATCTCCAAAAAATCAGGATGGGACATTGCACTTTGCAGAAGTTCTGTCAGTTTGAAAAGGGATAATTGTAAGTGTTTTCAGCTTTGAGACTATACCAGAGAACTGTACTCTACAAGACAAAGCAACTATGTTGAAAATTCACATTTCAAAAGAAATCTATTAAGTTGTTGTTCTTTTTAAGACATTTAACGTTTTTCTTCCAAAATTTGCCAAGATCCCTTCTATGCATTGGAGCTGGGGTTTGTCTTTAACTAAGGAATGTATTTGAAGTAATCTGTAAAATAATTCTTTTAAATAGCCGAAGACAATATGGATGTAGGGGAAAGTGCAATTTTGTGAAGTCTTTCATCTAAGACCTAATTCAGGTAGAATCACCTGTATATGAAAGCAGAAGAATCATGTGTGGTGGGTAGTTAGGCAAACATGTCTGTAAGCGAAAGCTGCCTCTGTAAAGATTGGATTTTTTTCTAAAAAGAAACTTATATTATTTGACATTTATGAAAAACTATGTTGGAATCTTATGTGAAACACAGTGGCATTTCTTGTGGCAAATATATTTTTGTATGTTTACATTAAACTATATATGTATGCATGTTTCTATGTATATCTATGAACATATTTTAATATATTTGAAAGAAGAACTACAAATCAAGACTGCAGATTTGTGCCTTCTAATTTGGAGGTTTGTAGTCTGACCATGCTCACATCGGATTTAAATCCCTTTCAAGATATTCAAGCTTGATTACTTGGCCTCACCTGAATAATACAGCTTAGAAATAAGGCTCATATCTGGGTAGCTGTCTTTGTATTACGTTTATGACTAAAAATCTGTCACTTCTAAGAGGTTTTGTAGCATAAAATTTGTATTCTAGACATTTCACTTCAGGTTTTTTGTCCAGTATTTTTAAAAGCGAGCACAATTTAAACAATGGAGATCCAGCTGCAAAATGTGGACTTTAAACAATCCATGTTTCGAGGGGGATCATGCTCTGGGCTTGTTGTTTGACCAATTACATGGAGAGAAGGTATTTACGGAATGAGACACCACGTATGGCTGTCAAAGATGTCGGGAGTTGTGGAACAATCAAGGCTGTCTGTGGCACTGAGGGAGGCAGAAACCGTCATCCTTTTGGTCAAAACCACAAAACCAGTGCCAGTGCTATATACCACTGCCGAATCAAGAGCAGTATTTAGAAGCGACAGATACTGTGCCCTAGGTGTGTTGTCTCAAAGTGCATTGCTCTTTAAAATCTCAACAGTGAGTATGACTTTTTTTAAACTGAAAACTGCCTAGAATCTCAGAAGTTAAAATCGTATCTTCAAGCTTCCCAAACTAAAGAGCTTTGGGAAGAGTGTATTTGTCATTATGTTTAATTTGCACATACCTCACCAAAGAAAAGGCCAGGGGAGCTAAACCGAGAACACAGCTGTACAGGCAGCTCAACTAATTGCCTCTCCATCCTCAACCTCATTTATCTTCATTTCTTCCCAATTATACCAAATTATCAATAGTCTCTGTTGCATCAGAGTCTTAATCCCCTTTATTCAGGCAGCATTAGATAGTGGCAGATGAATTCTTGGAGGGAGTCAGGGTAAACAGCCATGAAATGCCACCTCTGGCAGATGGCATTGCTCACAAGAAATGTGACAAAACATTTGGAATTTGTTACTAGGCATTGGTATGAGAAGGCAAGCTGTCAATATTTTTTTAAATGATAATCAAGGTGGTGCATACTTATACCACAAGCAGAAATGAATCCTGTCCAAAACCTCAAGCTTAGTTAAGTTCAGCTTGGCACTGTGCTGTTGCATTTTGTTGCTGAAGCCTCTCACTTTTTCTTCTTAAGAAGTATTTTAACTTTATCTGTTATTAATATTAACATTTTAATGATGTTTGTTCTAATGTTAGTTGTTATTTATGGTTTTGTATACCTCAGAAAGAAGGATTAATTTGAAGAGGTAGAATATGCTTTACACAATAACAAATTTAGGATGTATTTTCTTGAATAGTTTCTTTGGCACTGCTGGTCTTTTCTAGGGATTTGATCCTGCTCCTTTGAGAAGCTAATGCAACTCTCTCACTCGCTGAGGAGGTTTGCACTAGAGATTAGATGAGACATCCTAATGGCTAGGTTTGCTGAATGAGAAAAATATTCTAAAAATCAAAGATTGATTGAACTTGTAAGATGTCCAAGTGCTGTGGTAGGTACATATTCAGCTATTACTATGAGCACAAATGAAAGTGATTTTTGAAGGAAGTACGAAGTCAGCTGCTATAGTCCAAGATTTTTTTCTGTGTTATTTCTAGACTGACCTTAAATGAACCACAGTAGATGTCACTGCTGACCTTTTATGTGAATTAAGTTTACTCACAGGCTCTCCTGGTTTTGGCAGCGTTCTAAATTTTTTGGAAGTCAGTAATAACTTAGTGCGAGGAATCAAATGCCAGATGTAAAAAATCTTCAGATGTATTAGTATATATACTAATATACGTTCCCTATATTGACACAACTTTTTGGAACTCTGCAAGCGTCTGCGCTTACTGGTCCTTCATGGAAACTGGGGCTTATGACAGTAAAATCTTGTTGGGGAGCTTCTACAGTCATTCAGCTTCAACATAAAAGGGTGTTAGGCATCCCTTCTGCAACCTCTAGTAAAATCTCCAATGCCATTGAGTTCTGTGTAGATGCTCCAAGTTGACAAGATTGTCCAAATGTGTATGTATGAAGTGCCACAGACTGTATCTAATTCTTTCAATCCATATTTTATATTACAGAGTTCTTTTAGTATTAAGAATTTTTGAAAATATTATAAACACATAATTCATTTATGTCACTACAAATTAACTCAGGAGATTACAATCTGTAATTTGAACTGTTCATACTAATTAATTTGAAGAAATAATAAATGATAAATTGTTGAAACTTGACTGATCTGATTTCATACCATAGTGTTACCTATCTGCTGTGGATGTCAAGAGGTTCTCAAAGCCTCTCAAAATCAAACTAAACTGTTTGGCTAGTTACATGTGCTGCATATTTTTACTGTGACTGTATGTCAGTGGTTGTTTCTGTAAGTTGTTAAATATAGGAAAATAAGTAATTAAAAACAAAACCCACTTGGTTTGTGGTGAGTGAAGGTGTCAGTGATTATCGTCACTGGAATATGAATCCTAGTTCCTTGCTTGCTGGCCGCAGTTGAGTTTAGAAGGATGTATGTTTTATCCTTTCTGGCAGGCAGCCCTACAAACTGTGCTCAAGATCTGAAAGTTAAGCTGTTTTATTTCTGGCTTGTGCATCATCAACGGTATATAAAACATGACAGACCAAAATTTTGACCTTATTTCTATCTGTGAAATGCACGTGTTTCTGAAGACAGACTTTGGTCCGGCAGTAGAAGAGAGTTACTTTTTTTTGTTGATGGTTCTAAAGCAGAAGAGCTATCATATTCTAGTACAGTACTGTTATCTTTGTGTAGAAAAATAAATAGCGATAAAGTCACACATGTATTACTAGAAATGTTAGCAATAACCATTTGGAGTGCAGAAGGGAGCAGATCAGTTGTGCAAGAAAGAACCATAATCCTCTGGTTACATCTCAAAATAGTATTGAACATTGAAGGGTTGTCCTCTCTTTTGAGTTCACCAGCATCACATCTGTTGAAAAAATATTCTGTGTGGATTTTTGTAAGCCCTTTTTTGTCAAAAGCACATTCTGCAAGCTCTCAGGGGTAGGGGTCTCCCTAACCCAACTTTCCAGTAAGAATGCCAAGGCCTATTGTCTGCCCACTAGCTCAGACTTGCTGAGGCTCATCCAACAGCACCTTGAGTGACAGAGAACAGAGGTCGTTTATTATCTCTCAGAAAAGAGATTGTATGTGCTTTTGACATTGACATAGCTCCAAAAGAAGGTTAGGTTTTAACTCTAAATTCCCTAATTCCAAGAAAAATACTACACATTGTATAGAAGAAGCTGAATAGGGATTTATTACTTGTTATTTCATCCACTGTGAGAACTCGGAGACATCAGAGGAAGGCAGCAAGGGCCAGGTTAACCTCTTAGCAGCACACCTGAGGGAGTTTTTTATACAGTGCATAGGCAAGCTATGGAACTCCTTGCTACAGGATATTGTAGATGCAAAAAATTGATATCTGTTTAATTTAATGAAAGAAAAATTATTAAAGATCATTAAATTCAAGGAAAATACCTCTGTTTCAGGAAGTTCCTACTGCATAAGTTGTTGGAGAGTATTCCGGGAAATTGTTACTATAGGTTTTCTTTGTACTTAAACTCTTCAGTAAGTATTATTTTTCCTTTCCATTTAGGAAGCCATAAATATCTAACTGTTGTTACAAAGATTACAAGCTTTTCTCTGCTCCTCCCTCCTTTCATTATCACATGGTTAACTATCAGGTAACAAAGCAGCAAAGACTTCATTTATTAATTATCAGAGCTTTTCCTCAGTGTGTCACATTATTTTCTAGCCAAGAAACGACTTGTTTTGATTAATATTTAGGCATGACTAAATCAGCAAAAGAAAAGAGGAGAATGGTTACAGGTAGTGAACTTTTAGAAGTGCTTTAGAATATTAGTGTATTTTTATGAAATTTTTTACAGTAGTTTGTATCTGACTTTCTAGAAATATGTTTCATCTTGCTAAATCTAACTTTAATGGGGTGCTTTGGTGGTATAAGTTGAATCAGCTGACCCATTGAGGTAGGTTTGGTATTTTGAGTTTAAATTAAGATACTGCCACTGTGAGCAGTTTGTGTTGTTATCAAACTAGTCCCTTACATCATACTGCATTTTCTTTCTTTTTTCCTGCATCTTTTTCTTTCTTTTGCAGCATTTTTCCCATTTTTTTATATTAGTTACTTGAGGAGCAGGCCATACATCCATATTATAGCAGTTGTCTGCAGAAGACTGTTTTACTGAAAAGATTTTGTTGCTGCAGCCAGTAGTTCCTCTACAATGATCTCAGAAAGTAGGTGACAACACTCCATTGTATTTTAGTAGCCATCAGCATTTTTGTGTATGTCATTGGAAGGGATGACAGACCCAGTCTGTGGTTAGAGAGAGAACAGGTTTTATACTGTTACGAGTCTTTGATGCTGAGCACCTGATTGTAATTGGGAGATTCTTGTTTTGTCCGGAAAGACCCATGGTAGGACAGCCTTGCTTTCTGAGGTAACTCACAATAAGGAGACTTTTCTGGTATTATGCTTTAGCACTATAATAGTCGCTCATAACTGGGGAACTTTACAACACATTTATTTACTACCTTGTTGCTTTCTCTCTGTTCATTTTGAAGGGAAGGAATTGATGGTTTGGGAGGGATGGTTAGGTTCCTAAACAAATACTACGTCTGTGCTTTTATCTTCTGAGTAAGTATCTTCCTGGAATTAATTGTTCTTAATTAAATTGGCATCAAATATTCTGACATATTCCCAGTTATCTTCAGTATCCTGTTTGCTGTGAAATAAACTTTGATTTTTGCTGTCATTAAGACTTTTCAAAAAGTTAGAAATTATATTCAAATTTCAGATGCCTTCTTATTGTATAATTATCAACAGATTACTTCACCTAAGTTGTGACAGACATATTTTTTAAGTATGACTGACTGATGGACAGATTGGGAATTGCTGAATTAATGGGCACATTTCAAAGCTTTGGCAGGGCTAAGCAGTAATTACATCTGCTGAACCACTTGATAAGTTTTTGGAAGTAGCCCAGTAAAGCCATCACTGGATTTCTTGAGTTTTAATATCTTACCCTACACACTTTCATGGCTCTCTTGTAGGGCACAATCCAGAAGTTGATATAGCCGAATACACACAGCAAAACAAATCAATGCATTAAAGCTTTAAATGCATTGCAAATCTTTAATTTAGATTTTCAGATGGGTGTCATGCTTTTGGGGGCTGATTAAAAATCTCATTCCCATTTTAAAGTAAGTAAGTTTATTTGGGGGGGTAATAAGGAACTGCAGAAAGTGTCCACGCTTGCGTGGTCTCCATAAATAACATCATCTATTGCCAATATGAGGGACAGAATTTGGGGTTAAATGGGTCATAATCTAACCTGGATTGTACCTTTCTATCCTTACTGCAGTCACAGTCTCAGATTATTGAATATCACCAAAACTGTTTTCTACGTAATCGTCTCTTCCTGGGACATTCAGATGCTGTTGCCATGAAAAGAGTTGACAGGAACTTGTGAGCTGAAGTGTTCTCAGCAGAGAACATTCTGTGTAGGTCAAAAATGTGACTCTGTTTCCCAGTATTGAGGTGAGATTCGTATATTAGTAAAAGCAAATAGTCTGGGACACCTGAAAACACTGGAGCTAGGAATGCTGGCAAATGGGCCCATGTTGTTTTAGGAGTTGAAAAAAATTTCAAAGGACTTGTGTGTTGGACACTTATAAAAAAAGTTAGAAGTGATAAATACTTTGAAATTATCAGTGCAGAAATAGCCATGCACTGAATACTTTCTTCTTTGTGGCTGATGTTATGCTTAATATGCCCATCAGCATGAAAAATGTGTTTAAAAATAATTTTAGAATAAAATTGGACAGTGAAGATGGTATTGCTTTTAACAATTTGAGTTCAATTTTTCAGAAATGTATCACAACAAAAAATAAAATGACAGACATAGATTGAAACAGTGTGGTTGTTCAATTCAAAGGTACCTCTGACAGAGTGGATTTCATTTAGCTAGACCAGACAGTTTTAAGGCTGATAAAATGAATTTGAAACCAAATGAAAAGAAACTGTCACCAAATTGAACTTTGATTACTTTCTGGAGATCTTTCAATACCTAAAAACAAGAGACTAATTTAATCTTCACAGATATATCTTCACCCAAAAAAGTTTTTTTTTATTTTGTTTTGAAGAACACAAATGCATAGAGAGGTTTATTACTAGAAGACATGTAGCTTTAAGAGTTATCTTATAAAATTACTAAAATCCAAGATGAGTGAGAAGCA
Organism: Aramus guarauna; assembly: GCA_013400195.1. Classification (NCBI taxonomy): domain Eukaryota; kingdom Metazoa; phylum Chordata; class Aves; order Gruiformes; family Aramidae; genus Aramus; species Aramus guarauna. The sequence continues at coordinate 464,420 of VXBL01005123.1, read as the reverse complement.
GCATTTTCAGAAAAATGAAGCTGAGCGTATCACTTGCATTTCCTTCAGCTAAACAAAATGAAACTTAAACAGAGGCACTTTGCTTACAGACGTGTACCTGATTGTAAAGAACCTCACAGTGGATCTGTGCGTAGTGTATATCATCAACAGCATGTGTATGGATTGCTTAGGCTGATTTCCCCTGTTTGTCTGTGTTACCTGTGGCTTAACTCCCTCTGCGTCTGAATTCACTCTTCACAGGGACTTGGGAACAGAGACGTACAGAATTTGGCCACTGGGCTGTAAAATGGCAGTAAGGGAATGCTTACCTCTCACCGCATTTTAATTTAGAAGTGAATGGGCTGGGGTTTGTTACATTAGTTTTGCTTTTGCTTAGTTGAACATAAGGGTAACTGAGGCACTGATAAATAAGTTCTCTCAAATGACCTGCTAAGACTGGGAAACCCCAGACATTAATTACAAAGTATATCGTAACTCTTTCTCTTACCAAAGTCACGTAGTGTCCATCTTTACCTGTGCCCTTTGAAACACACAGTGCACTTCTGTGTAGGCGACTGTGTACAAGGCAGGCAATTTTTTTTCCCCATCCATATTGTACATTTAGCTGCAAATCTGAAAGCAGAACTGTACTCCGCACATTTGCCACGTGGCCTGAACTGGATGGTTGAAGCAGGCCAGAGGGTTTTTTTATGCAGCCAGTGCATTTGGCAATCTTTTAGGATGACTGGCCGGCTAACACCTCTGCCTTTTTCTTCCCATTTGCTGGGGCTGTGTTGAGGGAACTATGTCTCGGCGCCTGCTTCTGACAAGCGTCAGGAGCTCTGGAAGATGGAGGTTCTTGTCTCTCTTGCCCTTTTTTAATGCTGAGTGCAATCTGTTCTGGGACAAGATCGACTAGAATGCAAACAAGATAAGGAAAAATTACCTTTTTGTCCTTTAGTTTTATCTGTTGGAGAGAAGGTCATATGGTAGTGGGTAATAGTGTTAAACATAAAGCTTTTTGTAACGTGTATAAATGATGTATTGGCATTTTGACAAATCAACAGACTGAGTGCTCGAATAATATTCCTATGACGCTTATGAATCAAGTTACTAATATTCTAAAATGAATTATTCTTTCTCATTCAAAATAAATAAAAAGCTATATTTCCCTTCATATACAAGAGGTAAAGTAAGTTCCATTGCTGTTTTCTGTCATCTCATTTTCCATAGCGTGGTATGTTTGCTTTCTTTTTTCCATCTATTTTTCCCCTTTTGTTTCATACATACCCAAAAGAAATTACCTGAAGTCCATCTCTCTGTATACAGTAGTACAGATCATTGTTTAATTTTAGACTCCTTATCTTCTATATTAAAAAGCCTTCACTAGCATAGTGTGGACAAAGAAAATATTTTTTCTGATACAAATTTCTTCAAAGACCAAAACTTTTGAATATAATGAGAGAAAAAAATATCAACTCTCATAAATTTATTTCTTTGTGGTGTATTGCATGATTCATGTCATAAAGTTTCATTTTGAGTTTCACCTGTAAGCTCATCATACCAAAGTCAGGATTTAGAATCCAAATGTGACATCTTTGCCTTGTTGATGACACCTGTTTGGACAAAAAATGACACGGAACAGAAATCTCTTGGAAAAATTGTAGCTAAACCTAAATTTGAAGTATTAAGGAGCATTTACTTTTTATAGATATATTCACTTCTAACTGTTACAGCGACAAAGAATTTGAAAGTATGCATTTATATAGATATGTCAAATGTGTACTTGCTGATATGCTGACAACTGTGTTAATAAATAAGAAAATGCGTATGCTCAAAAATGAATACTTTTCTTTAAAGTTGCATGATAGTAAAAGGCCTGAGTATATTACCACAGGTTTGCATTTTACATATTTGCTTTATAATGTGAATCTAGTTCTGTCTTACTATTAATTTATATGTAAGTTTTTCTTACAGTGTGGGAATAAATACTGCAGAGAAGCATGCAAGTTTTCTTTTAAAACCATTATTTTTTAGCTGGGCAAAGGGACTGTGGGCGGGATGATTTGACAGTGTCTATGGTGTAGAGCACAGGAGTAGGACCTGTGAGACGTGACTTCTCTTCCAGTTTCACCATAAGTCTACCAGGTATCATGGAGGAAGTTGCTTCATAATTCTGCACCTCAACTTTCCCACTTGTAAGTTGGAGATAATCATACTGCCCTTATAAAACACTTCACAATTGAACAGTTCTAGGTAAGAAGAAGTTGTAATTATTATTTTCTTTTAAGAGACTTGCTACTACATAGTATGTGCAGTCCAGATGAAGTGAAGCTGTTATCTGTGTGGTATACTGCAGACTACGGGATACATTTCATTTAACATGCACTTTTACTTTACATCATATGCTCAGCAGTATTTTTTTTTTCTTTCTCTAAGGAGATGCGATAGGGAACATAAGAATACAGGAATGGTCTGTAGAGATAAGTGTATTGCAATTTATTCTTGTGTTGCTGTCCCTGAATACTGGAACAGATTTACAAGTGGAATTTGCAGGGAAAAAAAATTATTGTCCCCATCTGTAAGGAAAACTAGTCCAGTGATTTGGACTGTACAACCTAATTTAAATTCAGTTTCCTGTTCCATTGCAGGTTTCCTGTATTTCCTTAAGTCACTTTTCTGTGCAATGCAATTCTGCATCGTTAAAATAGGGATAATTGTACTTTCCTATGGACCGTGCAACAGTTGTAAAGTTGGCCACGGAAGGGTGGTAGGGTACTCTGATACTACAGCTTCAGGGCCACAGAAGTATGGTGGGTAGATGCATGCGGCTTTGGAAAGACAAGTGAAACTTCGAGAAATAAGTAAATGAGCCAAGAGTTTAGACCATCTGTGCCTGGGGTTGGAAGTATTGAAGAAATGCAAACAGAGTGAGGGAGACTCATTTCTTTTCATTCAGAAATCTCTGACAAACTGTCTTATGCACAGTTTTTGTGGCCACTGCCCTGGTACATGGTTACATCTACAGAATCTATTTCTAAGCAAAAAATTCATGCTGAGGTACATCATATGTGTTTTTTGAGAGAGAATAAAGTGTAAATGTTAAATTTACTGAAAAAGCATGTGGAGAAAATAAAACTCATTTGGTAAAGTCAAATGCTAAACATTTCCTCATAAAATCTTCTTATAAATTACAGATATAACTAGCGAAATAGCTTACCAGGTAATACCACCTTTGTTTCACAACAGTCAGAATGAACAACTTCTGTACTGAGTATCAGTCAAATGTTATTTGAAAAGCTGATATACAGTATATTAAATAACAAAGATGCTGACACAGCCTTAACTGTAGTAGTTCTTCTAATTACTGCACTATGCCATGTTATATTATATCACATGGCATAATTTAGCGTATCTTTCTTTATCAATGTATTTCTCATCATTTTACAAATTACAGATCTTTTATAGGAAGGTAATTCATACTTGGACATAGTGCTAAAATGATGGAGTGATTTCCTTTTTTCTCAATCATTGATCTTTCAAACTTTTTCATTTAGCTGTATTAATCATGTTTATTAGCTAAGCGTTGTCATAAAGAATGGAATTTTTCTGTTACTTTCATATTCAATTAAAATGTGTTTTGCTTGCTGCCTCTATCTGCTACATCACAGTAATCTATTTACTTATTCTAACTGAAATTCTTGTTCATAAATTCAAAACAAAGTCAATACTGCTGCTACACATTTTCATAACAATCTATAATCTAATTGAAAATGTGGGGCGTACCTGAGAAGGGAGCGTACTTAAAATACCTTTTTACTCTAGAAATGTTCAATCTAACTTTTTTAAGGTGGTTTGTTTTGCGGACCACATGTATTTCAGAATTCACTAACATGGTCTACTTAACTGCTGTTTAAAAGTAACTTCTTGTTATTCAAGTGTCTATGTGTAATACCAAAGAAAACTATAATCTGTAAAATTGGTGCAGAACACCCTCCCTTCAGAAGACCAAGCAGATGTTCTAGACCAAACACAAGTGGTTAGTTTGCTATACTGTGTTTTTGTTGTAGACAGTAATTACTGTGCATAATTGCTATCTGGACTTTCTAAATTTAAATTCATGAATGCTGATGATGTCCAAGCCCAACCTAATGCCTGGCTTGTTTAACGTAGCAAAGTGAAGTGTTTCACTTAGGACGTCCCCAGGATCAAACCCAGCAGTGGAGGAGAAGCTATTTAAGCTCAAAGAGAACAAACACAGCAGCAGGCTAAATTGTTGTAACCTGTTGAGGGATGAATTCAAGCTAGAATGCTAGTGAGCACTGGAGGAGTGAATAGCGGAACGACTCTCCAGTAAGATTAACAGTGATGAGAGACTTGACGAGACTGAGGATGGACAACGATTAGTCTCTGGCAGGGGACTGGGTGGCCTGATTCTCTGTCATAGCAGGAGACTGTGATTCAGTGTCTCTGATGTTCCCTTTCTGCCTTATTTACTTAATTGTGACTGATGTTTACTTGGATGATTTTATCCTTAAACACTTAGCTTTTCCTGTTTCCAGAAACTAGTGTTATGAAGGTAGGTGATGCTGAAAGTTTCTAATATTTTTTTGCCTGATGCATATTTATTAATTTTTTTATTTTTTTTTAAAACAGGTGTAGGTTTCAGGTGCTTTTTTGTGCTAGGTGCTTAGCTACGGTAAAGTGTATTAGCTCGTTGCTAACCAAGCAAAATGTCTTTTAAAGAAAAGTATATGCCATTTATGGTTTGTTTGTACTCTGTTTTGCAGGTGGGAGTGAATCCTCCTGGGATAAGGACAAGCTTCAGTCTCCCATTACAACGGGATCACAGCACAGCATTGGTCATCCCACACTGTCAGGGCAGTCGAGCCTTGGAAGTGCGCACCCACTCAGTCCTCTCCAGCAGAATCACCTGCTCACCAACAGTATGTACTGTGCTCTTACGGAAAAAATATTGGAGCCTGGGCTTGCATTCCTTCCCAACCTCCTGGAGGGTGGGGGAAATGGATGGGAGACACATGAGTGACAGGCGGACAGTCCTCCCAGTGTTGGCTGCACTTGTGCATCATTTATTAATTTTTCACTGGGATACAGCCACCCTCTTTGAATAGTCACCCATTGCTGGGTTTGGGACTGTCAGTCCTTAACTGACGTTTCCATGGCCTGGACTGAAGGGAAAAAAAAACTATAAAGTTGCTTAAAATTTTAGCTATATGAAAAAATTCTCTTCCAGGTGAAAATGCTGACCACCAAATAAAAATAGGAGAGCTAGGAATAAATGCAAAATGGCTGGTTAAAAGCGAGCAGAGGTCATCTCTCTGCCTTCTTTACCTTGTACCTGCCAGGTGTGGGAAGGTCATCCATTGAACCCAGCTATCCAAAGCAACTGGAATAAAATGACACAGATAAAGTTTGGGTTGGGAGCTTACAGCTCCCTTCAAACCCATCTCTTTTCCTTCCCTTAGGAAGGGGGCAAGTGGGAAGCCAGCAGTTCCCTTTCTCCTTTGCACCCGAAGAGGGAAGGAAGGGAAGGGAAAGTTATTCCAAGATAGATGTTCAGGACTGATATTTTAAAAATTAGTGAGGATTAAAGTTAATTCTAACAGATGATGATGGATGAAGAATGAAAAAATATTTCTGAATTCTTGTTACTTGTTTTAGCTCTTCATCCTTAAAGTTTTGAAAGTTGATTTTTGGTGTTAGTTTTAATGGATGAATGACATTTCTGGCTCCTTACAGAATTTTAGGAGCAGATAGTCCCTTGTTACCTATGTAGGGCCTCAGACTTGAACAAATGAAAGATACTGAAATGAATCCTACAATATGTGTCTGCTTTCTTCATGGGAAGGTATGTACCTGAGCATTTTGGGCATCTGCTTAAGTGTCAGTAGTTAAAAATCACCAGACTATGGGACTCAAATTCACTGTAGTTTATCTTTTCATTTTATATTCTTCCATAATTCAGTACCTGTATAGATTTTACATACAGGGACATTGTGTTCTTTGCTGATAAAGAAAACTTGAAAGATATTTTCCAGTAGATTTTGTAGTAGGCAAATGTCTATAGGATATTAAAGGGTTTATTGAATGTCAGACATTATGTCCAATGATTTGCAAGTGTAGGATATATTTTCTTCATAGTCCTCTGAAATGTTTGACGGATTATGTCTTAAAACTGGTGATGTGCTGTTAAATTCTGTTTGTAGTTTGCATTTAGTTTGCATGTCAATTGGACTTTAAGTAGACATACAACTCAATGTGGCCAGATGGTGTCTGGGAGTTTTGGAACTCTATAGAGTATGAGGAAAGATTATTGGGCTGTTAAGGGAGATATGCAGGGGAACAAAGGCTTATGGATGTAAGCACTGAAGGGGATTGTCAGTATGGTTTAAAGTGAAGCTGTATGTGGGCTTTGCTTATTACCTATCATAATTAATATTGGCGTGGTTCATCATATAAAATACATGGTGAATCATAAGACATCACAGTTGTTGATCATGATATATTCAAGCTAAACAGAAATAGTGTGGGAGCTCAGAATATATACAGTTCTGCCTTTTGTGGTGGGCGCAGCGGTGTTTTTATATGGCTGTAGTCAAATTGTATTGGAATAACATAAGCTATATCAGTCAGTGATATTTTTAAGTGTGGGTTCTGTCATACACCAAAATGGTGACTGGCCTTCTTATTTAAAGTAGTTAAGATAGAGCCAAAAGTTAAAAAACTTTTAGAAGTAATTAATGTGAATAGCATATGGTTATGACTAGCTATATGATTATGTTATTTACTACTTGTACCTGACTTTTTAAATGAGAATTTCTAATCTAAATTTCATTTAGAAAAATGATAAGACATTTCTTCTGGCAGAATAAGTCATATTTTTTCTGGGGGAAAAAAAAAATTTGGATGCGCAAAGGTAGCTATCTTCAAGTGGTCTCTCTAAAGACTTCTTAAATGCAAAAATAACCTGAAACAATTTTTTCAGTGAATTGGCATCTTGATCTTACTTTCCATTGCAGTCATTACCAAATACAACAAGTAATACATATGCTGAAATAGATATTAATGAAACACAAGAAACCAATTCTTGCTAGCAGTAACATCACCTTTTTGGCAATGTCAAGATCTGCAAGTTGATCCAAATTAATTTCATACCTACTTAAATTGTTTTATATCCATAGTAGAAGGCAATTTAAAGTGACTTTCTGGAAATTAAAACCTCCAGCAACAATTTTAACCTCTCATAACATGTTTCAGTTCACAGACTTTCTGTAGTGTCTGTAGTCCAACCCACAGCTTTCTGTCATCGAGAAATAATCCTAACATAAAAATCTACTCTCAGATCGCTGTGTATGTGACTTAAGAATAGTAAGAGGACTTGGTAGGAGTATATTGTCAGATAAAATGATTAGTAAATATTTGTCTGATGTATTGGAAAGACATGCAACTATCTACATGTTTTGTGGGTTTTGCCCTATTGCTCTTAATAAAGAGATCACTGAACTTGCCCACTATTGTATATTCATTTTGCTAATACTGTGTTACTTTACAGCTGTTTGTTTCTTCCCTAACACAAACCATACAGCCCTTTTTGGAACGCAAAGACAATTATTCCCTAAGTAACACCAAAATTATTAACACATAAGAATACCGAGTTTGACAAGTCAGTGTGCCAGTAGAATATAAACTCTAAAAATTAAGGTGTTGGGTTATAAAATGAGGGAGTGACACATATAACCTACCCATGCTCTCTTTTAGGGATAGACCTGCCGTTCATGATGATGCCTCACCCTCTGCTTCCCGTCAGCCTACCTCCCGCTTCGGTTGCAATGGCAATGAATCAGATGAACCACCTCAATACAATAGCTAACATGGCTGCAGCAGCCCAAATGCACAGTCCTCTTTCCAGGGCAGGGGCCTCTGTTATAAAGGTAAGAGTCATCTATGAGACTTAGGAAAAAGTAGCTTTTTGTGCCTAGCAAAAACATTTACAGTGACTGTCTTAAGGAAGAGGCAATGAGTTTATACTGCCTATAGCACACCTGGTCTTCTCTTCCTGATAGTGCTTCAGTTTGACAAAATACCCACGAGTACAGTCAAGAAGTTAAGATGCTCCACTCTATCTACAAATCTGTAGTGTAATTAAAAACAGATACGAATACTCACTAGAGACCAGGGGAATAAACAGTGCTGCATCTGTTAAAGTTCAAAAGCTATTCTAAAATGTTGTTTAAAATCAAACTTAGTGTTATACTTAAAAGAAAATTCTGTAGAACATAACAGGAGCTCTAGTGCAGTGCAATTCTGGAACAGGTTAATAGCAGTGTACTTCATCAGAAGTACCTTAGTGAGTATAGTCTCTGGTAGCCACACCTGAATTTCCTTCTGGCTGTCTAAAATATGTTTATACTTTCAGGTTTATACTATCAGGCTTCTGACAGTCTCTTCCAAGCAGGTTGTTAAGAAAATTTCATGCCTATGTTGAGAGCTGAAGTCCTGCCACACACTAAAAAATATGTTGAGACAAGAATTTTTCAAAGTAGAAAAATAGAGATTCAGTGCATGTGAAGGATTGGTGCTATGGGATTCTCTAAAGTACAGTGTGTCCTCTTCTTATTGAGCAAAAATGAAAGGTTTTATCCATCTAACTTTTGTGTGTATTTGCATGCACTTGCATGTTTCTTGTTGAGAAAATAAAATTTTGCCAACTTTGAAAGGCAGTTATTTTAGTCCATTTTTCTTTATTGTTAAATATTTCAGTCTATAGAGCTATCTGTTCTGGAAAGTGCATGTCTTTTGGTATTTATGCTCATTTACACTCATGTATCCCCATCATTCTGGAATCCCTAAGTTCTGAGTTGCTTTATTCTAATAACTTTCACTGATTTGCTGAACTTAATCACTCCTATTTTTAGTTTAAAGCATCTTAATTATAAAATATTGTTATTTTATTGTTGAGACAGTTACTGTTGCCATTATATTACAGGCCAATTTTGAGAATAAATTTGTTAGGATTGTGTTGTACCTTTCTATGTTGTTTTTACACCAAGCAAGGAAAGAAACTAGTAGTACACAACCACATTTTTATTTTTCATACTTGTATTTACTGATATCAGCATACTTTCAAGGAAGGAAGCAAATCTCTCTTGTCACATTACAGTAGCATAAAATATTATGTGTTTCTGTTGCTGAGGTTCTGGGGGTCTTCATTTTTCTTCAGATCTTTGTGGGCCTGGGGTGTTTTTTCTTCTTTGCTGAGAGTCCACTTTCAAATTAGGGCAAATGTTGTTCTTAATGCTTTGATTTGGTTTACATTTTGTTTTCTTGGATTCCAGGAGGCTGGTAAAATCTGTGGGGGGGGGGGGTTCCCCAGTTAGAGGTTATTTAGGATTAAGATCTGTAAAAAATTCTCTTTATCATCAGTGTATCTGCACAGTTGTTGACAGGTTGGGGGAAACGTGGTATCTCTGATGTCCAACTGTGCATTAGTTAACACAAGTCACTGAGTTGTTAGAAATTAATTGAGGTTCCATGCGTTTCACTCAGTAGCCTTTTCTTTAGTTGTTCCAGAGACCTTGTGAGAAAACCATAACTTAAATACAGCAGTAGAATATTTGTAGCAGCAAGTAGACTGCATAAGCTTTGATTATATTTTAAATGTTATCAGTATGTCAAAATGAAGATTAAATAGGTATTTGTAACAATGTTAGTTCTTTGTAATATCAACTACAGTTTTTGCAAGCAGTCTAGGCTTAAGGATGCTCTTTAGCAGGCCCTTGCTTATGCTAGTTACTCATTTATAGCTATTTTTTCCCCAACACCTGCACTAGAGGATGCACAGTATCTCCACAGCAACAGTAGGTCTCACCAGCACTCTAGTGGAAATTATTTCCTCTACATGATGTAGAGGAAAATACGCCAGGAGCTAATGTGACAGAGGTAAAGTGTGCATCCATTGCTGCGTTACTCTCACCTGTCAAGTGATGTTGCATCTTTCTCGCGTTTGTTCTGAATGCTGAAACTGTAGATGAATTTTATTACAGAGAGTGTGAGGCTCCTTTTGTCCTTTCCTTCCCTTATGTACAATCATCTAGCTCTGAATGACGATCAGTTAAGAAGAAATCCGTGTACAAAACGAAATGTGTAAAAGAAAAGCATTGCTGCTGCTATCTGTCAGCAGTATTACTTTTATTATATGATGTTATTTAACTGCATTTAATAAGTACAAAACATGACTAGTTTTAGATAGACTGCAATTCCAGCATCATGACGTTACTTAAAATGGGAAAAATGAATCGAATATATTGAGTCTGTATCTATTTCCATACTCTGATGACTAAAATACCACTTGGCCTGTTTTCTATAGGTGTGAGAATCAGCTACTTTATAAAGGTTTTGAATGAAGTCATTATGCTTTTTATATCACGTTTGCCATTTAGAAATAAGCTGTTCCACCAAGATATGCATGATCAGCAAAGTTAACATTTAGTGCTCCAGAAAGAAATGTCATAACTATGAAACTTGATTTCTTCCTGACAGGAACACTATAAATTAGGCGGGCACAATGGCCAGGCTCGCAAAACCTTCTTAGCCATCTATAATATGATCTGATGTGATTATAGCAGCACCCGCTAGCAGTGCTATAGCTACGGTTCTGTCAGTGCCCCTGTCATAAATCCAGTCTTGCAGGGATTTACTGTGTGTCTGAAAGAGCTTGCTCCGTTTAAAACTTGGCTCAAATGGTTCTGAAGAGACTGTGTAATGGAGGGTCTCATATGGCAATACCAAAATTTGAAACACTGACTTCACCACCTTCTCTCTTCTCCCTCTTGCGTCTGTTCTCCTGTTAGTTCTTTTTTTCCAGAGCTGTTCTTCAGCTGGATGAACTCTGCAATCCAGTTGCTGGCCTAGGTGTAAAATGCTTTGCCAGCCCAGTCTTGAGGACCAGTCTGGGATGGAATTTAGCTGAATTATGTTTGAATCATGGTTTAGGCTAGAAACAGCAGTGAATGAATGTAGCAGTTTACTGTCATCCAATAATTTTGTTCCTGATACTCATGAATTTTATTACAGTGATGATATTTTCAGGTTGTCAGAAGCAAAGTTTGGATAGGCCCTTTATACAAAAGAGAAAGGATTTTTCACTGAAGTTTACAGAACAACACAACTCCAGAGTGCAGTAACTACATAATGCTAAGATTTTTATTTTACAGTGGACCTATAATGAATATGACTGATTATGTAACAAATGAATATGGATATTAATATGCATTCGCAGCATATTATACAGTTTATCGTAAAGGAGTTGTTAAGATGTATGCTGAGAACACAAATTGAATGGAATGCTGAAAGCATACCTAAATCATAACAGATTACTTAAATTAAATTGGGTCCAAAGGAGTTGAGACCTCGCAGCACATAGCGTGGGCGACAAACACATGAAGGGATGTTGCAGCAAAGATCGGAATAGCCCTTCTGTTCACTGACGGTACATTGGAACCTCGGAATCAGACCATCCCCATATAACAACTTCTTGTCCATAGTGGAATGAGGCCTCAAGCTATGGACAATAAAGGCATTGGGAGTGGTGAGGTAATGTCATCAAGCCTAAAGTCTCAATTTATACAGATTAAGCTCGAGAGGGCTTATATGACTAAAAACCATATTAGCTTACACAATTTCAGCCAACAGGCAGGGAAGGGGCAGGGGGAGGTTTGGGGTTAGGGAAGTATAAGGAAGGCTGGCAAGAGCCAAGTTTCTGGAGCTGTGACTGCGCGAGTCGTCGTGTGTCACTGAAAGGCCACTTTCCCTGTCTCCTTTGGAACAGGTTGGTGGGAGATACTGCCGTTAGGGTGGGCCTGAAATGGTGGGAACTGAATCCAAACCAGGGGCCTTAACCTGCTCCCTTTTGTGTTAGATATCAAAAGAGTACTGAAAGTAATGAGGCAGAATTTTGTCCCAGAGATTTGAGAGGCTCTTTAACCTTTTCTGCCAGTTTTTCCTTGGTTCTTGTTCTATTCACCCCACATATTTTGCCCTTTCCTTGCTCCTCTTGCTCATGTCTCACCCTTCCTCCTCCATCTCTCCTCCTTCTCGTCGTTCTCTCTCCCTTTCTTTCTGGCTCTCTAACAGCCTCTTCTGAGCCGCTGAGAGATGTGCTTCTCCTGAGTAGGAGTATTTCTGCAAATTGCTTTCCTGCTGTCCATTTTTCTTCTGTCGTCATTCCCTCATGCTTGCTGTGTTCCTACTTTTCTCTTATTCTTTCTGTCCTTATCCAGGTCCCACTTAGGAATAAATGGCATATTTGTTGAATGTAGCTGGAAAAACCAGAGAAAAAAAGTTAAAATGTAATTGAAATGCTTTGATTCAAAAAACTTCAAAATAAAGCATTTTTTTAAAAATTTGAAATCATATTTCTTTCAGAATTTCACCCAAAAGTACTTTAGAAGCAAATCAAAACTCACCCACTGCCCCAGCAAAAAACCCCAACCAAAGAGAAAAAAACCAGCAACCAAACATTTTAGGTGAAAGGAAATGTTTTGTTTTGGTACAGAAACTGAAATCTTGCACTTGATATCAACCCTCCACAATTTCCATCTGAATATTTTGGTCTACTGATAACAGAACAAAGCATTATTTGTACAGTGTGATCTAGACATGCAGGAGAGATTTTTGAGTCTCCTTTTCTTTGTGTTCTGTTTTTCTCCTGATTTTGTGGGATTGTTAAAGCATTTGTAAAGGATGTATATGACATGATTTTAAATTCCCTAAAGAGAATACAGATGGGCTGTGTAATTATTGCTGAGAGGTGCTATTTTCTGTGTGCAGTACAACTCGCATTCATAATATTTACCTGACAGCCAGAAAAATGTGGCCGTCTCAGAATACTCTGAAACGATTCTTCTCAATATAAGAACATTTCTCATTACAGAATTTATAACATATTTAATTTCATATCTCTCTGTGCATTCAATTCATTCTGATTTTTTTTGAGAATATTACAAGATTTATAACATAAAACTTCTGTAAAATTTATGTTATTTTCCTCATTATTATATTTATTCTGTCCCATTTCATAGTATGTGTTCATTGCTGACAGCTTATTGCTGAAATGAGAACTAGAATGTGTTAGGGGAGCAAGATGTGAGACCAAGTAGTTTAAGTTTGCTTCTTACAAGGCTGATTTTTGTGCCTGTATTTGTAGGGCAGGAGAAGTGAGTGTGCAGTTTTGTATCTTTTTATTCACTGATACAGAGAAACTACTATACTGGGAGCTGTTCAGGTCCCTACAAATTGCATTAAATACCCTTCTCATCTCCCCTCCTTTGAAGGGAGGCATATCCCTCTCCCTGCAATGCTGAGAACGCCTTGCTGCTTAACGCCGAGACACCTAGTTGCTAGGTTAAAGAATAAGCAATAAATACTTTAAACTTGCAAGGGGAAAAAAATGCAGTAGGAGGGAAGTGTATCTCTGTTTTGCAAAGCATGCAAGGGAGAATTGTTAGGTCAAACACATACTAGATTTTAGTTCCGGCTCAGATCTTTTTAGTATTGGCTTAGTCATTTGCATTTGTACTTAATAACTGATATAGTTATAACATAGATGAGATATAACATTATCATCCTAAGTCCCAGGACTGCCTTTCTTTCATTCAGTAGCAGCACTGAGTGAAACAGCTCATAGGAGGGGTACAGGTAGAAGGTTTCCACTGCAAGATCCTTTCCAATTTAAGTCAATATTATACTTTCAGATTCAAAGTAAAATGTAAAGGCAAAGTCTTAACATATGAGTGAAAGTTGCCGTAGTTTTCACAGAGACTGCTAATTTAAGAAATGGTGAAGAAGGAAGCTCTTGTTTGGCTGTTGACCAATACCATCTGATTAGCTGCGGTTTCTGTTTGGCTGAGCAGCTGGCAATTAATGAATTGATAGGAAGTAGTCACAAGGTAATGGAATTAGCAAGTGAACATCTGGTATTAAAAATCAGTAAATGTGGAAGAGGTTTTATGATTTCTTAAATTTGGTGGGAAAATAATTACCAGTTAACTACAACTGGAACAACTACACGTACATGGTGAAGAAAGTTGCATTTTAAATAGTGAAGTACGTATTTTAAGTGAATGACTTCCCAATACACTGCAAAAGATGAATGGGATCCAGCTGGCTTTCAGACATACAGATCCTATCTTAGTCTTCAGACCAGCTGTTTACCTTGTTCATCTCCAGTTCTTTCTACTATAAGTAGCTCAGAAGACCAACAAGTCATCCATAGTCTTTGTGTGTGCCCATTTCCAGACTGAGATAATTCGAAATGTAAACCTAACCAATGTTCTCTTGCCCAGAAACAGTAACTCTAACCATCGTATTTCTTGTCTGCCACTGTCCAATGTCATTTCAGATTTAGCGGAGCTCCTGTTTACTGTGTCAGGATTATTCTTTTTCTTCGAAAAGCCTAAATGCCAATTATATATTGCTTTTCTCAATAATGAATTAGTTAAGGACTGTAAACTTTAGAACACTATTAAAAATGTACTTGTTATTAGAATTCAAATAGTATTAGTACCAACTAAGGTCAGTTGGAAAGAAGTATGTGTCTTAGTACTAACTTTAAAAAAAAAATGTTAGCAATTCAATTCTTTGCTAACTGAAATTGTGTTAACTTTTCTTATTCTTTTCTCTTATGAATGGAATTCAGCCAGGGAGATAGGAGCAGTGATATCACAGGCATGAAAGTGAGATAGTTTTGGATAGGAGGTGAGGAGGTCTGCAGGCAGTCTGCTGGCTGACCACTCCTGGCTCCACAGACCCCTCCAGAGAAATGAGACTCTGGTTTCTAGATTTATTTAACTGTGTAGTCCATTTGGAGAATCTGAATGGTCATTTGGCGAGCACTGGGAGATGGAGGTATGGCACAATAAACATTCCAAGTGGGGAACTAATGTGCAGATTAATGTGAGCAATTATTCTGACAGAGCCTATGAACTCTCTGTTTTTCCAAGATGGTCATCAGTTCTAAGTCTTTCTTAAAATAGTTGAAACCTCTAGTCTAGACCTAAAGATAGCAGAATCCTCATTTTTCCTTCCTCTCCATTTCGTTAGCGAGGTCTGGTGAATTCCAGCTCTCCTGCCACTGCAGAGCCCTGTAGAGTACAGAAGCAGCACCTCAATTAAATATGAAATATCAAGATAAATGTCTGAATAAAATATCCAGGACTCAGACAAACTTCCAAAACCTGCTTGTCAGCAGTGAAATGCCATTAAATCCTCTAGGAACTCATTAATAGATTAACATTTGGAAGAGTAATTACAGCTACATTAGAACTAAGAATAAAGAAAAATAAAGGAAAATCCAGCAGCATCATTTCTCTAAACTCTTGACACAAAATGAAGATCGATACTATAAAAAAATCAGAGGTAAGGAATTAAGGTCAAGATGATTATGTCAAAAATATGTAGGCTGTTCATATATATTTCAAATAAAACTAGGGTGGATGCCCCTGTTATGTAGTGTTTCAAATTATTTGTATGAAATGCTACCTCACAGGGGATAGAACAAGGATGTTGAGGTGAAATCAAGGATGTATCTGGAAATTGGATGAGTTGATGACTTCAGTGCTATTAACCTAAATCACAACTAAAATTAACAATGTCAAGCTTTGTAGCTACATTTTCTGAGCCAAAGCAAGACGCTGATCTTCAGTGAGACAGAAATATATTACCCTTCAAAAGGATTAAATACTGCAAAAGTCTTTTTTGAGAATTTATGTTACAGTTCTGTAAAGGGAAGAGAAAAGATAAGATGAAGTAGGTACTACAGTTAGATAAATAGGTGAGATCTGAAGAAATGTTTTCATTTTTCATAAAATTCTCACAATCTGTAATTTTTTTATTTATAATTCATTACATTATAACCTGGAATATGAATCTTGCAAATTTATGAAATAGGAAGAAATTCAAATGGAGAAAATACGTCTTTATTTAGAAATGCTTCTCTGTTACTGTGAGTGTACCTACTGTAGAACCAGCCTGCACAGCAGTGTGCCCGTGGGAACGGAGCTATTTTTAAGAGAGGAAAAAAGAAATATATGAAAAGTAACAAGGTTGTAAAATACATAGATGACAAAGAAAATGAAGTCATCAATGTGTAAAAAAAATGTTAAGGTTTTAGATTTGCAATTTTCCTATTTAAATGCCCTCATTGATTTGTTACAAATACTGTTAACCCTGTGTTTGGAAAATGGTGAGGACATTATCACTTGTGTTCTCATTTGTAATAAAATAGATTAACTTGCTGTGAAATTTTAACTAGGCTGAGACACAACAGTAGCTACCTAATGAACCAGAGCACATTGCTGTTAAGTAGCTAAATAGATGCATACTGATTACAGGACTGAAAAATGGATCTGTTTACTTGCAAAAAAAGACTCTGTTCATAGTGTTATTCATTATAGTAGGGGAAATTCAGCATCACATTTCCACACAAACAATTCGAAATAGACAATTTCTCAATCCATATGCAGTCTTAAATGATGATACTCTATCCTCATTTGTAGTACATAAGATACAGAGAAAATTTCAGCTCCTTTGTTGCTTATAGGGGAAAATGTATCTTCCCTGTCTATATAAATTTTTGTAACTGGTAAGATGTTAGATGACATAATCAACTAATTCTCTTAGAAAGTGATTCACACTGTGATTAAGAATGACATTATTATTTGACACTTTTATTTCTGCCTGAACATTTCAAACCAAGACCCTGAGTTTGAAGGCAAATTACTTGAAGCAGAGATTATTTTACAGCAAGAGACAATGGGAAATAGTTACCAGAAGGAGCTCGAATACTTTGCTTTTCCAAATCATCAGCTTTTGAATTACTCTGATAACTCCCATTTAAGATGACATATATGGCTGTTTGTGTGATATCCAAGTGTTAATTCATAGTCATATTTGTTCATAGTTTTTTTGCAGAACAGTTGGCATGTCCTCTCCTTGGCTATTCATTTTCATGGTTGCAACAGACAATGAAATTTACTTAAACTATGTACTCTTCTGTAAAATTAATCATTTCAAAATGATATCTTAATTGTAAATTGACTGCTCTTTGTGGAAAAAAGAGAGGAAACACTGCCAAAGAGGACTGTTAAAACTGAAGTCCAGGCAAATTAAATTACAATCAGAACTGTATCCCGTTAGCAGTAACCTATTTGGAAGCTATTATTTGCACAAAGGTAGAAGACACATAGTATGTATAAGCTCAGCTTCATTTATTTAGGAGAATACTTCTTGGAATAAGAATGTGACTTGTAAAAATAACTTAATAAGCAACCCATCCACAAAGTTAGTCATGACTCTCTTTTACTCTTTCAGTTCATTTCAGCAACCTCTAAAACCGCTCTTTTGGAGACTGAGAAGAAGATGACACAGGAGACTTTTAAGATCAGTGACTTTGACTTNNAATTTGAAAATTTGTTTGTTTAAAACCAGTTCTCAAAATTTTAAGAACTTGTGACTCAACATAATAGATTCATATCTGTTAAAACTTAATAAACATTTTTAATTGGCACTCAAAAATACTGCAATTAAAAGTCTCCCTTTAAGATTTATTAGTTATTGTATGTTCATTAAATAACAGATAATTAGTGAAAACAGATCCATTGAGAATTAACAGCTATGTAATAGATACACATCTGTTACATGATTTTGAGGCTCAGTTGTTATTTAATGTACAATAACTATCCTATTAAAAACACATTCAATGCTACGTTCTCAGCTGCTGTGATTGGAATAGGCAAATGCCACCCCTTGCTATTAGGAGGATCCAATCTGACATTCCCTTTCCATCATTCTCAAATGTATCTGTAAATATGAAGATGAGTGTGGTTTAGAGAGCTTGTTTTAATGGGTAACAGAATATTCTTAAAATGTCGATCGTACTGCCAGTGTTATTAATGAATTGCCTCAATAGGTTATGAACAGAAGCTATTATGCCAGGCATTTATAACGGAAAAACGGTTAGAATCTACCATTCTCTTCCTAAAGCTATATTATTGATTTAAGATACTGTCTAGCAAAAACTGCATAAAAAGTTCAGATGCTATCGAGTTTATTTTCAAAAGCACATGGTAAATTGCCACCAAGTAGCCAGATTGCATACTCCTAATGAGAAATCTTTGAGAATAGGTTAGAAAGGCAGAAAAATTGCCAAGTTCCTTTGAGACAACTTCCCCAGATTAGACTGTAATTGTGATTTTTAATGAGGTGGGGGCAAGAGGATCTCCCTTTTAAAAAAAAAAAAAAAGTTATATTTTAGTTCTGAGTTTCCACGGGGAACAGCTGATTGCCAGGGATGAGGGCAACTCCAAAGATACAGTTTCTGGAATTCTGTAAATTGAAGCATCTCCTTGTTAGTGTCTCTCCATTGGAACTGCAATTTCAATGACTTGTAATAGAGGATTTAAAACATAGAAGGGATTTTAAGATAAGAATATCTGGAGTATCTCAGGCCATGATCTGTCCCTCATTTTTCTTGGTCCTGGGAACAGGAATGAAGGGTACTGGAATTCTGAATTAATTCAGAAAAATTATGCACATGGAATCACTGGGTTGGAAGGGATCTCAAGTGGTCATATAATCTTTTGCCTTCCTCAACGCAGGATGAATTGTTACTTAGGCCACGCATGTCTAACCTGTTCCTAAAGATTTTTACTGATGAAAATTCCATGGCATCTTCGGGCAATCTGCAAGTACAGACACACAGAACTGCAGAATTTTATTATGCTAAAGTTTTATAATTTCTTATCCCTGTTTTTCCTCCTTACCTAAAGTACTATGTATATTTAAACTGGAGGTTAATATCAAAGTTTCGTGTGCAAATGTACACATAAGAATTAGCAAGCACATTCTTATTTTTGTTAGCCAGTGGTGCTTTTCATGCAAAAATGAAGTTCTTATCGGTGCCACAGCTTTTAAAATTTGGGCACTAACCTGAGAAGATATTGATGTAATTTATTCAGGTGCAGATTATGATGAGTTTAAAAGCTTGACTGCGTTTAGTGACAGTTTAGTCCAAATCTGAATGGTTTATTTGAAATGTGACTCAAATATGTCAATTTTACTCTTTGTAGATTAAAAGTAGTTTGTGAGAACAACATGAAAGAACATGCTTTGTGTTCCTATGTGTAAAAAAGTTAGAAAGTAAAAAATTACCAAGAAAAGAAAAAGAGGTGGCAAATGCTATGTTGTGGCACAAAGGATGAAGGACTATGCCCAGATGCATTGCATGTAAAAGGCTATATACTCTTTTTGTCTGTACAAGACTATACTGCTCTTTCGAAGTGAATTCTGTTCACTATTTATCTTGGAAAGACCATTTGTTACTGCTGTTTTCGCCAAGTTAATTTTTTTCATTGAACTTCAGGGAAGTTCATGAATCAAATTGCACAGACCTTGTTTTCTTTCTGTTTCAAGGAAAGGATCCAAGACAGCCCATCTCCAGCTCCATCTCTAGAAGACAGTCAGCGGCCTGGGAGCCACGCTTCCTCCCATCAGAGCAGCAGTGTGTCCAGCTCGCCGTCCCAGTTGGACAACACACCAGACAGAATTGGTTAGTGCTCTGCAGCCTCACACCCCTTTCGCAGTTACTGACCTCAAGAATTTTAGAAGTTTGTTGAGGCAAAACTTTTTTTGCTGGGAAACTCAGGAAAACACTCACTTGCTAAAAAAACCCAGAAAGTTCATCACTATAATTTGTTGTATTAGCTTCATCGCTATGCAGAACCCAACCCCTCAGATTCATTCATGCACAGAAGATATCACCCCTTCTCTGCTATGACTAACTTCTCTTGCATGTTGGAGTAAGAAAGTGCCTCAGAAGGCACCTGGAATTGAAAAATAGCAAGATACCTTTTTCTTCATACGTATGTCAGAAAAGCCACAGATTATATGATGGCTTTTCCATTCCAAAACCATCCTCATGCCCACACATTCCCTCATCAGCTGAGGGCTTTCTGATTTTCTTTTGTCTCTCCACCACAGCTTTCACAGCCTGTGCATTATCGATCTTGCGTTTAAAGTGTTAACTCAGTCTAGAGGAAGTTTAGATCCTATTCTTGGTGCTTCCAAGAGGGATCTAGGGCAAGTCAATTAACATCTCTTCATGTCAGTGTATGTCAACACTGTTGTCTTCACAGTGACTGGAGCCTATGCAGGTATTGCTGAGCTAGATTTAAACTACAAAAACAGTGCGGTCCACATAACTGGGTGTAGGCTTCACTCCCATCAAATAACTACTCAGCTGCTTGCTAGGATTTTGCAGGTTTGACTCCGGTCCATGCAGCAGCACCACCATGGTACTACATAGCACGGTTTGCTCTACGCAAACTGCTCAGTGGAACCCAAGCTACTTTGCCTAAACACAGGCACGCACAGAGCAGACACTGGAAAGCAGATTCCCCTTAGCTTTTTCATGTCTAAAGTAGGGCTAGAAATACACAGGACAAGAAATATAACTTCCTATAGCAACAATGAAAAAGGGACTTTTGTCCTCACTATTGCTTTTGAAAGCTACTGTAACTGTTTTATTAATAGTAGTAGCACATACTGGAAGCCTCTGAGCTCCAGAGATGGTGCTGAAAGTTTTTTAAAGAAAAGTAGGTTTTATTTATGTCAAACCAAACATTTCTCTATGTTGAAGTCTAACACTATTGTAAAGATACATCTATTTATATAAATAGATATATTTACTTTTACAATTTAAAAAAAAAAGGTTTTCTTTAAAAAATGGTGATGAAGTTTTTAACAAGTGTCCTCATTGGCATAACTTCAAGTTCTGTAATTGGTTAACTGCAGAGAAGGAAATGTTTTCATCAAATAAGCACAACGAAAGGCATCCTGAAATCATAAACTTACCACCTCTCACTGATCTTGCAGGTGTAAGTAAAGAATTTCTCTCAACACTACAGAATCTTGGTTTTTTGCTGTCATCTATCAATTTAGGTTACTATCTGTATGTTTTTATTAAGCTTACTGCTTTTATAGTTAATTACTAATACTTAAATCCTTAAATGTATTTTTCCCCAAAATGATTTCTGTGAAGTACTTTTCTAATTAGTCAATTTGAACATTTCATAAGAAATCACATTCATCTCAGTAGTAATTTGGGTTCTATAGTGGTATCTTTGTTTAATCAACTTGAGCAAATTTGCTTTTGCTGCATATTTTACTTGGCAATAAGTGCTGAACTGGGACAGCGAAACGGTTGATTATGGACAATAAAAATGGTCAATTGCTTTAGAACTTCTATGGTATAAATAAATGTTAAAATACCAAAATATTGACAGAGGAAATATAATTTAATGTTTTCCTCTCTTCTGACATTTTTTAACTGACAGTGTTATATAGCTGTGCACTCTGATTTTTTTAGCTATGCTGACCAACAGCAGGGAAGGAGAACTCATTGATCAAGAAACTGGGACCAGCCTAAAAAAAATACAGAAGGAGAAAGGTAAAATTGCAGACTATTTTCCATCTCAGGCATTTAATTACACTCATTACGTGTTTTATTCCTTTTTCTAGTATTCTGCATATGCAATGGCATAATATTATAAATTTAAGAGAGCTAAGTGCCTAATGGCAATGAATAATGTATCCAGTGAATTTACATGGCGTTCAACTAAGGAAGTGTAAACAATCAGATCTTTGCTTCTCTCTGTTTATATAGTATGGGGCTAATATTTTGCCAGTCTTTTGACTCAATTATTTATGAAATTCCTAGCAAATATTTGATTAGTGACATGGTATTGTTTCTTTGCCTCCAGTGGATGTGTGTGCAGACTACTCTCATGCTGGTACGTAGGTGAGGGAAATAAGCCATTTTTTGTGTCTAATAATATTATGTTACCTCACAAGTGAGAGGTTGAACACAAATACATTCATGTATGCAGGTGAGCCCTGGGGAAGTGTTGTAGTGACAGAGAGCATGTGGCATCTGTGGCTGCACACTGAGGAAGAAAAAGCCATTCTGTATACTTGCAAATAGAACAAAAAAATAAATTGTATTAATAGGCGAGAGGTTTATTGTGGCAGTATGTACAGAAAGCATCACACAAAATGAGTGCCTGCACAAAAAAGGAAGATGGGATATAGTTAAAGAAATAAAGATGAAGGTAAGTGAATGCTGGAAGAATACTGCAAAGGAATATACCGTGGGAAATATTACGATTTCAGAGTGAAAAAGATATGAAAGAAAGGAAGGAGAAGGAGGTGACCAAAAGAGACAATGTAAGCTAAAGGTGCTTATAAGTCTTCTGTAAAAATGAACATTTCATCATAAATGAAAACAGAAGCTGATTTCTATTTTGATTGAGGTGGTTTGAATGTATTTTCTGAGAAAACTAAAAACAGGTATAGACAATTTTATGAGCTACTCAAAAGAGAATTTGGAGGGTCCATGTGCTCTGTGGTTCCAGAGTTATATACAATCGCTTGAGCAGATTAATGGTTTTGTATGATCAGCTCTATTCTTTAGACATCTGTGACTGATCCAGTCATGGGTAGGAAGAGCCTGAAACTTCTTTGTTATATTTTGTACTTTTGTACGCAACTCACTCTCTTCTCGAAAGCAGAAGAAGCTGTTTTCTATTCACTGGTTTCTCTAGGCATTTAAGCGCGTTCCTCACAAACCCCAAAAGAGCCCTTTTGTGCCATTCTGAGATAATTTTCTGTCTGGATCATCATGCTTAAATCCTTCCCTCTTGACTCCTGTTGGCATTTACAGACCAACACCAGAGGCTAAACAGTTACCAACCATACCTTCATTCCTCAGATTAAAAAATCACATTTCTGTAGTAATTACATAGGTGAATATTTAATCTAAATTCGAAAGTGTAGTTGATTTTAATTTTGTTGAACTGTGCATGGTTTCTTGCCACATGCCTAGTCATTTTTCAGCGGAACAATTAAATATCCTATGGGGTTCAAAGATGCAAATCATGTAGTTATTGATAGTAGCAGTCCTGTCACTCAGGACGGATGAAGGAAGGTACAGTTTAAGAATCAGAAAAGACAATTCAGAAATCCCAAAAAGCGTGAAAATAATTTAAACTCCGCCACCTGTGAACCCAATTCCCATGCTCCTGTGATCATTGACCGTTCCTTGTGACATGTACGAAATCACAAAGATCTGATGCTGACATTTTGTGTACCATAATTCACCTTAAGATTAAAGTTGTATAGGTTTATTAATCTCCTGGTCTACATTTTTGCGTAGTATTATTTATTTTGAATTGATTATGTACTGGGAAATATGTCTTTATACATGTGTTACTTCTGCATGCGCTTACAGCATTTTTTTAGGATGAAGTTAGCGTTCATAGATTCTCTTACATCAGAAAAAAGTGCTTCAAAATCATGAGAAATTTTAAATTACCATTTTAAAGATAGAATAAGGTTTCTGCTTTTCTCTTTGGTCTGCACAGGTCAAATTTTTCTCAAAAACATGAGAATGAGAAATTATGTCTTTTTGTCAAGTAGAGATGTAATTTTCAAGTAATCCCTGATCTCCAGAACCGAAACCTTTTGACAACATTATAATGGACTAAATGCTGAAATTTTAAAGGTACTAACATTGTATATCCAACAATGCCAAGCAGATACTGCATTTGGCAGTGTGACAGACCCGTATTACAGTTCCTGGAGGAATCTCTCTTTTGTAGGATAGAAGCACCCAGTAATTGATGGACTGCACCAGTAGGACAGAGTCCATACGCTGCTTCTGAAAATTCCCAGCTTGTGCGTGCTGGCCCTTTCTGTCACCCCATGCAAGTGCCGTTACTGCTCAGTGATTTGTCTCACTCCCACGTAGATTCTTTGTTCCTACTACTATTATTATCCTCTTGTATATAATTATTGTGGGCTCTCGTGCACATTAAGCATGTTGAATGTTTTTCAGAGTCAGATGTGGACAGTCACTGAAGAGTGTGATCTGTGCTGGGTTGCTCAGCAAAAAGTATAGGTGTAATTTGTATACAGAATGAGCTTTTTTTTTTCCCAAAAAAACCTACCATTACTTTTACTGAGGCAAAATATATTTACCATGGAAAAGATTTTCAAAGTTATTAAGAAGGAATGTAGTTAAAATAAAAGTATCAACATTTATTAAGTATGACAAGTAAGCGGTTTATACAGCCGTGGCAAACATATGTTTTCACATCTGTTTTGAGTAATATCATCATGATTTTAAAAATGATTTATAGCTCTGCAGGCCATAAAATGCCAGCTTTGCTGTAAGTTGGAAGTTTTCAAACAACAAAGAAATTATTGAAGACATATATTGAACATGTTTTTGTGTTATACACCTTGATATAACTTTACAAATCTGAGCACTCTCTAACAATTAAGATACCAACAAATGAAAATTAAGTAACTAAAATTTATCAGTAGCACTACTTATGTGAAAACTTAGCATAAAACCAATAAAAGTTATTGTAATAATTATAGGCAAATACTGTGATATCCCTCAGGATACACAATTTTTGTTTTCCGTGTCCCATTTTAAGTGATCTCAGCGCCAGACAAAAATGTGCCACTTTGTTCTCATCCAAGTAATTTCAAGGTAATTAGAGCTGAAGAGAATATATCTTAGCAGTTTTTCTTTAAAAGACAGTTAATATGAGGTTGTTCCAATTATGTTGAGCTGTTTGCATATGTTGGTGGGGCAGAATTTACAGCATTAGCGGCTGTCTCAGTGCAGAGGGGTTACAGCCCGTACAAACCATACCTTTAAGCTTTTTGAAGGAGAAATGCCATTAAATCACAATTACTCCACATCCTTTCATCATTTTTTTAGGAAGTATGGTCAGGCATCACATTAGAGGACAACAAAGTCAAACATCTTTATAGGGCTACAGTTTTGGGGGTTTTTATTCAAAATAAGTTATTTTATTTTTGTCAAATGTCTTTAACCATTATGGGGTGCAAGCATTTTGCCTGTGCATCCATGTCAGGGTGCAAGTGAAAACCATATGAAGAGTAATCTGTAGTTTATTTTGAAATCCCTAGTGAAAGGAAACAGAGTTAGAAAATAGCCCCAGATGTTTATACAAACTTAAACACAAATTCTTCCTGATTGTGCTTACTTGCTGTGTCTGGCTTTAAGTGGTTACATTTTACCTGCACAATTGCTCACAGAAACTACGTTTTAAATTCATTTACTTTGGTATATATCCTGGAAAAAATCTCTATTGTATGGGAAAGGATTGTGTTTGACACAGCACTGCATAGGCTTTATAGAAACCTCCATATGAATTTTGGCATTAAGAAGGTTAAACGAGCCAGAAAAGAATTTGGCTGTGCCTTCCAGTCAGATTTAAATGCCGGTACAATTATTCTGTTTGACTGCATGACAAGAAATATTTGAAACTCCTCATATAGGATGGAGTAATAAAAGGAACTGGCCCAACTCTTGCCACAGAAATCAACGGGAATGTTCCTGATGTCTTCAGTGGGAACAGAGTTTGGCCAAAGCCTGGTATTTTGGAAGCTCGCTCCCCCAGCTAACACTACTGGTTATTATTCCAGATAGGAGTGGTACATGCCCAGGGGCTGTGCTGGTGCTGTTCCTCGTGGACCGGTGGCATGCCCTGACCCTGGGGAGAGCCGGGCACACG
This sequence comes from Aramus guarauna, assembly GCA_013400195.1. Taxonomy (NCBI): domain Eukaryota; kingdom Metazoa; phylum Chordata; class Aves; order Gruiformes; family Aramidae; genus Aramus; species Aramus guarauna. Next base: position 438,756 of record VXBL01005123.1, on the reverse strand, counting down.
CCAGCCCTGCTCCTTCGCTCTGATTTTAGCGGGGGGCAAGCAGGATGCACAGGCCTCAGGGACCCCAGCGTGCTTTGGCCGGGTGTTCTCAGGGGTGTTTGGGGCACTGGAGCTGCACCCCACCCTACGTCAACCAGAGTAAAATTTCCTAGGAAAATTTCGTAAATGACTAGTATCTTCAGACTTAACCACTGTTCAAATAGTCTTTGACTCAAAATAAAGATTGTATTTGAGCAAGTGATTTGCTCTGAATTTCCCAGAGCTGCTCGGTGGCGATGCTACCCTCATTTAGTGCAGTTGTCTGCGTCTTCAGAGCACGAGTCTGGGCTTAAGGGCTGTGTCTCATGTTTCCAGTAGACGGTAGTCTCCAAAACTGCATCTGGCAGCTATCCCTTTTCATTTTATTAAGGAACACCTTTCCCTTTATTACTTCAAGGAAATGGGAATTTTGCATCATTTCTGTCAGCTTAGTGAAATATTTTCAGATGGCCAGAGACTACGGTAATGAAAGAATAACTGTATTTATTTATTGTATTTCATTAGCGGAAAAGAGGTTTTATGCTATTTAAATTAATCATTGCCAAAGGACTGGGTTACTCATGATGTGAGGGGAGGAGAACAAGCAGGTGCAGAACACCTGAAACAGCAACAGGCCTCGGTGGTGGGGGTGTCCTCCAGAGAGAGGACTTTTCAACAATTAATCTGAAAGCATCCAGATGGAGAGTGCAAGGAATAAGAAGGAGAACTAAGAGTACGAAGCTGTACCACGCAGCATGTATACAAAGTGTACGATAGGTGCCAACACTTCAAATGTTCACCATGCTGTTTCTTTGACGTATCAATATTTGAATGTTAAAGATACGATGAGAAAAAAGCAATTTTCTTCACAAATGTGCTCCTGAATCTCCTCTTGAGATACAGGAAAAACTCCTCAAATTAGAAGTGAGGTCATGTTCCTCCCTGTATCTGAGTGTGTATATTAGAGACCCCAGGGTCATTTCATAAGCAGTGGATGCAATAAAACATGAGTTTAAAGATTGCAAGGGTTTCTTTTTCCAAAACCTTAAGTGACATGCGCAGTGCAAATGTTCACTGGAAAATTCAAGAGATTTTTTTACATTGTCTGTCTTCTGAGAATACTGAAAGATAAGAAGCACAGTGCTCTATTCTGGGTAGAGTCTTTTTCCACAAGTTTTTTTGTTGTTAAATTTAACGTGCAAGTGAACTGACAACTGTTAAAATGGTGGCCTAAGAGTAGATGTCAGTCAATCAATCAAAAAAAAGCCCACAATCTCAAACCCATGAAACCAAGGCAAACTCTTACTAACACTTAGATTTACAATATATGTAAATAGAAAGTAATGGTAGAGCTTTATTTTTTAAAGTGTCTAAACTCATATCATTATGATTGTGTGTTTAACCGTTGCTCAAACATTTATAAATACAAGAGCAGTCATGCAAGAGGTATTAATAAAGTATTCCAAGGTCACATCTTTTACATTAAGTTCATACTAGATCTTTATTTGCAGAATCATTTTTAAGAATGCATTTTTTCTGAAGGGTAAAATACCTGCTTCATAATTATCTTGGCAGATGGACCAAGACAGCTTCTTACGTTGATATATAATTTATTAATATGTTTTATTTATTAGATTTCAATGACTCTAATGTATTGCTGTCTAAAAACTACAAATTATGAGTCTGTATAAATGTGCTGAAATAATGAAATTTTCTTTAATGAAAAGGCTTTGGATCAATTTTTTTAGAGAGGTATTCATGCAAGTCTGTGGAAGAAAATGGGCAAATAAGAACGAAGAAAGACAGAAAAATAAGCTAGTTCCTCTCCAAAGTCTCTTCGGAGTTTACCATTTCCACTTTTCCTCCAATTCTGTGAATTGAGCTTTATGTAGGTCCATCTTATTGCGCTGTACCAGATTTGAAAGGCATATAAAGGGGAGAAAAATTGCTGATTGGCACCCAGTGACCTAAGAAAGCTTTTGGATTAGGCCCAGGAACCTTTTCCTTAGAGTTAGCACTTATATTAAAACTGACCCTTTGAATTCTCTGATTTGTAATACCTCTGATGCAAAGTCATTAACCTGAGAACTGCAGTTGGTGACATTCTTAATGTCTATGAGTTATTTAATAAGTTTGCCTTCAGTCCTCATTACAAGCAGCAAGATCTGAAAAATATGCATCCTGAAAGGTTGCTGAATGGTTTTCTCATGTTATAGAAATCCTTGAGATCTGTGGGAACGCTCTGACAGAGGTTCAGCCTCCCCCTGCCTCTGCTCTGAGCCAGCCATAAGCACCAAACCTGCTCCTAAGAAACTACGTTTATGTGTTGGTGTGCCCAGGTGGGCAACCATGCCTACCTGGAGGGAAGGAATAGGTTCTTCTCTGTTTGAACTCATCCAGTAAGTCTTAGACTGTCACTGCTTGCAATTTTTGTTTGTACAGACAGTATATGTTGCTGAAAAAACCACATCATTTCTGGCAAGGACAGCAAAGCCTACCATCAAACACTTCTTCACTAGGAAACTACTTAGAAGCCAGCAATTTCTGCTTTCAGTACAGGTGTCTGTTATAAGATAAGATGGTTTTGGCATATTTCATGCATTTGAGTTAAGCCGAAGTAAATGACCGGAAAAAAATTTAAATTAATAACAAAAATTATTAATCGATTTTGAAAGTTTTGCAGTATTTGTGGCTGAGGAAGACCACCTAGAAATTCATAGAAGCTGCACTTCATAAAGTATAAGTCTCTTTTCTAAGGGTTACTGATAGTGAGATCGGGTTTAGAGTTTGTCATGTTGCCCATAGATGGATGTTACGTATCAGTAAAATATTATTGAGTGACGCAGTCACAGCTGTGGCCCTGGCTCCAGAACCTTTGTTTCAGTCAAGAACAGAGGACCAAAAATGCTCTTGATTGTGACAGCAATGTGTGCTCCTGCTGTCAAAGAGCAATCCAGCCTGTGTAGCATCAGTGGACTTTGCTGTATATACCCTGATTTCCAGAGAAGAGGACGACTCCAGAGCTGCAGGTGTTTGCAGGGGGATGCTCTGGGCCAGCGGCCTTCGGAAGGCATGAGTTTTGTATGGGGAAGCCTTGGAGCATACCTAGGACAGGTAGATGGTATTTTGTGTAGCACTTTTATGTATTCAGGACTTTTTTCTAATTAATCTTTTGAATACCTTGAGATCTGTGGAGTGTGTCTGCCTGTAAAAGTCACATTAAGGTGACAATTAAGAGCTCTCTCTTCCTTACTGAGGAGGACTTGCTGCCCAGAGTTTGCTGGTGACAGGAAGACATCTCCAAAGTGTTTGTGTACGTGCTACATTAGAACAAATATTCCTGACAATAAAAAGCAATAAATCCTTAGTGGACATGAAAGGTAGTGAACTAACCTCAGACTGGAAGTGGAAAAAGATTATCCTCTCAAAATAGATAGGGAGTCATGAAACCAGAATAAGTGTGGTGTTCATTATATGTCAGACATTGCATTGAATTACATCGATAAAAGTTACATGATACCTTGTTAGCAGAGCTGATATGACCCGTATACTGAACTCAGAAGCCACTGGGGCTGCAGAACATCAGGAGGTCCGAATCATAGCCAGCTCAGGCTGTAATTTCAAGGAAATCAGATTTTATGTTCCATTGTTGGTGCAGAGGACACCACTACAGTGCTATTTACTGTGTTAGGTATTTGTTTATTATATCCCTATTTATTTCTGGAGGTGGGCAGTTCTATTAGTAACTTTTTCATTTTATTAGCTGTGCTTTGGAAATGAAGCATCATATCTGAAAGAGTGGGAGGCCACAATAGTAAGCAATCAATACAATTTCAACTATTTTAAAATAAGCACTTTCTTTTGAAGAAAAATTGCCCATTTTGAATTCTTTGCATGGAACTCCCCACACTTTTGAGTAAGTTCAATATTAATGTTGTGATGTTCTTTTAATAATTCTTATTTATATAGTAGCAAGTAGATGCATGGCTAAGATAGTGCAAGAATTGGCAAGTAAATGAAATGCATATTATGTGTGTTACCCAAAACTTTATTGTCTTCACTCAGAAAACCACATATACATAGCCATATGTCTGGAAACCTTTTTTTTACTTTTTTGTTTGTTTATTTGTTCTTGACTATTAGGGTCTTTTCATATTCATGTTATTATTCTTTATATTCTCCATAATTTAATTTAGTGGAGGGAAAAAAGTGCCAAATAATTGAGGAGTTGTCATGTTTCTCAAATGTCTCCCTGCTTTTCCTCTCAACTTACCTCAATCATAGGAGCAATTTATTTGCCAAAAGGATAAACAAACCTTAAATGACTGATTGTGAGATGATCAGTATAGAGTCATTGTACAACCCAGTGAATTATGAAATAACATAATGAGAATAACAAGGAGGACATGATCATTCTTACACTGAGGGTAACGTTTCATCAGTACCTATCTCAAGAAGCTGGAAGGTGCTACAAGAGGGGCTGCTTGGGTCACTCTGGGATGGGACGTGAGTGCTTACTTTGAAGATTTCCAGCTGTGAATATTCTTCTTTTAGCAGGTACTTAGGACTGGTAACGAGATGGAAGGAGATACCTGTGCCTTGCTGTGTTTGGGATACCCCAGTCAGTGGAGTACTCTGTGGGAAATAAACTTCTTTCTCAGAACTCCTCAGTTTGTAGCAGGAGATTGAATCTCCTAAGTGAAGCCTCTTTCAGGCTGCTGTGTCTCTGCACTGCATCTATCACACTATCTCCAGTTAAAGCTGTTCCACTTCATCTGAGTGATTAAATATTCATAACAACAGGCTCCTTAACTAGGTCCCTTGGCCTGCTGCATTATCAGCTATACTGTTGAGTTGCTTTGTGTCTTTTCTCCCCTCCCCAAACTCTTTTACTAAATAATGCCAAACCAATAGTCTGATGGTTTGAAAACAGGACTCTTGTCTGTCAAATGGCTACTTTGTTTGGGGCTGATTAGACCATCAGCCAGGGAGTACTGTCATCCCTGGTCTTATGGTCTGTCTCAGATCCTCCAAACAGAACCCAAGTTAAGCTTCACAGCCAAAATACGTGTGGCCAGAGAGACCTCGGGCATAAATTTAAAGGGCTAAAGGCAGCTGTGAGATCATCAATGCCTCATCGACAGATCTGTGCTCAGCATTAGGATACCAAGTGCCTTCATAGCTTTAGCTTGAAGGATCAGACTTCTGAGAGTTTTTGAGGCATCACTCCTGTTTCCATAACTATAGTTTGTATGAATACCTGTAAAAATCAGCCCCCAAGTAATTGAGCCACTTTTGAAAGTAAAAGTTGGACTCTTAAGTAATTTTGAAATTTCTTCATTTGTAATGTATTTGTAATGCTTGATCATGTTCGTGAGAACTGTTCAAAATGTATGATTTTCCCAAAAGATTGCATTGCACATACACAGGCTCACTTATACTTTAACCTTTTTAGCCATTAGAAGTCTGAAATTCAAGGCAAAATGGGTACAAAGCTAGAAAGACAGTGATTATTCCAATATAGAATTCCACAGGCACACTTCTTTGGTCATGCTTGGCCGTTGCATGTTGCTCTCTAAATACCAACTGATTTATTCTCTTATTTTGTAGTCAGTGTGACAGTAGTTTCCAAAGCAGATTTTTCTTCTACTTGACAGAATATGACAGGCTATAACAAGTAGTTTAATAAATAAAATTCTGCTTCCAGGTATATTTTGAGATGTTATAATCTATAAAACATCGTATAGTTTTGAATCCGTTTTATCCATCACCTGGACTGCTGTGCAATATTTTGATAGCTAGACTTGGCTTGTGTGAATTTGCTGACATATCCCATGGCTTATTCATGTGAGTGTTGTCAGGGAGGGGATACATACCTGTAAAATTTTTAATGACAGTTCAGTGGAGTGGCTCTTCCGGTGTGGTAGAAGATGCCTTTTCGATGTAGAATATGTTGGAGGATGGAGCATCTCTGATAGATGGCTGAGCTGGAGCAGAAAATGGAATATGTGTGTGTACATGTGTCTATTCACAGAGGTCAGAAATTATGAATTGCTCAGAAAATAACATGTTATTTATACATCTGTAACCTTTGGAGACATTTTAGATGCCATCAATTAGGAGATTGGCCTGTATTTATTATTGTTGTCTTGATTTTTGTTAGTTTTAAAATCTAGAAAGTGATTGTAATGAAGGTGCCCTCCAGGCAAAAGTGTGGAGAAATTCACATATTAAAGGAGGAGTCGCCAGAGTTGCTGTTTGACTTTTGACATTATTGTCATATAGCCTACGGCATTACAGGCAGAAGGGATTTAGATGGAAAGGAGAGCTTGAAATTACTCTATGAAAAGAGTATATTTATGTATACTGAATATTGTTTTAACTGGTATATTTTAAGTAAAGCATAATATTTTGGTAAAATTAAAGTAACAAGAACAGTAATAATACCAATAATACTAATTCCATTGTGCCATAATTCCTTTGTTTCTTTGTACAAAGCTTTTGGTATTTAAAAAAAGCAAGCCACCAATATTCTAAAGCTATTCAGGGAGTTCCTGAGAGATAGCGTTATGGTTTCAAGACCATTCATTACTAATCGCTCTCTCTGTACACATGTTAAAATCTCAGCAGAAAAGAGGGTTGGCACTTTTAGATTATAGTCGTATTCATAATAAGAATTCTCTCTAAGATACAAGATAATTTTTCAGCACCCTGTTTTAGGATACTGTTTTGTAAACTTCACTGCCTATATTACTTATATTATAAGTCAGGCTGGAGTTTTAATTTTATACAGCTAGGAGCTCATATATCATCAATCACATAAAATGTTGAAGCTAAATGGTCCCAAGTATCTAAAAAGTATGATTCTTACTCTGTAATAGCTGTAGCTAAATGACAGAATTTTTGTGGGTTTTTTTCAGCAGTGAGGACTGACCTACAAAAACATGTGGGTTAATAAATTTTAAAGCCAGATAACTGCAGTCTCGCAGTTTGAAATGCGTACTTTCCTAGTCTGTCTCAAAGGCAGTGCGTGGAGTCTCGTGCTGTAGGCAGCAGCCAAGTAGCTGGGCTGGGGCCTCCCCTCTTGTGTTCTGGTTGTCCTCAGTGACATTGTGTTCTGATGGTCAAACGCGTACATGGAAGCTGTTGAGGAACTGGTTTCTCTTCTATGACTCCACAACAATGTCTGTTCACATTTCCTCTTAAAAAGGTTTGCAGCCTCAAGGACCCTCATTTATTCCCGTATCTTCCTTCTCATCTGAAAAGGAAAATCTCTCTATACGCGAAACTGTCTATCCATCAACATCCTGTCTTAGTATACAGGGGTTTTACCCCGGAACAAAAGGGCACCCAGAAGATCAGTGCAGTTAGTTTCAAATACAGAATCGATAATTTACTTCCTTAATGAAGTTTACATATGGAAATAAAGATACAGAGAAATATACAAAACAAGAGTTCGCAGGTTCAGAGCAGCCTCTTCAGCCTCTTGTATGGGCTATTCCAGCTCCCCCTTAAAAATCGAAGAAAGGAAGAAAAAACCTGAAATGTCTCTTTTCAAAGATCTGAGCTCATACCTTCACAATTCTGCAATCGGTAGAGTAAGAGAAGGTGATCTGGCCATTTTATGTCTTGGCCTTCGGAGAAGTGTCCATTGGTTGTACCACGTCCCCTAAAGAAATTACCGCTAGCAAGGGAAGCGCAGCAGTGCAGCGCGGTCGTGCAGTGCTGCAGTGCTCTTCTGGGGGAATTAATACGTCAGAAATGGGGTATGCCTCAGCGGGAGCCTGATTGCTGGTACGGCTAAACTGCTCGTAGCGTGCCGGCTGTCTCAGGTCGCCTTATGTGGTACTGCACTGTGTAATGCGGACACATCCTGGCTCATAAGTAGCTGGACCACAGAGTTAGAATGTTTCCATCACTAAAATAAGAAGGTATATGTAAAAAGAAAGATTATAACAGAAGAAATCCAGAAGGCAAAATTATACATATTAAACCTTGTTTTCCAGGCTGTTGAACCAATTTATAGTAGTATGTGACTGAGCAGGAAGGTAACAGCATCTGGTAGCAATAAATGTTTCCTTTCCTGAGTTACCAAATGAGCTATGGGAAGGTGATTAGAAATAAAATATAATGATTTCTGATCGAAATAGGTAACACTGCATGGGCTTTGAGATAAGAACTTGACAAATGTGTAAAATAAATGCAAAACTGGTTTTGAAAAGGGGGGAGATTACCATTTTCTATGTTGTGTGCCAAGATTTGTGCATTTCAAATGTTAGCAGTTGGCTTCTTTTCAAAACTGATAAATAATGATGTTTGTTGCGGAAACAATTATCCTAAAAATAATTTAAAAGGATTGTATCCCCTTTTTGTTTGCCTATAAAGACCACATTCAATTTATACATAGACAGAAAGAGCTCCACTTGCATCTATAAAACAGTTCTTAAATCATTCTAAATTATTGATGTGCACAAAGAACTCTTTCCGCTTTTGTTTGAAGTTTTATTTCTGCGGCGTTGTGCTTTCTAATTGTACTTTCAACTACTATGACATCTGTTATAGTTGTTTCAAAAACTTTCAATACTTTTCTTTTTTAATGATAGACAGTCTTTTCAAAGACAAACTGTCTTCATTTTGAGCAAGAAAAATAATTAGTTGCAAAAAGATCACTGATTTGGCCGGGGAACTCACCATTTTACTTTTTTTTCTGCAAGTTGCTGTTTTATATGATTCCAGCACCTACTCAACAGAAAGCTGGCCAAGAAGAATTCATCTCTGCAGCAACTCAGAAACCATAGAGCATCAGCATATGTCCTTTGCTTCCCCGAGGAAATCCAGCACTTTATTCTACCAAAAGGGTACCAAGAAAGTACTTCACAAACTGACACTCTCTATATGTCTAACAGATGGAAAAGTAAGCTACTATTCCAAGCTGCTATGCCCAACAATATAGGAAAAAAGCTCAGCAATTGGAGATGAGATTAATCCTTAAAAGTCTGCTTAGAAACCCTTTTTAATATAACTAGTGAGATGAATATGTGGTGTAGCAGTAAACTTGGTTCTAATGATCTATGACATAATTGCAGTCTTATCTCTGGCATAAAAATACAGCAGACGTTTAAAGTATCCCGGATTAGGAAAGCACAATGTAAAGACATTTCCTTGTATTTTTTTTTTTCAAAAGAGAGTATTTTCCCCCTTAAGGTAGAATAGTCTTTCAGCTTTGAAAAATTTAAGTCCAGGACACTGGTCCAGTTCCAGTACACCATAACTAACCTTTGAGTTAGAAGTTGCCTAGAATTCATATAATAATTAATACAACGCTAGGGGATTTAATTGACCACAAGATTAAACTATTAAGGAAAAAATTTCATCCTAATTGAGAATTGAACCCCTACCCTTTATTCATTGAGTGTGTGCTCTGCCACTTGAGTCGTGAATTGGGGGTTAATTGACTGTCTAGAATCTCCCAAGGAGCAATTATTTCATATAATGGTGCTAACACATACTGTAGTAAGGCAATTTTTAATGGCATCCTTTTTTTCCCCTGAATTTAGAGAGGTTTCGTGAGGACAGCAAGAAGAGATGCTGGGTGTGGGGAAGGGAGGAAAGATGTAACCAGAAAAGGTATTGATGTGGGTTCGCAGTTACAATGAGACCTCACCAATTTTTAATTAATACGCCTCATAATCTGTGTGTCCTGTGGGTCACACTCAAATCCCAGCACTCTCCCACGTTCCTGGTAAGATTCGATAATACTGACCTACAGTAAGATCTCATATCGTTCTGACTGCAGTTGAGGGTTTAGAACTCTACTGGATGCATCTCCGTTTTGTTGGACAGATGATTAATTAGTTTTAGTCTATGAACCGTGTTTCGCTCTCCGGTTTAAATATTTATGGCTCCACCCTGTGACAGTGTCTCCCTCCATGGGAGAGAAGGCAGCGTAAAGAGGCAGGGATCTCCCCAGTGGCACAAAGGCACCTGGAGCTCTCACCCATTTTCCTCTTGGCAGCTGTGACACTGCAGACGTAGTAGGGAACGAGGTGTGTCTGCAATGACTGGACTTGCGCAGTCCTGGACCAAAAAAGAGACTGGTGGAGGATCGCTAAAGGATTGCTTAAGACACCCTTGAGTACTGCTTGGGCTGGAGCAGCAGTCATCTGCTGCAGCATGGAGGGGGCAGTGAGAAAAGAGAGTAATGGTGACCCTTCCTCCCACCGCTGCACGTCAGGACTGGCGCTGTAACTTGTTCCTCCTCTGCAGTTAACGTATCCATATTTTGAAAGAATATTACTTCTAAGCCTGTGCATCAGGACTGAATGATTATCCTAAATCTTGCCTTAGTGTAAGTGGTGGCAAGAATGTATGCTGGGGATCCTCTTAATTTTTTTTTTTCTTTCTGTACCACTGTCTCTTTGTTTCTACTTTTTATTCCCCCTGTTCTCTATTTGATTTTTCTCAGTATGTAATTTTGCTGCATATTTAAGTGGCTTCTCTTTTTCAGTGTTTATGGAATATAAATTCATTGATAAAAGTTCAAATTTGTGGCAAAATTACAATTCACAGCTCAAGTTGTTATAAAGATAGGAATAACCCGCAAGTAATTTTACATAAGATACTATAAAAATCATGAAAAGAAGGGCCCAAGTGTACTTATATTTTTAACATTTTGTACTTATTTGCTTACATGGTAATTAATAAAATTCAGTACTTCATAGTAGATTTTTCTGCTTCATTAGTGCAAATTTGCAGAACTTTTCTAATCACTATTCTCCTTTGAAGAATAAATAATAGAGATAATATCAAAACTTTTTAACTAAATGAAGACTTACTTATGGATACAGTTAGGTAGTTTTATATTTAAGTTTATTCTGTTTTTTAAAATGTTTTTACAGAAGTGCCATCTTTACAAATACTTGAAGAAACCGTCAGAATTTAGGAGAAACTATTTTTGTGTAGAATTATCAAAGATAAAAGGAAGCACAGAAAAGTTTAGCTTCTTAAGCTTTAACCATGTTAACATCTAAGAGGGGCTTTTGCAATGTTACCGTAACTCACTGTGCATCTAGCAGGCAACACATCTTGGCTCTACATTGCTCTGCTCGGGGATATGGAGCAAGATAGCGCTTTGCAAGTGTGATGTGTAGGAGTCCCCGCAGAACAGAGACCCCCCAGTCACCCAGTACCCCCTTGGGCTTGCGTGCGAGGCTGCAAAGATGCGACGAGTGGGTCAGTTAAGGTGGACAGGACTCCTTCTACCCTAGCTCCTTGTTGCAGGGTGATGTGTTGCATTCACAGCTTAGCTTCTGTTTCACATAAAAACATATGTGCTCATACGCCTGGTGCTTACATTTGCATTCTGGTGAAATCCAGACCAGTGTATGATCACAGACCTATTGGTTTCCACTAGATGAAGTGTAAAGCAGCGCAGTCAATTGCACAGAAAGGCAAGCAGACACCAGCATGAAAGCAGTGTTACAAAGTCCAGGTGACTGAACACGCTGAAGAGTTGTTATTTTAAAGGTGACTTGTAGATACAGACACATGCTTTGTAACCTGCTTTATCTGCAAAAGAGATCTGAAAGATGCTCTTGTGCTTGTTTGGTATTACAGAAATATCAGTAACATAATCTCGTAGATTTTCTGGTTTTGCTGGAGGTGATTTAGAAACTTGAAAGTGTGGATAGTGGGCATGGCACAGACTGTCTTCAGCTGGAGAAACAGTGTTTGAGACTAAAAAATTATTTCCTTTTGCTTATAAACATTAGAGGTGAACAGGTAAACTAGATATAACAGATACAAAAGAGGGTTTTACAGTGTAATTCAGATTTGAGTTGGGTTTTATAGTCACTTATTTTCATCTGGTCAGTAAAATCCTGGAGTAAAGACAGGAGAAACAAGATCTGATATTTCTAACATGAAAAATAAGCGTAGTGTTTTCTGCAGTGTGAGGAAATAGTTGCCCCAGGTCCCATAATAACAGTCTAGACAATCAAAAGCTGCCACCTTCTGAGGAGGACGATGCTCTGGTGAAGAAATAGAGTAAGAACAGCGTTTCCCATTGCTTCTGCCTTGGGAAGGAAAAACCTGGACATGTTCACAGCACGAACTAGGTGACAAAAGCAATATTTTACACTCTTGAGTGTGATTCCTTTACTGTTCTCGCCTAGTTCTAACTTCTCCCCTTTAAATATAATTCTGTTCCACAGTTTTCTCCACCTGCTGTTCCCTAAAACTCACACGTGTCCCAGTCCCCATACACCACCATTCTTTAGTTACACTCTCTAGCTGCATTTTACACTGCCAGTTCAAACTCGGCGCAGCACCCAGCTTGCCTGCCTACCTTCCTTTCTCTCCATGTCCTTTTTTTCTACAGGAAACAAATAAATGCATATATTGACACAGAAATCTCTAAATCAGAAACCTGTTCAGTTTGGGTGTTTGCTTATTCTTCTAAAATATATACCACACCCCAAGAAAATGCTAGGACTGTTAAAGACCTTCAAGTAAGTTAGATAAGTGTAATTGATCTTCTGTAATACCGCTGTCTACAGTTGGTTCAGATCAACCAAAAAATCCAAAAGGCATTGCGTAGATTGTTATGTCAGAAGCAGAAACTGCTGCTCTCAGAAATTCTGGGGTTTTTCCAATAGAGACCTGCAGTTCCCAGGCCTGCTGCACAACCCTTTGTTTACATGCCTCGGCTCGGTATTTTGTGGTGATTTTTCATGCTGCGTGTGCAAGTCTGGTGTGTAACCAGAGGTGGTGCATCATCACTGCTCTCACAGGAGTCAGTCGTGGCCTTACAAGCCAGGTGAGGGACGTCTGTGCGGCCCTCCCTTTCTCAAGTAGTTTATTTGTAATTGCACTGCAAAATCCCATTTTGTGTGAAGCCCCTTGGTAAAGGCCAGTTAGCTCTTAAGAGCAGTTGCCACTGAATCATTTGGATGGACTTGACCCTGAATCAAGGTTTCTTATGTTACTGTCATGGTAGAAACTGTGGATCAACTTTTCTTCTCACGTAAATTTGAAGTAAGTGCTTGGAGTAAGTGGAAGCCCTCTGTGGTGTTTCCCATTGAGATCAGAAGCTAATACATCGAAGGTATTCAGCATTGCTCAAGAAGTACTTTAAATTATGTCGTAATTACGGTCAATTCATTTCCCTTTGGAAGCTTGCCGTTAGATGGGCATGGTCTGGCAAGCTTCTCAGGCAGTTAACAAGCAAATAAAACCCCCACGAGCCCCCTCCCCGTGCTGCCATAAAGAGGTCTGTTCTGAAAGTGATGGGGAGCTGTGGAAAGCAGTCGTTCTGCTTCGAGCATGCCCTTGCGTGCGGCATTAGCCTTCACCTTTCTTTCACTGTTACTGGAGGAAGTAACTGATTGCGATCGACACGATTTCCTGGGCATAGTACATTCAGATTTTTATTATGATATTACCAGGACATATGTTTGTGGAAAGAAGATATATATATATCTATGTTTAGCCTCAGAATATAAACTCTGCAGAAATAGTATATTACCTGCATGAAACTGAAAATATGGGTGACATAGTGGGCAGGAATTGGGCCCAGCTTTGCTTACAAATCAGCTTGATGATGAGGTTGCAAAAGTTATATTTTCACTGCTTTCACGTACTGAATTTATTAGCTTCTTGAAATTGATTTTGGATGCCTTTCATTTGCCATTGGGCTGAAGTCAAAAGCAAAACGATGATATACCACATTTTGCTCACTCATCTTTTTATTGCCCAACTATTGTTATTGAGTAAAAGACATTCAGTGTGTTTCCCAAAGGAGACAGAAAGCACATTTCATTTTCTTTTTAATTGACGGAAGTTTAACTGAATGCAAGTCCTGCAGTCCTCCACTTCAATATCCAGGTGGCAGTTGCAAGGGGGTAGAGGGGATGGGCACTGGGATTCAGTTTAGATCAGGGCTGAGAGCAGAGGCCAGAAGGGCTGTCAAACTTCGTACTCTTTTATTTGCTTGGAAGGAATGGTGCAAAGTTAATATCGATGCAGCGCTATGAAAGTGTTCAAGTAGTTATCTCTGGGAAGGTAATGTGAACTCAGCAGTATCATTGCTTTGATCTTTGGTTAAAGTCTTACAAAACTAGATTGCTGTTTGATTGACAACCTTGTCAGAGAGTGAATGAAGACTGACACTCTAATATTGAAAACGCAGCGTTTACAAAACTTTAAGCCCGAGTTTTCTCATGACACTGCTTCTTTTGTGGAAGACTGAATTTCACATTTATTTTTAAATAAGTGTATACCTTGCAGCGTGCAGCTAAAACTTACGATTTTAGACTGCTGGCTCACAAATACTCCTTACCCTAATATTTGATGCAGATGTGTTTATAGCAACAGTACTGTCATAATGTATTTGAGAAGTAGGAATTATTGTTTGAAGCCTTGAACGTGGTGGTATTTATCACAACTCAATACCAAATAATGATTGATCCGACACGTGGGTGATCGACACAGAGATGGCAGGCTGCAGCTTGATTTGGGTGGTGTATCTGGCAGTTTCTGAGTGGGTCCGATACAAGGGTTAAAGGGTTTGAACCATATAATCCTATCTTGAGAGGCTGTCTTCAGCCTTGCTTATTCCTTGAATTGTCCCCTTAATTCCCTCAGATGAACAGAGGCTACTAAAGGGAGAGTAAATTTGTGGAGCAGACTTCTTTCATGCCAGTAACCTGCTTAATTGCCAGCCCTCTTCTGGTCGTATCTTACTTCTTTCTAACCAGATTTAAGTGTCCTGAATTTGAAGTCTACCTTACCTTCTCTGCCACTTACATTTCTCAGGCAACCCCAGGCAGCCAGCTGTCGGTGGTGCTGCTTGAGCAGAGTGTTGGACAAGACGACCTCCAGAGGTCCCTTGCAACCTCAACCACTCTGCAATTCTGGTCATCTCCCAAATGATGTTCTGCTCTTCTGACACAGCCTTGATGCAGTGACTCCCCATCAAACTTGCCTTTCTGCTTTGGGAAGTCTCTATCTTGGTCACGTCAGTATGGTTGCTTCCAGCCCGTGTCCAGCCTGCTGGTTAGCACCAGGGCAGGCTGTTCTCCAACTGTCACCAGGGTGAAGCCTTGAGATGTCACCTACCTATATTCTGGCCATCGCAGGCTGCACTCTAAAGTGTACTTTTCCATGCTTTCCTCAAATTCTTCTTTAAATTGGGCAAGATAATATATTTTGTTCAGCTAGCAAAAAAAAAACCCGGGACCTTAAACAACTCCCACTCCTATTTTTATGTGAAATGAAATTAAGTGCCATGATTTAAGTAATGTGTAAGA
Source organism: Aramus guarauna (assembly GCA_013400195.1). Classification (NCBI taxonomy): domain Eukaryota; kingdom Metazoa; phylum Chordata; class Aves; order Gruiformes; family Aramidae; genus Aramus; species Aramus guarauna. The sequence goes on along the minus strand of VXBL01005123.1, from coordinate 423,430 downwards.
ACGAACCAGATTGTGTCTCTTTCCACATCAAAATACCTTAAGCAAGGAAATGTCTCCCCAAAATAATCCTATATCATCCAGAGGTGTTAGTGAAGAGATTCTATTTATATGATGTAGTTTAAAAATAGGCATCCAAAAGATTTTCGCAGAACGGGCTGATGAGCTGTGCTACAGGGCGTGGGAACTACTTAAATTGGCTTTACTGTCAAAGGCAGTGTTTTCTGAGGCTACATCATCAGTTTGTGTGGCCTTCTGACTCTAGATTTACTGAGGAATTGCTAAATTCTGAATGCAGTCCTTTTCTTACCTCTCAGGTCATATATGTCTTCTATGAATATGTGTGTGTATAGCAGTAAGTATCTATAGAAATACGCATAAACACTTGGAAACTGATGTTTGTGCAATACAATATCATATCTTTATCTACTGAAGTATCCTTCATGAAAAACTATTAATTAAAAGCCCAGATTAAAGCCACTTTCATCAGCGATGCAGCTTTGCTGAATAAACCTTACGTTTGGCCGTGTTTTCAAAGTGGACATGTATAAGTCACGAGAATAATTACCATTTCATCATTTGAAGTCTGCGAATGAGTGATTTCAGAATGAAAAGCATATGTAGCTACGCTGATTATGCAGAATAAATTATTTTCAAACCCCACATTTCTATCAGTACATTTTTTATTGTGTGGAAAATGCATGTCCACAAAAAAATAACGATCACCTAAATTTTGCTGTAAACATTTTTAATATATATATCTGAAATTCCTTTTGGAAATGTCTGCAATCTGCTTCCATATTGCAACACATATGGTAAGAAAATCTTGCTTGCAAGCCAATGACTGTTTTTAAACAGTTTTCAAAATTGCACTGAATAATAGCTCATGTACAAAAGTTGGTATGTTTTCTGTTTTATAACAAGCAGCTTAGCATTGTCTAAGCTATGACATTTCTACCTAGATAATTTTAATGTATAATAGGATTCATTTAGCTGTGCATCATTCTTTCTATGTATGTAAGCACCGGTAGTATATTAGGAAGACTTCTGAGTCATTCTAGTTCTGTCCTGCTCCTTCCTTCAGTCTTTAGAGGCCTCTGTGGACATACAAATTGCCACTGTTGGAGGCATTGTTCTTTGTTTTCCTTTCTCTCACTGCATGTACCTGTGTGTACATGACACACAACGTAGATATTTAGGAACCAATTCTTTTGCTGTGATTTTGATAAGGCATTTCTGGAACTTGTTGCATTTCGATTAAAGATTTACAGCTCTCCTTTTGCCTCAAACCTCATTTTTAAAGGCCAGAAGAGAAAAGAAACCCCAAACCACAACCATCTTCAGTGAAATATCCATAGTACCTTCAGTTAATGGTATTTCCTTAAAGCAGATAAGTTACTGAGCCCGCTTTTAAAACAAGAGTGTTAATTTACTGCTTCCTTTCATCTGTTGAAATAATTACTTTTCTTTTTTGCCTTCAATAGTTTGTTCTGGTCGTTAACATTTCTGTAAAATTAAGTTTGAAAGGTGCTTTTAATGTTCAGATAGACTGCAGTGCACATTTGACTGTTAAAATCAACCTACTTAAGGCAGAACTAATGTTTAACGCTCGCAGCTATTTGAAGTAGTTCACTGCCCAGTTTAATGGTGCTGCCAAGGGCAATGGTCACATTGCTTGCTATTATATTTTGGGGGGTTTGTTATGCTAGCAATAAAGGCAATCCACGATATTTCTGAAAACGTTGGCTTCGATCTTAAAGACATCATTTTTCTACTAACAAGCTATAAACTGTAATTTCTTGGGGAGTAGCGGGCAAGAAACACTAACCCCTGCTCTTGGCCACGTACTCCCTTGAGGAGTCGTAGTTGCATGCTGGAATGGTAGTGCCCAATGACGCTTCCTGCAAGCTCTGTTGAAAGAGACATAATCAAACGGTACAAAAGCCACAGTGATGGTCAACTGCACTGGGAGAGGTGATCTCATATGATGGGAATTGGGTTTTTCACTTGGTATGGTATCAAGACAGTTTTAAGACATCTGCACTGGTGGGTGAAGAGTGACCCAGGGTAGCCCAGCCTGGCCCGATGGAAACGTGGTGCAGGAGGTGAGAGGAGCACGGTGTGGGGACAACTTGGCTGCTGCACGTGAACCGTCTCAGTTGTGGTTGTAGCCTGGTTGTAGCTTCTGTTTCCTTGCATGTTTTCTGCATTTTGCTGGTTTAGTTGCTACGAATGTACGCTCTGGATGTCTCTGTCATGCACTGTTTGCAGTGTCAAAGTGCTCCTCCAACCTTGCATTGAGAACAGACCTTCCCAGTGCCTGAATCCACGTTAAGCCATTCTGCTACTAACATTTCCTCAGTCTGTGGATTTTAGAATGCAGGTCAAATAAGATTATTTATGGGAATCTTCAGGCAAATAGAACAGAAGAAAATGTAACTAGTTCTTTGTGTAGTGGAGTTGGTGGAAACCTTGCTTGAGTCTTCAACAAATCTGATGGGAAACGCATTGTGTAGGACTGCCCCAAGTAAACCACAACTGAATGAGTGACTAGAGCATATACGTCATATCTATTCCTGTGCGACATCACGAATCTATAACAAAATGACTGCTTTTTCGTCTTTGATAAGCAGGAGCAGACAGAGAATTTAAAGATTAAACAATGCATCTTCTCAACCAGGAAAAAAAGATTATATATATTTACTAAATAGTGAGTAAAATTTTCCCCTTGGCTAGTCTGGTGCAATTTTACAAGCTTCAACAATGCTGAATGGATGTTATTGAGAAGTGAATTTGGCTCATTCTTTTTATGCTTGTAATAAATACCCAAGGGAAAGGCAGTTGTTCAAGGAAAATGAAATACAAATAAACATAGAATTTATTCTCAGTGGGTATTCTGGGGAACTTGGAGCTTGGGTTTTATGCCATGGTTTTTTTTCCTGTTACTTGCAAGCAAAACTAAAATATTCATATAAGCTGTCAGTTCTCTAAAGTGAATTCATCCTTTTTAAAAAATAAAACTAAATATAGATTCAGTGGATAGAACAGAAACCATGTGAAACATAACAAATGACATTTCTGCTCCAAAGTACATCATTGTAATGGACCATATTATTCTGGACTGTGGATACAAATGATTTTTTTTTTCACAGCATCCTGTAACAATTCTGGAGACACAATCGTGCACAAAACATCATTTGTAATTACAGCAGTTTGCCATTTTCATCTGCTCCATGCTTATTTCTCATTTGATTGATAATCCGTGTATTTCAAGCTAACGAAGGCTCTTCATGCTGCCACTTAATAGAAGTTACCAGTTTTTACAACCTAAGTTTCAGGACAACATTGACTTTTGCTGTTTGAAGGAAAAAGAAAAAAAAATAAAAAAAAATTAGTTGTTTCACAGTGCATTTTTTCACATAGATTCCTAGGGTGCCACGGAGAAATACAGTCAGTGGAGAACGTTTATTGGTATAAAGAAGAATTTAGACTATAGATTTAATTTCGGATTAATCATTGCCCAAACTTTCAAATAGTCCTTCAAAAACATCTGTGATTCCCCATGTAGTGTTCTGTGGAGGGTCAGAGGCACCAATTTTGGATCCACATTTATTTTAATTACAAATTACTTAATTTTCTGTATTATTATCGTTTCTGACATTCTGACTTTGGAAAAAAATGTTACTTGCATGGTCTAATAGTTGTCGGTTTAAACAAATCATATAAAGAGACTTTTCCTGGTTCTAGACTGCATATCCAACTTAGATACCTTTGTCAGAAAAAATCCAGATTGATTTTAAGTCAGTGTTTACTACTAGAGAGTATAAATTCAGACTTTATACATCATAAAAGCAAGAACATATTTTACTCTTTGAGAACAACTGAGCTGCAGAGGATCCACAGTACCTGAACAGTTTGGCTCTTGAAAAACATGTATTTTGTTTCATTTCTTAGAAAATATGTGGCAAAATACCTTTCCAGGTAAGGTTCATGCTTCATTAATATTTTGATCCACTGCTTGTTTTTCATCGGCTACCCAGAAATAGCTGCGTCACCGGCTTCGTCACCTCGGGTTGCAGTAACCTCTGTGAAAACTTTAGAGCTCGAATGGCAGCGTGTACAGCATCAATACCTTTCAGAATTTTACAAAACTAGCTGATTAAATCTGATTTTAAATACTACTTTCAGTCTAGAACCCTGCCTTTTTAATAATCAATTAAAACATTGTTTCATTGTGTTTATTCAGCGCGTATAAAGCACTGCTTGACATGTATTAGACCTTACATAGCAGTACACAGCTGTAGCCCATCCAGCATTTTCCAAATGAGTTTGCACAAGGAATAAAAGATTGCCATCTGAGCAACACTGGAGGGAGACAAGAGCAGACAAAAGGCAGTTAAGTGCTACAAAAAAAGAAAAGACCCTGTTGAGATAGAAATTTCTGAGCAAATGCCTCAATTTCACAGGGAGATACTGTAGCAGGCAATGTACATTGATTTTAGCACATGAAGTACATTGCATTTGGGATTCATTAAGCTTCATTTTGTGCACTATCGTGAATGGGCATGTCAGCTACTCTCTCAAGTAATGCAGAGTTTCAAAGCAAGGAGGTAGAATAAACCAAAGTGAAAATATAACGTGCCCTGCAAAGAGAGTAAGCCAGTTTTAAAAGGAAAATGCTTTGGTTGCTAAAAGCTGTATGTCACAGTAGCAGTAATCAAAACCTAACATTTTTAAAGGATTTTATGCTTATAGAGTTTTTAATAGGACTTAGAAACGGCAGCAAGCTCAAGCTCCTAGCTGACCTGGTGGGAATCCCACCAGAAGGACAGACATCGCAATGGAGTCTTTTGGAAGAAACTATGCGGACAACTGTTTGATACTTTTTAGTTATTCACTTTTTTACTGAATGTGAGCAAGGTATTTTTGGTTGTGGCCACGGCTGGTTTTTCAACTTCTATATTTGCAGTGGGAGGGTGCTTAAGATGGTGCTGTTCTCCCTGCAGAGCTCACCGTGGCACTTCACTACTGCTCCAGGCGTCAGCTGCCAAATCTAGAAGCCACAGAAAGCGGCAGGTTCGTGAAGTTGGGTTTTTCACCCACTGACCAAATAAATCCAAGGCTGGTTTGAAATCTGTTTGTGAATGTGTGAGAAGTCTGGAGTACTGCATTTCAGTGTAATTTGGTTTGGTTTGTATATTGGTTTTGGTTGAGAAGCATTTAAGTCCAAGAGATTTATCCAAAAATCTGTTTAGTAGATTTTTTTTTTTTAGTAAGAATGATGCCAATGGCATTTTTTGTTTGTTTTAAAGTCTACTATAAATTGCAGTGATGTAGAGGCAAAAGGTTCATGAAGTTTCTCAAAGTTTTCCTAGAGTGATTGGTTTGCAATGCCAAATCACTAAAAGAATGGGATAGTACGTTATCATGGTTGTGAGAAAAAAAAAAAATCAAAATCTCCATTGCTCAGTTCTCCAGCTTTTGTGCTTTGCCTTCAGCAGATAGTAGGCTGTTATAAATGAAATTAGCCTAAGCAACAGGGCTTTACTGCGAAACTTTGCTAGACGCCACATTCCCTAGCAGGGCATAACTCCGTGCAGCTTGTTGTTTCAGGTTGATGGCACCGGTGCAGGAGCTCTGGGGCAGAGAGAAGAGTAGAGGAGAACTATTGACCAGTTGCTGGGAATTGTACTCCTGCACTGTACTAACCTGTTAGAGGAGGACACAGGACCCTACAGTTAGCCTCTTGTGGTTTAAATACTTAATTCAACACCTTTTTTTTAGAAGTGAAGTTTTGTCTCAGATGTGTATTGGGAGTCAGTGCTAAGGAGGTGGTCGCTGAAGAGATGCTGTGCCTGTTAGGTGGGAGGCTTGGGTGATCTGAAGGAAGAATACAGTAGATTAATGTCAGATAGCTGCTGCTTTCTGCAGAACGTTTTCCTCTTTCTTTCCTTTCCCTGGTATTTGATCTTTTAAAAGAGATAAGTGACAGCAGTAGACTTAACAGTTATTAGGTTGCAAAGTAGTGGATGTGGACTACTTGGTGGTTAGCTTACATTTATACTCTGATCGCAGCTGCCATTTGGGTCAGAAAGAGTTTTCCCTTTTGATAGATTAGCTGTGTGCTAGGAAAACTTGTCTTTCCCCAGAGCATCATGTAATTATTTGGTGGCGAAGAGTTGTGCTACGTTGCTATGGACATGCGGCTCTCCACACCGAGAGCTGCTGTAATGCTGATATATGTGAGTCTAATCATTCTGTCACTAAGATGTAATATCGATACACCAGGACAACATTTCTATCAAAGGGCCTATTACTTGCCCTCTTAGTTGAAGAGGGGAAGAGGACTGGGATAAACCAAATTCTGACCGGCGCTTAGCCCGAGAGAGACTGGGTTGCGTTAGGGTTCAGTTCTTCACCTTTAATACCTGCAGAGGACACCAGCGCTGTCTAAACGGTGGCACGTAGGAGTGCTGCTGCACCCCGGGCTCTGCCCCAGGGTGGGAGGTGGGTGCACGTCTTGTTTCGTGCAGGACCCTGGTTGCTGGGGCAGGAGCCGGGCTGGCAGGCGGGCAGGAGGCAGGGGTGCTCAGCCCAGTCCCTCCGCCTGTGCGGTGGGACTGACGTGTGGGCTGCGTGCAGCCTGGGACGTCTGGGCAGCCGGGGCAAGGTTAAAGTTTTCTGTGGAAGTCTACAAACGGGGCTGTGTCTGGAGTCGTACTGGTAGTAGCTACAGCACAGAACTGCTACTCACCTGTAGAATTAAAACAGTTAGAAGGTAAATTAAAAAGGGATTAATTTCTTGTGCTTCTTGATAATCAGGGTTTATAAAATCAATGTGTAACTGAACTGAATTCAAACACTAGGATATATGAGCAGAGTACTTTCTTGTTGGCATCTGAAGAATCGTAATTCATTCAGAAGGAAACTTTTAAGGTGATCATCTTTCTGGGTCTATTTTCCTGTTAGGGCAATCGTATTTCTCCTAGCAATCAGTTTTGAAAGTTGTCTTATTTCTACAGTGCAAAAATCCTGCTGGTGCACATCCCCCAATTGCACTCATAATTATTTCTGATTAAAAGTGCCCTGGCCTGACAGCACCAGGGAGATGAATAGGAGCAGCTTTCTACAAGTTTTAGAAGATGAGCAAAGACATACTCCCTCTTAAAATTATTTAAGCAGGTGCTGTGGGAAGCCATTGCTTTTATAAGGCTCTTCAGATGTTTACAGCAAAACATTTTTTCCCAGTGATTGAATTTTTCGAAGTACTAAAATACCATGGAGAAATATGTTTCCCACCAGTTTTATGGCTCCCTGGATGCATTCTATACAAACCTTGTATCTGCCTGGACACAAACACTCTATTGCAAAAAGATATCTTGCCATTTTAACAAGCTATACTGCTTTGAAAGGATACACTGCATCACCAGTGGGAATGTCAGTACCTTAAGAGTAATACTTCTTTAAGGGTACTATTTTATTAAAGCAGACCTCAGTAATTTGTTCCTGACTGTTATACACCCTTATTTTATTAAAGGTATTTTACATCTGTGGAGGAGATTACTACCACTCCTATTTTCTCCACTGCTTGGCTTTAATGGATGGTGTGGAATATAATATTTATTAAGCCTAAGCAGGGGAGGACATAATAGCAGAATTGTCCTTTATAACCTATTTTACACAGTTGTAAAATAAACCCTAATAAAGCAGGAATAATTATCCAGGAATATCCAGGAAATGGAGTACTCTGCCTGCTTCAAATGTTTGGAAGACTTAACTGCTGGTTATACATGTACTTTAAGAAATTGAACTCAACAGTAATAATATTGGTATTAGTTTGGTACCATTTTAAAATGTATTCAGAGATGAAGTATCTTGTGTGTCATAATCACTATGTTAGGGTAAATCATATAATACATAACTATAATCTTTATATAGTATTAACTGTGTATAATCCTAAAGAAGACAAACACATTACAAAAATATTTCTGGTTACTAACTTGGAGGTTTAGAGTTCCTTTACCTTATTGCGATGCACCCAGAGCCCCACAGCTGGCTCCTTGGCTGCCAGTCAGTTCTGCCGGTGATCACTGAGCTTTGCTGTCAGGGAGTAACATCCGTCCTTGTGCCCAGTTCTGTGTGCCTTTAGATTTGCTTGTGGCCAGAGAGGACTTGGGGTTCCTGCCCGGACCCCAGAAGGCAATGAGTGTCTCGATTCCAGCCTGGTTTTGCCTGAGATTAGGAACAGAGACTTTACACCTAGCATATGTACAGTCGATGTTTGAATAGTTCCCTGGATCAGGAAGACGACTTCAAATGACCCTTTCCTGGTGGCACATTTGCAGCTGTAGCAGGCAGGTGGAGTTTTTCAGGTGCAAAATGGGAACGCAGGCATATGTGCCATACTGGTGAAAAGTTGGTCCCACTGATCACAGCTGTCTGGAAGCGTTTATACAGTTGTATGGGTTTTGTGAATAGGAAAAAATGCAGTCTTTCTAATGAGATCTGTTTCAAATTATTGGTTATACTACCAAATACTGCAATAAAGGGAGTAGATGATGAAAATTATTTAAAAGCACATTGTATATTTTTATTACAATGAGTGAGACCTGAAAGCGATTTTCTAGCTGCGGAGGCACAGAAGGCCTCTTCTTGCGTTTTGCTTGTCAGTCCTCGGGCACTGCACGCACAGATGTACACGGTGTCCGCGGAGCTTTGCCCACAGAACTGTGCCTCACCCTTCAGGCAGCCCTGTGTAGGCGGCTTTTGCAGGCAGCTGCCAGCTTCTCCTGCCCATTCGGCAACAGGGAGCTTCCTCCTGTCCAGAAAGCATGTAGCTGCGGTTAGCATGGCGCTGGGATGGAGTCACTACCCTCCTCCCTCCCACTCCTTCCCCGGTCCCCATGCGTGGCGGTTGGTTACGCACTAGAGCAGGTTTATTAGTCTGAAGGCAATGCCTCCCTAACTGCAGTCGTGTTTGGGCAGGAGCTGCCGGAGGGCATGGTGGAGCAGGAGTGATTCCGCCTGCAAGTGGCCCTCCCCGTCTGCCTGGTGGGACTGGTATTCTCCAGCCAGCTCTGGCCTCCTGTGCTCGTGGGCTGGCGTCCGGTTAACGAGCTTTTCTTAGCTTGAACACCTTCAACATGTTCTATTTATCGTCAGCATGCCCAGCTTCCAGCTTCTTCACCTTTGTTGCACAATAATTTTCTGTTTATTGTACTGCTTCTTGGATAGCTTTGCTTTTCTGTTTCTTGTATGATTTCTCTTCTTGGTGGCAGTCACTGGAATCTGTCTCAAAGGAAAAAAAGAAAAAAAAGACTTTGTATTAATGCAGCTTTGCAAAAAACTGATTCCTGATCAGATATTCCAGAAGGACTAGGAAAGCAAATCCTATCCTCCCCCTTCCTTCCTGATTTCTCCCTCCTGTTGTCCTATTTATATTTTTTTTTTCCATAAATGAATATCATGGAAATGATTTGGACTAAAGTTATTACATTAATTATCCAAACTGACATTTTTTCAGTGTGTGAAAGGACAGGGTGGTATGTAAAATAGATGCACTAAGAACACCTACAGTATGACAACAAGTAGCAGGGTAATTGCTGAAAATTAAGTCTTTTCTGCTATCCCTTCCCTTCAACATCTGTTGTTCCATATGGAGTCATAAATATTTGCAATAAAATAGTTGAAGAAATAATCTCAACATTAATAGGGAAAAGCTAAATCCGCCAAGAAAATTGAAGAATCTTTTTTTTTTCTTGGCAAGTTCCTCCTACCCATCCTCATCTGACACTTCAAAATCTCAGTAGAACAGTCAGACTACAGTGATGCTTAAAAATCACCACAAAAAAAAAAGAAACCTTTGTGAATGTTAATAAGAGAGTTAGCTGAGAAAGATTTTATAACCTCTTGATAATGGCCATGAGGAGGATTTTGTTTATTTTGTTTCATTTTCCTCCTTTCTTCCACGCCACAGTAATTTTATTACTAGCCTTTTATTGACTAGTTCACATTTTCACTTTTCTCTATTGTCAGTAGAAATAATGCTTCTTGTTGGGGTGAGGAATGACAAGGTACTATTACTAGCTGAAAGTAACTAGTTAGTTTAAATTCCCATATGGAAAATGCAGATCGATAGTACTTATGCTCCTACGTAGATTAAGAAGCAACTTAAAAGCACAGAAAAACTTGAAATGTTTTGGAATCCAGATGACCAAAACCTGCTCGAGGACCAGCTATAATAATAATAACACAGACAAACTAGAAATTGTAAAGAATGGCTGTGAATATAAAATACAGCATTTTTGAAGGCTATTAGTGTATTTATTAGTAGCCTTAATTGGACTTACGGTTCTCCTTAATGAACAGAATTTAATCAGGTGACATCAGATGTATTTGTTTTTCTTCGTCTGTATGTATCGAACTTCAGCCTGCAGTCACTCGCAATGGGGCCCTTCAGTTCTGATGGCTGGCTAGTGATTGACTGCGCTGCTCAATTTCATTTCCTATTATTGCAAACCTAGTATCTCATCCAACTCAGGCCCTTTTTTTTTTAAGGTTTGAATTAATAAAATATTTTCAGGTGTTTTTACCGTCAGTGCCGTGTGAACATCGGAGTATATTGTAAATACGTTGAAGTTATAAATAGGTATAATTTTCTGTGTTATTAATGAGAGTACATTGATGAAAATGTCAAAGCTGCATAATTACGCACCTCTTGATAAAGAGTGCACAGATAAAGACAATTTGTAAACTGTAATTTCAGCCTTTTCTAGTGAAATTTTCATTTCTGCTTTTTGCCCCTTTCTCCTATTCAAACACTAAGTGCCTGCTTTATGATGTCCTTCAGGAAAACACACCATCATAATTCCTGAGAACAGGTCTATGGAAAGGTGCTTTCTCTTTTTTTACTACTCCAAATATTCAGTTTTTCCTAAGCCAGCACATTGCTCTAAATCTAACAGACATGGTCTGCATTTCTCCCCATGTCAAAAACAACAAAAAGGTTTTATTAAACACTTCCTCGGGACAAAACCGACTGATTTCAGAGCACATGGGTGAGAACCAGCTGGGCCGTGGATACCGCGAAGCAGAGCAGAGTTGCTATTACCGTTTTGTGATAGTTTCCAAAAGCTTTTAAGGAATGATTAGATACTATTTTTAAAGTGAAGGTTTTTTATGGCAAAGCTCAGTAGTGAAAAATGCTTGCGTGCTATCAAGTTGTATCAATCATTTGAAAATGAAATAAAGTCTGATTTAAAGCTAGTGTGCTGGATTAATCAGCTACTCCCCAATTGCATTCATTGACCCTGTTCATTCAGGGACTGTAATTAAGAAAAACAGCAGTGACTTTAAATTTGGCACCTGAATCACAAGGTTAAAGCAGTAAATTTCTAAGTCTGATTGGTGCCAGGTTAGGAGGAGGTATCTCTTTTCTTACTGATGAACAGGAGTGCTCAGCTCTGGGCAGAGGAGCAATGAGTGAGGGAGAAAGAGGCAGGCAGGGGTTTATGGAGGATTTTCAGAGTTATTAAGACACTGAAGACGGATAACCCTGTCCTTGCAGACTTACAGATACAAGATACTTGAAATAAACAATGCTTCAGATTACAGGTTTTTCATACTTACCTTACTGCAAAAGAAAAAAATTCTACTAGTCTCTAGTTAAGCAACACAGAAGTTGCCAAGGTTTAAAACTCAAATAAGAAGTCTCATATTTTTGGAAAACTGCTTTGTGCAGTCAAAAATTAGAATTTAGGCCGTAATTCTGTCAAAATACCCATGTTTGGACCCCACTGCCTATCACTATTGTTGTGAAGTAGATACACAACTGAAGTCAAGGCACCTCTCGTCTCTATAAAGATATATTGGTTTGGATGAGTCTGTCAGATCTTTGGGCAAATAATGCTATTTCAAATAAAAATGTAGCATCATATTTTCAGAGATGAGGAGCACGTGCAACTCACCTGGTGTTGCAGATTCTCTGTTTTATTGTATTAAAGGTCAGAAAGGTCCATTAGAGTGTCTAGGCAGTTCTTTTATAACTATGGACCATTAAATGTAATCCCCATCACTCGGATATGAAGCTCAAAGAATTATAATTGCGATAAACCAATTTGGTCCTTAGGTTTCTAAATTGTATGCCACAGGCAGGGAAAAGGAGTGACCCAGCTGCTATCTATGTTCAAAACCATCTTATTAATGCTGGCTGAAGGCTTTCTGAGATCAAATGTCTTGGTTAGTAACTAACAGATTAATAACTATAAATTTCGTGTAAATCTTTACTCTCTTCTCCATATGCCACGTATTTATTTTATGCATGGGTTATATTCCATACGCTGTTTGGGGTGAGGTTTGCATATCATGCTTACACAGCTCCAGACAGATAAAGTTTTGAAGTGTATGTGAAGAACTAACTTGGTGGTCTAACTGGTGTGAGGCAACATGTAAATTGCAGCTTTAATATTTCTGCTGTGTTTTGAGAGGGATCTGACATGTCAGGTGTATCAGGTATATGAATGATGGATTTAAAAACATGCCTTCTGAAAGAATATAAACCAGCTGGCAAATAAAAATTGCCTGTTGGTTTGGGCCATGCACTGTCATGCAGGGAGCAATTCGCATTACTCCTGTTCCCAGAGCTGCGTTTAGTCTGTAGGTGGATGCTTCATTTTCCAATCTCTATTGCTGCAACTTGGGCAGAAGATGGAAGATGAAATACTTTAGTATAGAGAATTAAGAATGAGAAACTTCCTAGCAGATTTCCGTTTGCTTTCCTGGGATAATATTCCGTTCACTGTTTGTGTTTACCATGTATTTCTTTTCTCTGCAATGTAATTCTTGCTTTTGTCTATTCATCTGGATGCCAGCTAGAAATTAAAAGCCTGCACTCTAAATGGGTTCCTGAATGCTATTATAAAGCATGGCAGGTTTAACAAACAAGCTCGATAAAAGTAGTTCCCACTTTGCTTCAATAAATAGGAAGGTTGTTTGTGTCCTTGGTTAGATTGTGGCTGTCTAGCTTTGTTTCTTGCTTATTCTGTTGTACTGTATGTGTGAGCGCATCTTTTAGCATTTATATTTTTAGTATTCTTTAAAATCAAAATGCTTAAATCAACATATTTTTTTTTTCTATAAAAGAGATGCATTTGATACAATCCACAAAACAGGCTTCCAACACGTGCCATTTTTAATTGCTTTACCAATTATGATTTCTCCAGTCTAGCTAATAAATTCCTGCCTAACTATGCACTTATTCCGAGTGTGGGCAAGATGTAGACACCATTCAGATGTGAAGACCTATTACAAGATTGAAATAGATTTCTAATGCATTTATCATTCATCTTTGCAGAGTGTGATTTCAATCAGAAAAAAAAAATGATGAATGGTTTGACAGTTTCCACCCATATACGCTAAAACATAATATGCTGCTTCTAGTTTTCAGCTATTACGGACTTTAACATGCAATGTGACCTTGGTCTGCAAAGCATGTTTGGTTAGCACAAAAACTTAATCATAAGAAGTCATAAGTAGAATCCTTCTTCTTTACTGCCCTTTTTCTGGGACTTGGAAATTTATTGCTTCTGGGACAGGTAGGATATGAACAATGGGCCAAATAGAGTCCAGGGTTATCTCATCTGTGTGAAAACTGCTGCTGAAAATCGATGTGACCTCTGCTACACTGTCATCCCAATTCCCACCCTCTGTGTCCTATTTGTCTTTTGGTAGAAGCTTAGATCTGTGTGCTGTCTCTATGTGTCTCTCTTGGGCCAGATTATCAAAATGAATCATTGCCTGCATACCTCTTATATTTCTATTTATTTTCCTGGTGTTGACTAGGTCTGATGAAATATGATTCTTTTTGCATTTGATCCTCACTGCAGCAAGCAGCACCTAATTTAGCTGTGTCTATCTCTTTAAAGAAGAGTAATACTATTTTGAAACTTCAATCTGCTGTACAGTAACATTACAAACCATAGACCATGCAACCTGTCTTCACAGTCAATAGTAATTTTCCTTTCGGCCAATTTAATGTGAGTACTTTCATCTCCAAATAGTAGAGATTTCTAGAGATTCCAAAGCAACGATCGTTTTGTTATGCATGCTTCATGTTTTAGTTTCTTTTTCAAATGCCACTTCTGTTTAGTCTTTTGTGAATGGCTTAGTTATTATTTTTCTATTAACTAATCACTTTATTTTTAAAACTCTGCCACTGATAGAGGATATTTAAATATGAGAAATGGTGTATCTGAATCAGCACGAACTCCGTGGTCTGTTACCAGAATTGTTGGGTGGTTTTTTTTAATGGATCATTTAAATTACATGAACATAGCTCTAAAATGATAGCTATGATGTGCAGAGGTGCCGGCTCTTGTTGTTATTAGTCCTGAAGAATCATTATAAAGATGTTCCATTTAATGAACTCGCATAGTGAAAACAAAATACTCCCTAAACAGAGATTGTAAAGAATACTTGAAAACTGCTAATGCTCCTGGTTGGGTGTCAGTAGTGGGGTATCAGAAACACATCGAAAAGTGCTTGCTGCTCAATGGGAGCCTGGAGCATCCAGGTGATAGTTCTGCTGCGGAGACACCAAGGTTTAACTCCTTGTTGTCAGATTCTTTCTGAGTTTGTTTTTTGGTTTGGGGGTTTTTTTTTAGTAAGAGAGGTGGAAGAAAGCGGCCTTTTGAATATGGTATGGTCTTAATTGTAAATCCTGGCTTTAGTATGACCAAGACACTTGACAAATGAAACTATCGGGACCGGCTGTGCAGTTGCCCTTACACAACACATGCATCATGAACTTACGGCCAATACCTTAGTTGCAAGCTTTACTGAAAAGCGATTGCTGAGAAGATATTCTTCGTGATTTCTGCAAGTGCAGGAGCATAATATGTATCGACTGAATTGCCCTGGAATGTTACACAGAAATATTTTTTTAACATTGCAGAGTAAAAGAAATGTGCGGAGTTTGGCTTTAAAGACTCGTAGCATATCTTAATTTTGCGTTTTTCAGCAATTAACTTGGTGTTTAAAATGAATACACGGGGAAGAAGTACTCATAGGGATCTGACAGAAGGAGATACATTTACTATCCTAAAATATCTTTAAATTGTCCTATTCAGAAACATGAGTTCCCTGGTGATAGTACTGATTCATCACAAAATTTCAAGGATTTTTGAAAAATAATTACTGACGTTGTTTCTTTCCGCATACACATTTCTACTGTCTGTGCACAGCCTGATCTCTAACAACATCATCTATTTGAAACAGCGAGTGAAGGGGAAGCCCCCGGGTCCCGATTCTACGCGTTGTAAGAGATGCATCAGTCTAGTTTTGTGCAGTAAAGGGCAGGCGTGAGCCCCTGCCACCCAGCTCTGTATACCTCTGGTAGGGATAACTCAGCAAAGCGTTGTTGGCTACGGCCTGGGACTGGAAAGGCTGCCAGGAGCAAGGTACTTGTTAAGAAAACCGGTGCTGACACTTTACTGACAACATGGATTTGGTGCTAGCTAAGCAGGAGGGGATGACTCAGTGGAGATTATTTACTGCTGAGTAGGGGAAGGATGATGGTAAACGAGTAAAGAGATGTTCTACATTTCTTGATTAGAATTTTGTCGAGGTTACGGCAACGAAAAAATCCACATCGCAGAATGGCATGCGTGATAGAATGAAGAAAGGTCATTTAAGTTTAATGAACTGCATCATACTGTTATAATTCTGTAGAATTTATGAAAGAATAGTCTATGCTCTATTAAAGATACATTATAGTCTTCAGTATATTTATTATTGTTCTGTACTATTTTGCAAACTTACCTCAGCAATGATCACAGCTGCCGAAAGACTGAAACAATGTCAATTTTACTAATGCGCTTGTATTTTGACTTCCAGGTAAACACAATGCTAGTTTCTAAAAATTACATTTACCTATATTTCCAATGCTTTCTGATGTTGCTTTTAAACCTATCTTTACAGAAGAGGTCCAAATTGCCATTCCAATAATGAAACCAACCTTAGATAAAGTCCAACTGGCTGGACAGGCCTTGCCTCCTGGATTTCCGGCGCCATTTCTTTTTGCTGATGGTCTTTCATCAGTAGAAACACTATTAACCAACATTCAGGTAAATTATTCTCTATAGGGCCAGGCTATGTCATGATAGTTAAAGTGTGTTTCTTTTTCAATCGCTTTAAAAAGTTTCAGAAACTATTTTGTATCTGCAATTCTAATTTCTTTTATTTAATGGTAATGCTTAGGTTTCCACTATCTGGCATTATCGATCCTGAAAGGGTTTCATACATTGTCTACTTGACTTAATAGTTGGCAATAATGGTCATATTAAAATTCACCAGTCTCATTATTCCTCCTTTGCTTCTCCCTGCAGTTGACTGAGGTCAGCAATGATACGGCACGCCGTTTGTAATAAACCACATCAGTAGGGTGAATTAGCGAAAGCTATACTGAATGATTCCATGCCACAAAATTGCTCATATATAACATCTAGCTACTTCGAAGGCCCAGTTGCATTCCAGGTCTATAGGTTCCTGCTTTTAATTTTTCTGTTTTCCTAGAGGGTGTAAAAGAAACAAACGGATGTATTTTGTCACTGTTGAAGCAAAATGGTATTTTCAGATCTTACATTTGTGTGTGTTTTAGGGCCTCCTGAAAGTGGCTGTGGACAATGCGAGAGTCCAGGAGAAGCAGATACAGCAGGAAAAGAAAGAGTTAAAGATGGAGCTTTGTAGAGAGAGAGAACTGAGAGAGAGCTTGGAAAGGCAACTCACAGCTGAGCTGCAAAGCAGAGGTGAGTGAATGAAAAATGGAGTTTAGATATCTATTAAATGTATAACCCTTTGGCATTTCCAGCTGGAGCTATTGAGGACTTGCAGTTAACTGACATTCATACTTCAGTGTAATGCAGCAGTGGACTAGCACTGGTAATGAAAGATTTAAATTTAATAAAAACAGAATGAAGCACACTTTTCTGTAAGCAGACAGAACAGCGACTGAAGGATTATTTCCTGGAGGGCAACTGGCCGCAGAGTTTTGGCTGGTTCTGTGGAGGAAAGCTGATTCCGTTTCATGGCTTCCACGTGTATTATTACCACTCCGCCTGTGTATTCCCAGCCTGATTTCTTCATTTGACAGCTTTAATTTCTTTTGTTTTCTGCTATTACCCTCCAAGCATTGAGGATCAGTCTTACTGTGTGAAAGATATGATGTCTGTAATTTGGGTATTTAGGTGATTTTTTTTCATTACCTTACTACTCATGTAGCCCACGTTTCTGTAGTTTAGGTGCTAGTCAGCTAGTTCTTCTTGTAGATAACAATTACAAGAGGTTGTCTACCCAAGTGCAACATCTGAAGCAAATAACCCTAGATATTTATTTTTTTCCATCAGGAGAGTGAGATACAATAGCACTCCCCATATGGGGCCTTCTAAGACAAAACCATGACTGTTTAGAAGCTTTTGATAGTAATAGGCAATTAAATTGGTAAATCTGAATTTTTCGCTGTGGTATTACAAAGAAGGCAGCATTCTTTTTTAAAATTCAAATCTGCATCTAAAAGAGAGGACTAATACTTTCTGTGCCAAAAGCTACTTCTAGATTACATCCATGAAATCAGAAAGATAAAACTAGATAAGACCAAAGATGTAGGTGCCAAGCACTACCTTCCTGTGCATTCTGAACTGAAATGAGGTGCGTAGCTGATCACAAATTTCCTGGAATAAGAGCGTGCCCAGGACAGTATTTTCTGGCTGCAGGGTACACTCAGCAGAAGTGCAGTGGTGGGCCTGTAGAGATCCTACCAAGCAGTTTAAACCAGGGAAGGCAGGTGCAGGTCATACAGAGAAGAGACGCAAGAGATTGTTCTTGCAGCACTGGTGAAAAAACAAGTGTAGGAGCCCATTAAAGATCATTTAATAAGGATAATAAGGACAGTCTGTTAGGCAGCAGGAGCACAGGAAGGGTTGCTGTTAGCAGAGGTAGGTATTTTAGATGTAGTTCTGGCCCAAGCAATGGTAACCTGGTGAAAAATAAGGTTAAATATGGGATTAAGGTTCAGGGTTGGAAAAGGCTTAAAAGGTGCATTTTATTGCTTGAATTTATATAGGTGAGGGAATACAACCACAGGCAATGTCAGCAGTTCCCAGTGAAGATACTGATCAGCTGGCTACAATTAATACTATACAATTATCTAGTTACAGCTTTAACTTTATTTACAGTTGGGTTTCAGACTGAGATTAGTCAGGAATACTTCTGTATTCTGCCAAATCTTCCATGCCTGTGGATGATCTTTGTCAAGGCAATGTTTCCGCTTTCCATCTGTAAAACTGAGAAGATGAGACTGTAAAGTGCATTGAGAACCAATGCAAAGCTGTACAGCTCATGCTGCGTTACTGCATTGTTACCGATTTTACGTCCAAACAGCCAGCTACTATACAGTGGTTTATAGAGTGCTTCAGTTAGAAGGAGAAATTGCTAATGAAGAGAATATTCTTGATTTACTTACCAGTGCCACAAGCTTGTTTTCAACCTGCTTTCTACCTGGGAAAGTTCCCTTTTAATTTCTCTCTCAGATTCTCAACACACAGTCAATGATTTTGTGTTTCTCTCCTTTCTTTGGCTTTCCCTCTTTCTCTCCCGCTAGTGACGAAGTGCAAAAGTACTTGTGTTAGTATATACTCCTTCTCTACGCATTTGATCTTTCATCTGAGTATGTACACACTTAACCCAGTTTCTCCATAGCCTTGCACCTGGCTTCTATCTTGGGCAGTGGTTCTTGGTTTTTTTCAGTTATTATGCTTCAAAATTAACCCAAATGCTGCTCCATTTTTACAAGAAAATTTACCACCTAATTCCATGGGGACTCTGTGCATCATTGGTACCGACATTTCAGATGCTACAACACTGCACATAGACGGTTCTCCTGCAGAAATAAATTTCATTTCTTTTTAATGTTAGAAAACATAACTAAAACGGAGTTTTTGACACACTGAGAAGAGTTCCTCCATCCATGAGGAGTGGTCAGGGAAGACGTATTCTGTCTGTTTGGATTATCTTTCTAGATAAAACTACTGAAGGAGGAGTGTGGAATATTAATTCTCAGCATTAAAGGGAAAAGTTAGAGTGAAGGGCGAGAGATTTATTTAATGTTGAGGATGTACATTGCTGCTGTTGCTAGAAATTAGTTTAAGCCAATGATCTGCTCAGCCAAACTCTGCAGAAGTGTCGCTGGAATTTAGTCCAAATTGGTGAAGTCTGGGTAATGTGAACCACCAGCCTGGCTCTGAGACTTGTGGGTTCTCGTTGGGAGATTTAAATCTGTGGGGCTGTTCCAGAGTGAGAATAAGAGTTAAGATCTTTAACAAGATCTAAAGCCCCTTCAGATTATTCATTGTTTTCACTACAGGATATGGCTTGGGGTTTTGGGGGGTTTATGTCATATTCATGCCAGATTTTTATTTTTTTTTTTTGAGCTAGAACTGGGCCCTTGAACATAAACTCATTTACTGTCTGCATTATATATTAATTGTCCTTTAAGAGCCATTCTTACAATGTGTTTACTTTTCAGCAACAATTCAGAAACGCTTGAAGAAAGAAAAAAAGGCAAAGAGAAAATTGCAGGAAGCTTTGGAATTTGAATCAAAGAGAAGAGAACAAGTGGAACAGGCGCTTAAACAGGCCACATCAGGTGACGGTCTCAGGATGTTAAATGGTAATGTCTTAGTTGGCCCTTCACAGTTAGCTTCAAATGATAGTTAATTGAGTGGAAAAAAAAAAAAAGTAAATGATGCACAAAGCAAATTCCAGAATAAAAAACCGCAGTCCTTTCCTGAAATAATTAAAAATCTATTTCAGGCCATGTGCTCTGGGTCATGAATTAAAAAAATAAGTAAGCCTGCAACTAGAGAAACAGACAGAGCAGTTTACACAGACATGACAAGAAATGCTGAATATATTACCAGAGAAATCTGTTACAGTGCCAGCTAAGACAATGTGAAATTTGGTTCCTATAAGGTTCTCTGAACTCTCCTCTCCCAGCAGATTCATTTTTAGAACTTCTGAGCTTCATTTTAAAAGCCATTTGGCTGAAGTTTGCTCAGCCTCAGGACTTATTCAGTTTGTTAAATATGTATCAGCTTACAGAGCTGACTAGGTTTTGAATACTTCCCAAATATTCTTGGGAAGCAAATCAGTTAATGTCCTAAGCAGGGTGATTATGTTTTGGGTAGTGGGATGATTTGCCTCTCCTGCTTAGTATGGTTCTTAACCAAAGTTCAGAGCTTTGGCTGAATCTTTAAGACTGGACCTAGTTGAGTTTTAATTTCAGGTTCTGTAGCTAACGTTTAGTCTGTGCGTCCTTACCCTGAATTCTCTGCAGAGGCTCATGAATCAGATTCACACTCAGTCTCTGCTGTGTTTGTATGTTGTGTAGTCTTGACGTTAACTTTGTGCTGCCTGCTTTGGGCACTGCTAGCAACGGAGCCATAGTAACATACACGGACTGCAAATACTGCCTGAAATGCTGAGTAAAACTCCTGAGTTTAGCTTGTCTTGAGTTCTCAGTTGTGAGGCCTACCCAAACTGTTTTCTAAAGTTAGCGCTAGCCTGTCTACATGAACTGCCATTGCAATGCTCTGCAATGGACTGCGAGTTGTGATTTATCTAGAGCACCTAAGAGATATAAACTCCTTAAGTACGAGAGCAACATCCTTCAGAGGCATTCTCATCTGCTGGGTTTTATAGTCCAGCATATCACTGTAACCAGGAGCTGGCTGGTTTTCCTGATGTCCTGACAGTGAACGGTGGTGATTCAGGTGTGGATATACAGCTCACAGTTGCCCCGTGATAAGGGACGATGACCCAGGGGAGAATGGCTGGACAGAGCCAGCAGAAACCGTTTGCACCGCCTTCACTGGATCAGAAAACTGCCCAGATCAGACCCTACAGATACAGCCAGTGCCTGGAGATCAATGTCAGAAAAAAATGTAAAATGCCGATGTTCTGTAAGGTCACTCACCCAGATTCTGCCATTGCGGGTAAGCACCTGCCGCTCGCAAACCAGTTAGGAGTACTCAGCAGTTCTGGAAGCCACAAATTAAAGGGTACAACACGCCAGCAATATGATTAACAGATCTTTACATCTGCTATTGTGGGTCTGACTGCTAACGTTTTGATTTGCAGGGACACTCAGGTAGTCATATATATGTTAGTGCCTGCAAGAAGCTGATATTTACATGCTAATCTGATTGCACATGCAAATCAGGTAGCTCATTAGCATCTTAATCCACAATTTAATTGCAGGTACAATTTTATGACAACAAAATGTGAAGGGCTATTCTGAATATTTTTAATTTAACTCTGACGGTCTGTCTCATTTAACAGATGCTGTTATTAGTTACAGATGACTTTGTCATTTTACATGTATACAACATGTACTCTAAAAGGTTTGAAAAGAAAGAACCTTTTTAGATTAATAGATCAGTAACCTGAATGTTCCTTCAAAACAGGAATCTGAGTAAGGGAAACCCCATGTAATAGCAGTCACTTGTCATTTTACAAGAAAAAAATTGGATACATGAAATATTATTTATTTGATCATATATACTTCTAGGGCTATATATGCATATATCACATATGTTTCATTTGCACATATACTACTAAGATATTACTCGTATTACCCTTCTGTGTATGGACTATACTTTAATGGGTTGCCCTGCTTTGACATAGAGTCCGGTCAGGCTGTAGGGAGACCGGCAAAATGTCATCTTTGCGATAGATACTGGCACTCCAACTAAAGCGATCTGAGGAAGCAACAGTACAGTTATTCTCTGTTTGGGAAAGTCCAGAACAGGCTTCTACACAGAAAAACTTCAAAATTGTATACGCAGGTCCCTTTCAGGTGTGAGTTTTTTCTTGCTGTAATTTCTCAGTGCTGTATTGTAAGGGAAGCAGATGTTTCTCCAGAATTCGAGGTGCCGTGGATTCAAATCACATACCCTTCATGTTAATCCTTGTTGGCACAAGGTGGATAATGGCATCTGTTATCGTAACACCCTGGGGTGTTGGAGCCCCCACCCCGAAGGACTGTGCATACAGAAGTATTATCAATATGAAACAGAATAGTTCAAAAGTGCATATCATTAGGACACTCTTTCTCGACTTGGAAAAAAGACTACAGTCCATTTTGGAAAGTTCTTCTCAGAAATCTGGAAGTGTTTCACATAATATCACCCAAACCAAAATTATGTATCTGATAACACAGGCTTACAACACCCTCAGCTGAGTCTTTTAAATGCAGTTTGCACAGTCCTTATCTGTGACACGCACTCATCCAAACCAATACGCACACACACAAACTGCTGACTGGCACTGGCTATATTCTCTAATTCCGTACTTCACAGGTATACGGCGAGGAGAGTCATTGTAGTTTAATGTTATCACAGTTTGATTTCAACTGCTGTTTTTCATATGTCGGATGCCCTCATTCTCCAAGAGCATTTAACAGACATATTAATATCATGGGTTGGTTACTATCTGGTCGTCAGACAAATGTGAAGCACGTTAAAAATAATTCACTGTGAGACCAGTAATGTTTGCACATTTGGGAAACAATTTACTACTGAAAATTCTATGAAGACCAAATGTTTGATGCAAGACCGTGTAATTTGGAGATCACCCTAGTTTGCTATAAATATTTTTCTAAAGATGCATGAGAGAAGGACAAAGGGGAATGCATTAATCTTCGGTGTCACATCTTTCAGATGCTGGAATCCCAGATATGGAAATAGAACACAACGGAACCCAACATGACAGCGCAGCAATGCAAGGTGCAGTATGTACCACGTCCCATCACATACATGTTTATTGTGAGCCATATTAAAAATTAAGTGAAATGCAGAATATTTTTTGTCTCTCTTTTCCTGCTTTAAGATAAATGTAAATTACACAACTTCATTTTGTTTTCCTGTTCAATAGAGAAAACCTTTGAAAGATCAGTACTTTAAAAGACCAGAAATTAAATTTGTTTAAACAGAGGTGTAGGAAACTCCTATTTAGCTGTCAGATATATGTGCTTAGTTCAAAAGTGATTTTACATATGATTTATCTTTTTTAAATATTTTATCACTGATCCTTCCCTTCCTATCAATTGAAAAATATATAAACTGTAGGTGGAAAAGGAAAGTCATGTTCATGTTATGAGCAATTATGTAGTTCCCCATTTTCCTCCCTGTTCAGTGAGTGCAAATACAGAACATTCCTGTATTGGCTGAGTGCTTCCCAAACAGTAATAAATACTTTCTGGCTAGAGGCCTGTGAAGTGAGGGAGTTGGGTAACCATCATTTCGGGTAGCCGAGATATGCAGATCTTAATGGTTATTTCCACTAGAAGCCTATTTGAGACATGCAGAAAATCATAGTCACCTGTGATAAAATTTGGTCTGAGCAATTTGAATGTAGAAATTCTCTGACTTTGGAGAAAGTCAGAGAAAGTTGTTTTTCTATAAAATCAGCCTTCCTCTTCCCTTCAGACCTGTGCCGTGTTCATTAGACACCAGTCGGTTCTGCGCTGGCTGCTCCAGCAGCCTGGAGACAGCTGCCTCTTCCACTCTAAGTGCTGCTGCTTAGGGCACTTCCACTCTTCCTAGTGAGTTGTGTAACGGTTCTGTGCCGAGAGGACCGCAGTGCAGTTACAGACACAAACATAACTTCTAGCATTTCTGACCTGTTAAAGGCTTGGCTTTGCATACCTCTGGTATGCATCTGTTGGCCATCTGTCATCTATACAGGAAAGCTTTCAAATATTTTTACTGCTGTCTCTTTTTTCTGATTTTTGGTTCATATGCTAGGTACTAGAAGGAGAATCACAGCTTTATTGTGATGCGCCGTATATACATATAACGTGTGTAAATATATGTACACATACAATTACACTTGTGCTCTAAACATTGCAATTTGAAAATTGTTACTACCAGAAATAGTCAAAATACTGGATAAGCACTGGGGTCACATGTATTTAAATTTGACAAGCAAAATATTCCTAACACTTATGATTTATCATACCTGCTGAGACGGGTGCTCAGTGCTCTTCCTAAAAGATTCTGAGAGTTGAAGGCGCATCTGGTCAGAATGTAGTAAAAGAAAAAGATGTTAATTTCAATTTTCAATTAAAGAAAAAAAGTTACAGTTGGCTCAAATGTGTCTTCCCATTAAAGATGATTATAAATAACTGGGGGGAAAGTGATGCATAGCCACTTCCAACAACTGTTTACTTACGAGAAGGAATTAAGAGAATTTTCTTAATTCCTGTAGTCTATTGATATACAAGAAAACCTTGTGATTTTATGATTTTTAATTCAGGTTGGTATTTTGTTGCTTTTTTTTTTTTTTTAAATCTGATCCCAACTACATCATTCTTTAGTTTTTAACAGGCTTTGGAGCATAAAGTTTTTGTTCAGGTTAGAAGCCTGCACGCAGGGAGAACTGGCTATCCCCTACGGTCAGTATTGCTGAGCACGGTGCCTCTCTGTGAAAGCAGAACACGACTCGTGCGATAGGAGTTGCAAACCTGTCATACACTCCTCAGTGGCAGAGCAGCTTCTGTCTTCACCGCAGTGTCGCGTGATGGCGTACGCTGGCTTCTCTGACAGTTGTAGTTTGGTAAACCTGTTCATATGTAAACGTGGGATGAGTTGAGTCAGTTCTTTCACCAAGCGCTCTGAGCTGATAAAGAGGTTCCTGAAAAGCTCTCTCTAGAGCTTGTTTAGATTTCAAAGTGTTTCTGTCCTGTAGCACCGTCTCTTTTGTTTTTATTTATGCTGATACTGTCATATCTTTTCTTTCTCTTTTCCTTTGATTACGATTTTTGTACTTGACAACTACTATTGCACTCCGTCTTTAACAGTTTGAGCACACTCCCTTGTTGCCCCCTTCATTTGCTGCCTTTGTTTTTGGGCCCTGGGAGGAGGAAGGGTCAAACGCACTTTCCTAATACAAAGCTGTTTCCAAGCTTCCAAAATCTCCCTTTATTGCACAGAAAAAAGCCTTAGCATCAATGCAGACCTTTCTTTTTCTGTTGTCAATAGCTCTGCTGGACGGAAATCTATCGTTCACACAGTGCCTTTCCTTTGAAATTCAATTAGTTTCACCGCCAGTATCTCCTTAAGACAGTTTAAAGGAGAATTACAAAAATACTGCACAGCCACCTTTCACAGTGATTAAGTCATATCATATTTTATGCTCATTTCTTAAAATGATTTTATTAACACAAGCTGTTCATATACCGGGATTCTGATCTGCATTGTAAATCTTCTCTGTTTAGTTGACTCATTTTCTCTCTGCTTTGTATATTAATTGAACGGAAATTTTGTGCCGACAAGACTTAAAACTTTTTTGCACTTTACAGTCTTAATGCCTCCATCCTCCATGCGCTGATCTTCCAGCCCAGCATAGCTCGATCTGAGAGAAGCTCTGTAGCTGACAAAATAGAAAAGAAGTAGTTGCTGTAGTCCTGAAGCTCCCTGCAGAGTTGAGTGGTGCAGGAGAGGGTGATGCCTGCACACACACACACACACACACCCCCACACCCCCACACCCTCCTGCTCTTGCTTCCATAACTCACTTGTGGGCCAGCAAGATAGTGCATCAACCATTTTATCAACCAATCTCCGTTTCACATAAAATAAACATACTGGGTGTCATTAAGTGCACCTTCAGATCAATGATTTTTGCAAATGACATTCAAGTACCATTCGAGTAGTGCATTTTTGCTGATAAAAGCAAATTAAATTAGCACAACTACAAGTGTGCTGATAAAAACTAAAACCGAACAGCAGCACCATTAGCTAACAAAGTAATATTTTCTCTTTACTGCTTTCTGCCATTTAGTTATTATCCTATTGGAAATCTAATTATAATCCTTTTACTCCCTAGTCAAACTTCACAGTTTTTGCAAGCTTAGCACTGACAAGTGATTTCATTACATTTGATTGCCCGCGCCCAGATTGACTTAACTTCACTCCGAGACCTAAAAGCCCTCTCAGTTTCTCAGATTCCCTGTTTGCACATTACAGCAACAGCTCCTTTAATTAATTAGCATGAACAGCAGTAACATGAACTGCTGAACAGAAAATAACATCATTTTATGATCGCGGGGAGACTTCTCCTTTTGCATGTTTATACCTTAGTTAACTTTTGTATTACTATATTTCATTGTTAGGGGATGTTGGAACAATCAGCAAAGCAATGTTATCTTAAAATTTTAAAAAATAGATGTTACCGTAACACTTGATGATAACAATTTGCAAAAAATAAATACTAAATTTCAAGAAGGAGGCAGCAGTGTAGGCAGACAGACTTTTCTGAGGTGAAAATGTGGTTCAGCGGAACCGTGGCTCACCGTACCTGCAACAGGAGGGTGACCCAGGGCTGCCGCTGCTTTTGTTTGTCAAATAACCTGGCAGAGATTTAGCACAAAACCTCTCAGTAACCGCAAATAAATTTTTATTTCTATCTGTTTGCCAAAGCTGAAAGACTGCTGAAGTTTGGAACATATTTTGGATTTTATTACTTAGAAAACTGGGCTATATTTTTCAATATTCTGATACAACCAGTCGGTTTGCAAATCCAGCCTGTGGTTAAAAGGGTACAAGGGAGACAGAAAAGAGAGGGGTGCTGTTTTTAAGAAATTTAACAACTTTGTTACTGTGTCAAATTAAACCTCCAAATGCTGCAATCCAGTAAGCCCCCCCACTATGTAATTGCAGAACGCTCTACAATTCTAAGAGAGAAATTCAACACCTTGCAAATAATAATGCTATTGTCTTGGTCTTGTTTTCACTGAGAAAAAAGGTTCAAGCACTTACAAGAAAAGACCAGAATGCTGTGATTAGAAACTCTTGAGACTAAACTAAACAGAGGCATTTAGAATATATGGCTCCTGATATTTTCCTTATGAGCAAGTTCTTTGCTAATCTTCATTTGAGTCTTGGCCTTTTCGTCTTCCTCCTGTCCGGGCCATGCTCTGTCTCCAGTGCATGTCCTCATCTGGATGCTCTGAATTACTAAACCTCTAGTAGTTACCTCGCGCTGTGTCATATTGCAGCGTTTCTAGAAAAACTCTCCAAGTTTGTGCGCAGACTCATATCCGTGCCCACACGGCCGTCTTGTTAGCTGCTAACCAGGAGCAGGGCCCCCTTCAGGAACGCGCCATGAGATTGTTGCGCTAGCTGGCTACAGGGCTCGTCTGCTGGCGATAAATGCAGGGCTTCAGAAATAAACAGTATCGTTGGTCGTGGTCTCGGTGTTATTTGTGCTTTTGGTACACCGTGTTTTTCTGAATCTCGCTCTCTGTAAGCACATACACACACACACGAGGGAAGAAGCTGAGATTTTGTTATTTACTGGAGACAAAAGGTGGGGAAAGGTTTCCCCAGGAGACCACTGAGTGTGAAGGTCCATACCTTTCTATTCTTACAAAGGGCTAAAACATTTATTCAATAATTCGGTGTCAGCAGGCTTGAATATTTCCTAAGCAGGAGCCGCTGTTATCTCCCTGTCTACTCCAACTGACAATGGCAATCCAGCGTCTGCGTCGTTGGTATTCAGTGAACATGTTCCTGTCCTTGGCTATTGTTACTCATTAGAAATCCGATTTGCTGTACAAGTTTTAAGGTCTAGTAACATGGACCTGGGAATATTTGACAGCTAAGCACAAAATAAATGGGGCAGAAACCCCGAATGCAGGACCGACCTCCAGGAGTGCCACAGGTCCTGCCGGCTGCGGGAGCAGGACCCGCGGGGAGGAGAGGCTCGTCGGCTCAGTCGGCATTAGACATTAGAGACTGCACATCTGCAGGGGTGGAAGACAGGCGATATGAAAGAGCGAGAGATTAAAAGAAAGCAAACCAAACTTCATTAGCACTGCTGCTCTCAGAAACACCATTTATTGTTCACGGTTTTTTTCCATGAGTCGAGAGGAAGCTGTGCCCTGCTCACTGTGTTATGTTTTCACTGTCACTGCTCAGTTTAGAAAATATTTACAGATAAATGAAAAAGAGAAGTTTTGCTGGACAACTAATAAACAAAGTCCGTTTTACTCACTGTTGTCATTCAGCTGACTGACTAGTCCAAAACCCTGAGAACTGGCTGCAGGCCAGGTCATCTTTTTTCTGTAGCAGCAAAGGGCTCCTTTTCTGCGGGTTTTCGTAATTGCTGTGGTCCTTATGCCACTGGCAGGGGCCTGGCTGCAGCCTCCTCCCAGGCCACTCAGCACTGCTGCATGCCGAGATATTTAGGGAACAGGGGGTTTTGAGGGATATCATCCACAGCAGAAGCTAATGCGAACTGGTCTTGGATTTTCCTTTTTTTCCCCCCTGCAAAATAAGAGACTGATTCAAACTAATTAACCCCAGGTTTGTAAGTCAGAGTTACTGTTACGGCATCGTATTTTCCATGTGTCGCTGCGCAGAAAGCTCGGCTTGGCTCTGTTTGTTAAATGCTGAATCTGTTCCGTAGCCCAGGCCGGGTGGAGAGCTCAGCTGCTGCCCAGCACGCGTGGGGTATCGGCCAAGACTGATTCAACCCCTCAAGGAGGAGCTGAGCAAAGCCCCCGAGAGCGTGCAGGGGGGCACCTCACCTTTCTTGTAGTGGCTCTGCCAACTCCTCCTTCATCTAAACTGGCAAAGTGGGATTTTCAGTTTACGACTTCATCTCTGCTACCCATATTTTCCACAACATGTAGTGCTGGGGCTTATTTTTTAAATTGCATGAATAATTTACAGTTACTGATACTACAAATTTATCCTCATTTTCTCATTATGTAGCAGATCTCAAGTTTCCTTCCTACAATCACTTTCTCCTCCCATCTACAGTGAGCTAAAGTTGCCTGAACAAACTCAGGCTGTAGCTGTGCCGGTTAATCACAGCTAGCCGCTGCGTCGCCTTGCTCCCCTTCCTGGGCTGGATTTGCACATCAGCATCGCTGGGGCGCGTTTCTTTATGCAAGTTGTGAGGGTACACCGGGAAATCTTGTTTTAAAGAACTTTTATGGAAATACAGCTGAATTACTAGTTTAAACCAAAGATAGTATAAACGAAGCCTGACAAAGGATACGGCTGAATAGGCTGAAAAAAGAAAAGAAAAAAAAAAAGTCCACTAAATATGCAGATGATAATTATTGCTTTTGGATTTCTCCTTTATACACACATTAAAACCTTGAAAGAAAAAGACGAATGATGATATTGTTTCTAAAAGAGTGCAAGAGATGAATGTATACCCTGGACTAACAATTCAGGGAAGACAACACCATCCTGAGGGAAAATTACAATTATTAACATGGGCTCTGGCTCACTGAGAAATTGTGAGATCTTTACTTGTCTTATACATTGTAAAGGGGGAAAAAAAAAAAAATCCTGTTTAAATGTCTTGCTTATTAAGCCAGTCATGCATTTCACTGTAGGTTGTAAAGCAGTATAACATGCACAGGGGGCTCATAAGCATATTTTAGTGTTAGGGAATATCATTTATACAGTTTTTATATTGTCAATATTACCCCTAGAGAATGAGATTAGGCTTTAAACTACTGTAAATCTGCGCTTTTGCTCACCTTTGTATAATTTCATTTTTTAATAGAATGAAGCCCACATAAATGAATATTTGATTAAGGGATAAACCTAATAAAAGAATACATTTATTGCACAGAGATTTATTCAAATCTTTGCTAAATAATACAGTAAGATGCTATAAAATGGTATGTAGCTTGCAGTCAGCTACACTGAGGTGATAGTGAATATTCTTCAAAAACACAAATTTGACAACATCGCGCTGTCTTGCCTGTATATGTGGTAGCACAGCTGCTCCTAACACTTAATTCCTCATAGGTGGTTGCTGTATGACGTTGTTAATGCCATGGAGTTAAGTTTATTGCACGGCAACAAAAAAATATTTTAATTTCTGGAGAATAATTGAGAGTTTTATAAAAAGGGAACTATTTAACTATGCACTTTCTGTTTACTGATCATTAATACCTCCGGGGTGGCTGCACTGTGCTTCAGCTTTGGCATTTACTTTCTCTCTTACAGGTATTCCAGATACCGCCCTTGAACTTCCCGTAAAGGGGGAAGGGAGTCAGAAAATAAAGTCAGAAGGAAAAATTGAAACCTCTTTCAAAGTTTAAACAGTCAGTCCATCAGCCCACAGTACCCTCAATGACCCTCTTACCCTAGTTTGAAAAATAATATTAAAGTATTAAAATATTTTTAAAATATAATAAAAATATCAAGAATTTAAACAACAAGTATTACCGGTCCTTACCGAGCCCATTTTTGATAAATCAACTCTGAGTCCTCCCCTCGTCTTTGCAGGAAGATTCCTTGTTGCCAAATGTAGCACCGTAAACGTGTGCACGTACGTGGTCTCTGTCTCACTGCCTTCGTCTCTACAAATACCAAGCAGCGACCATGTATCAGAGGGTGCAGCCCAGTGCCCATTGAAATAGCGAGCTACGACCCTGATTTCTGCTGCTGACTTTTGTTGGTATTACATGGAGCAGCCCACCACGCACCTCTGTCAGTCCCACGCCTGCAGGCGGCTGGGCAAGCCGCTCCGGGTGTACAGCTGGCCCCTGAGCCTCGGCCCGCCGAGAGGGGAGGGGTGCGGGCGTTAGGTGTCGGGGTCCTGGCACGCTTTGGCTGCTGCTGAGCAGAGCCCAGCACCGGGCAGTGGTACTGGCGCAGGAGCAGCACACCAGGGCAGAATGGTGGCCTGCCTGTAGAGCCCATGCACCTGACTGTCTGAGGGCAGGCGTGCTGCCCTGCAGAGTCAGTCAGCGGCTGCCTTTTTTAGCAGTACAGCTGTAATATAGGCTGGATTATCTAGGGGAAGTCATGTGCAACTTCCTAACAATCGGAAGGAGAAAGGAGAAAAAAAAAAAAAAAAAACAAACAACAAAACCCACCATGTTCAATATTTGCACTTCTGCTTCTCCCCTCGCCAGGGTTTAATATTTACCCCACTAAGTTTAAGACAATGATTTTAATCAGCCAAAGGCCTGAAACTAATTGTCTTCACTACTTTGGAGTTTTCCCATGCTCCGGAGATGCTACATCCTGGCTCTTCCGATCTTTATTCTTGTTTACATCCAAAATACATATTAAATCATCTCTGTTTGGAGAGTCTGAGCCTCCTTAAAACCATGAAACATTCAATTACTAATTAGCTGTTTCCTGTTCCTAATGAAGTGAACATGTCGGATTTGGATTAAAATTCAGCTACTGCTCTCCTCTGTTTATGGTTCCAGATGTTTTTGTTTTATCTAGGAGGTTACTTTGACAGCTACTGCTAAATGATAAATCACTCATATTATAGCTGAAATGCATTTTGAAATTGAAATGTGGCAAACTTTGAGATTGCTCCAAGGATCGGTGTCAGTTAGCAGGTCAATACTTGTTCCTTCCTTAGGAGCGCTCAGTATTGGCATATGTAAAACAGTAATGGGATAGATGTCAACGTTATACAAAATGCGTCTCAATATTATCATTTCGCTATCATCTTCAAGATCAGTACTTGCGGGTTTAGCTGGGTGAATTCATGATTCATTGTATAATGAACAAGAATATGGCTTCTTGTTAGCTTTAGTTTCTGTGGGCATGTTAATATTTATTTTTTCTTAATGTGAAAAATCACAGTTGATAGGTACTTTAACTAAGAATATTCTTATGAAGGAAGGAAGTGGTTTCTACTTGTTTCCCTAAATAAAGAAAAATAATTTTAAAAGAAATGTGGCAGTTTCTGAACAAAGGAACAGTTTTCTAAGAACAGATAGTGATTTACTTCTATTCAATTTTTTTAATGCAATGCAATTTTTTAACACACTGTTCCCTAGAAGGTTTGTGCATGTAATAACGGTACGTCGTAAAGCTGATGCCGTGCTACTCAGGCTATCTTACGCAGGCGTGCAATACAACACAGGTTGCCTTTTGAAAAAAAAGGAGGAAAATGAGTGTCCAGTTAAAAAATAAGTGTCATAAAGGCAGAAAACCCCAAATCGAAGTATTTATAGCCTCTGCTCAGCACATGCTGGCTCCAAGCACCGTGAGAAACACAGCTGGTGGTTTTCTAGCCCAGGTGAGTGCCCAGAGCCACACCAGTGGTTAGGCACTGGTGGTGGTCACTGCACTGGGAGCGACTCATCTCGCTGCATCACAGTCACTTTGTCATCAGGTGCCTCGTCCCAGGGCAAAGCGTGTGTGGGCAAAGGGTGGTATATATCACTTGTGGCTCTGATAACTTGGCTTGAGAAGGAAAAAAGTCCAGAAACAAATAAGGAAAGCCACCCAAGTTTCAATTAATTATAATATGTGTAACTGTGTAATTGACTTTTTTTCTTCTTTTTTTTTTTCCCCTCCAGAAAACAGAACATACATCAAACCTACTATTATGTACTGAAGGAAACACCTATTGTTGAAAAATGTATAATGATCACTATTTGAAGACTATATAGTTCATGAAAAATGTCCCTTCCAACCTTTGATGCCTTCAGTACTGTGTGAAGACCAGGATTTGTAGCATGAAACTTGAAGGACAATTTCAAGCAATTTACTGTTGCTGCATCGAAAACTGCCGTATTGTCATTAAGAAATATTGAGACTTTTTACAAGCTTACCATACCAAACCAAGCCTGTTGCAACAGATCATTTTTAGGTCCCTGGAGATAGAAAGGAGTTTTAGTATTTTTAAGCACATACAGGAATTATTCCCCCTCCCCCCCAAAAAAAAGAACTTTTTTTTTTTTTCTAAGGAGGTAGCTATTACTGGATAGCAATGGCACAATGATTTTAAGCCACAAAGGTCCTCACTGGCTGTACATCATACAAGTCCAGTTTATCACTGAAACTGTTCAACATGGAGCTGTTTCGATTGTGTTTATAAATTAAGCTTTGTTTACTGAAGCAGATACTCGATATATATTACGTTTTAAAAAGAAATGTGTGTACATTTTTTAAAAGAATGATGTAAAAATTGTCCTTTCATTAGATGACCAATTCAAAGTGTGAGCTAAACCCTAATAGCTGACGTAATATGAGGATTATAATTGATGCTTTTTTTTATGCTCAGTTCAGCTTGGCTTTTGGTCTTTTAAGATGAAAAAATGAATATGCAGTAGAGTGTTAGATAATGGAAACTTTTAAGTATGGTTTCTCTGTTGTACCATATTAAGTTAAAGTACACATTCTTTGTTAAAAATGTTCTTGCTAAAAATACAGTATTAAAAATTTTTTGTTTGACTTTGGAAATCTTTTAAGATTTTTTTTTCACTGTGAATTCCCATAGTTACTGTACTCATGCAAAACGATATTTTGCACTATTAAAAATACTTGAAGAATAAAGAGGGTGGGTTGGTATTAAACATTTTCCTACTTATTGTATGTTACAAATTCTGAACTTTGAAACATTCCTTTCTCAAAACAAGTGACTGAAAGCTGGTTTGAGTCAAGTGCAATGAAGTAATCGCCTGGTCACTCTTCACTTTCGTGCCTGGGTCAAAGACACACAGCTTATTTCCTTACAAACTCATGTTTATATACACATACTTCTGTTTACACACATACCCTGAATTAAATCACTGTCACTTAAAAACAAAAACCCACATTAAAATAGATCCATGGGGAATACATTTCCTGTGATTACACAGGCTACTATCTATATGTAGAGCATTCAAAATTTCATCTATTTTTATCACTAGATTTTTTATTTTCCTGGTTAACAGACTGCTAACTTTCCAAGTGAAGCTTCAAACTCTGCTCTGCAGTACAGCAGAGAAGCAGCATCTGATTTTTCATTCCTAAAAGAAAGCTTTTAGCTTAACCAGATGTTGGTTCAAGAAAACATGTAAACCTCTGGTTTACAGGTGATCAAACGCATTATCAGAATAGTTTTTCAAGGTAGAAACATGGCTCATTCCGTATTATTTTTATTGCAGGTGTTCTAATAACTGCATTAATCAAACATTGACTGATAGGAAGAAACAGGAGCATTAGGACTTGTGAGTGCTCCTGCACTCTTAACAAAAGCTCATGTGTGAGTGAAACACTGCGGTACCTGAACTTAAATTCTGTCTTTTTGTTAATTTTAGCTGCTATTCCATCAGGATTCTCTGAAATGAGGGTTGGCCCTTATTTCTAAATCTTATGTTTGAAAAGGACGTGAACCAGTCCTTGGGATACTGCAGCATTGCTGAGCGATTGACTGAACGCTGGTATCGCTCCTGTGAACTGCAGATTTTGAAGCGAGCTCTGCGCTGAGTTACCCAGTATCATGCATTTCAGAAAGACTTAAAGTAACTGCATACTTCACTCTTTGAAATGGCAGCCTTTTTGCATTTTTCTTTAATCTCCATAAATGCAATTTTAGCATTTTTTTTCCCCTCAATGGCAGATCTACATTTCTTAGGGCAGCATTGATACTGGGTTGACGAGCACATCATTGATTTCTAATTTGCCCTTCCCAGAATAGTTTTAAATGTCAAAGTACTGGCAAATGAGATTTAGGAAACTGATAAACTTCAGAGACTGAATCTGTTGTTAAGTCCTTATTAGGGAGCTCCTGATAAATATTGACAGACCAAGACACAGAGGTTTTTCTGTGCCAGCTCACCCTAACGAACATACTTCTAACTAACACTTCTTGTGGGCGAAACGTATTAAAGCAACAACAGCAACAGGTTGGGACAACTGTGATTGACTAGGTCATATAAAAGTGCCGATTTCAGGGTGGATTTTTAATTTCATTTTGCTTCCTATCAGCTCCTCAGTAATATCCCAAATGACACCCTCCTGCACAGGCTGTGAGTTACGCTGACCCACACCCTGTTGTTAGGTAGTTGTGTCTGACTGATGCACTATGGACTGCGGGATGGTGACTGTGCAGCACAGCAAACACAGGCAATGTTGAGCTTTATTTTCATTTCTCCTGGACGTAATTTCCCATTTGGCTACAGTGAGCAGCCCCTTTCTTCATCTTGTCTCTTGAACAGTGGAATGATCTCAGTAGGAGAGTTGTGGAGAAGCCGTATCCTCCAGCCCGGGGTAGAGCAGGGCAGTGGGCGATCCAGCCTTCGCCGCGCTCCTCCTCAGGAGAGGCAGTGAGCTGAACAGCCCCAGCTGCCTGCACTGCTGGGCGCCCCACGGGGACGCTGCCTCTTTGAAGCTTTGGCTTTTGGGCTGGTTTTTTTCAAATGAAAATGCCCAAGAGGAGCAGGACTTTGACCGTGCCTGTGTCCTCGGCACCTCCGAAAAGTGGCAGAGCAGAGGGAGACTGAAAACCCCTTCTGATGCAGTGTATGGGCTGGGGATGGATGTTTGCAGGGGGTGGGGGGGGCACGGCCACGGCTGGAGGTTGGCACCCGTGGCCCCTCTGCGTCTGCCTCTGTGACGGCTCCGTTTTCCTACAAAGCATCTCCTTGTCTGTAAATCGCCTTTGAACTGGCATTATGCCAATAAAGTTGGTGTTAGCTGGACACAAGGTGATCTTGGCTAAATGCAGGCCAGTTAATGGACAATGTATTTCAGCAATTTTATGAATCTTGTGTAATGCAGACTGCTATCATAATAAACTCTAACAGAATCAATAGTGACCAATCTCAATTTAAAATCTGGATCTATAGTAATACACAGCGAGAACCCTCTCCTTTAGAAATGCATGGCTGTGCATTAAAACCTGAATGCTGGTTTAAGTAATTGCTATCTACAAGTAAGTGGCCCATTAATGTATTTATTTACAGAATATTTTTGGTAACATGACAAAATGCGGGCTAACCCGAATTGTTATGAATTTCCTTCATGGCCTCAGCTGCTCTCCACAACTGTGTGTGTGTGTGTCCCCGCACCCGTGCACAGCCGTAGCCATAACCTACAAGCGTGATAATCCACAGCCTCGCCGGCCCCAGGCTGAGGACCTTTGGCAGCAACGCTGATAGAAAGACTTCCCGCTTTCCCGCTGCTGCTTCCTGCTACGGTACAGCAGCATCCTGCCGGCACTGCTGTTCCTTGCTGGGATGAGAAGGGAGAGAGGGGAAAAGGAATTTACAGAGGGGTTTTTTAAAGCCAGGTCATGAGCTATCCTTGTTTGTTATACCTACTGCAAATGTTTAGGCACTTGGAAAATCACTATTAATAAATATTTTGACCTTACTTTTGTCTGCAAATAAGGGTGTCTTTGATGATTTGAACCTGGGATGGAAGGGGAGTAAAAAGTATTGTTTAAATGATGAATTTATAGATGAATTATGCATTTCTACAGTTTTATATTTGTACATCAAAGAAATCAATCGAACCAATTCAGTGTCGGCACAGCATAAATGCTGCAGCTTGCTCCCTTTCCATTAGACCATCATCCATTTCCACTTCTGCTGGCCAGCTAACACTGCCAACTTACTAGAGCATCCTCTGCATGAATGTTGGAGCGTGGTCATCTAAGGTAGGGAAAAAAGAATTTTGTAAACCAAAGAACTCCCATTATTCTGAGTTCCTGTTAGAGATACAGGAAGATTTTACTATATATTCATTATGTGATTCTGTTGACATAATCCAAATTATGAAAGTAAATACAGCACCATATACTAAAATACTCTTATGAGAACTGACACTTCATAAATTGGATCTTTTATAATATTTAAACTTTTTAAAAAGACATTTGGCTTTGCGTGTTTGAAAATGTATGCACTGCTTTTTCAAAAATGACATTGAAACATGTATTCTGTGTATCAGTTCTTTGCTTTGGCTGGCTACAAGAGGAGTTAGTTGTGGGAAAAGGAGCCGGTTTTGCTGTCCCTAAAACGCAACTGTGCACCTTCGTACTTTCTCAAAGCTGCGAGGGCTGCCCCAGCTTCCTCATTTCCATCCTGTGGCATGTGCATCTGCCCGGCTACCTGCAGCTCGTGCCTCTGAGAGCAATCCAGCTCTAAGCCAAGAGACCTGGGACAGCCTCTGTGTTTAAGTCATTGTCTTTAAAACCACCGCTCTCAGATGGGTTAGGCCATACATACACCGCTGCTCCTGGTGACAGAGCAAGTGCCAGGTATTCTGCAATAAATCTTGGCCAGTCAGAGAGAAGCGGCGAGTTCGTATTGAACTATGCAAAATTGGCCCAGCTCTAATTAAGCATGGTGTGCTTCAGTCCGCCAGCAGTGAGCCAGACGTATTTCAGAGAAGTAACTCTGAAAGAAGACAATGGGTAGAAACTCAGTCATTTTGAATTGTTAGGTGAAGACATGGTTTCATCATAATAAAATTTGCATCCCAATTCCTTCCTAATAAACACTGCAATACAATACATCTTATATGAAGGTTATTAAGAGTGCTTTGGAAGTCTACAGCCTTATGCAAACATTATACATGAAGCAGTTGAGTGTCACAACGTGTACGCACGG
Source organism: Aramus guarauna (assembly GCA_013400195.1). Taxonomy (NCBI): domain Eukaryota; kingdom Metazoa; phylum Chordata; class Aves; order Gruiformes; family Aramidae; genus Aramus; species Aramus guarauna. Next base: position 386,001 of record VXBL01005123.1, on the reverse strand, counting down.
CACTTTGGGACTGTGCCAGCGTCTGTCCTGCTGGAGAGGCAGAGAAGTGGTCGGGACATTGGACATCAACCCCTACCTTCGGAGGCTCCGATACAGGCATGGAGGGCCTGCATAGTTCTCATTTTAGGATCTGGGCTTTGCCTCAGTCTTTAATCTTATTACCAAAAGGCCACGCACCTAAACTGAATTGTGTATCCCCTTGCCTTCCACCGGAGTGGCCAAATAGAAAGGGAAAACCACTGGTATTAAATGAAACAAGATGAATTAGCTAAAAAGAGAAGAAAGAATAAACAGGAATGCAAAATAAACTTTAATTCACTCCAGTGCCAGTAGGATTTGGCATTTAACGTTAATCATACGTTTCATTCTGTATCAGGAAGAAATACCTGTTTCGTGTTTCCCCTGATGATTCCTGCCATTAGCTGAAAGTCTGTTTATTCCCAGAGCTGTGCTGCCATCAGTTGATGATGCTGGGGCACTTACAGAAATGTTTTGGCAGGAAAAATGCTTGATCAGTTGTAACATTATTATGAACCATACTATGCTTCTTTGTAGACCAGTCCAAAGTATTTCCATATAAAATGTTGCATTGTCTCCCTTGGTGTCAGTTGGGTGGGCACAGGGGGAGAGGGGAACCACATCCCGAAAAGTGAGAAAACAGACAGAAAAAGCTAGTGACTTAAATAACAAGGAATAAACTCCCTATTGGACTTTTTTTTAATAGTTCTATAAAACTGGTGAAGACAGAAACGGTACTTACAGATTTTTGGTGTCAGATCAGTGCTTTGCATTTTATGTGATCATTTACACCTGTGCAAAGTAAGTATTTGATAGCATTTGACAGCTGATTTATTAGCATTTGACACCTATATTACACATGTTGAAATGACTCTACAATGTGCAAAGCAGTGGAAAAACCTCTGATTCCTTTCATGGCTTTTTTCTTGGTAGTTTAATACTGAGATGCCGTTCCAAAGGAAAAAATGAATTCCTCACACCCCGATTGTAATTCTTTATTTCTTCTAATATTTATTATGTTCAGCTCATACTGACTTGGGAAAGAAAAAAAATAAAAGGAAAAAGAGAAAAGCAGTTGTGTTTAATTCGCAGAGCTGATTCACAGACGCTGGCTCTGAAACCAAATCAAAACCAGGCCACGCTCCTAATACTGCGAGGAGTCGCAGAAAAATGAGAAGTCGGCTATTGTGATGAGAAACACTGCGGGACTCAGACTCTTGATTTATAACAGAGCTGGTAAGTAAATTGCATATTTTTGATAGTTAATAGTTTTTCAAATAAACAGAAATTTTCACCAAATGAAAGTTCTGTTTTCACTGAAATTATTTTTGGCTTCTTCAAAGCAAACCCTCAAGAACCTGCAAAGCCATGGTATTTCTTTTTCACTGTTTTGAAGACAGGCAGTAACAGACTCTGCTCAGAATCCATGTAAGAAAGAAGGGGTGGATCGGTTTAATACTCTCTGGAATGTGGTGGCCTTCTCGGTTTTAGAATTATTAAACAGTTGCACCCAGTGGGGGAAAAAAAAAAATTATGTCGGCAAATATCACCTATGTGCATAGAAAGTTACTGGAGCTCAGAGCTCACCAAAAGAACAGAAGACCCTTCCCCACCCCAGGAAATCAAGCCCAGTAAGAAGGATCATGAACACAGTAAAAAGATAGTTTAAATTATACTATAGAGTTTGTCAAGTACACAATTATTTGAAATGCAATTGCCAATGTTATGTGTTGACAGGATGCGATATCGTAATGAAAATAATAATATTGTTTGCTCATCTGGTACCAGCCCAATTTCCAAAAGACAAGCCTCTCAGATTTCACACATCACGGTAGCTTTTCCAGCTAAAATAATGTGGTAGCTAGTGTAGCATGAATAAGTTAAGTATCTGTGAAGTTCATGGACTGGTGAAGAGGGAGGACCAATTTGCCAAGCTCTGAATTACTGACAGACTGAATGACCCATGTCTAGTCTCGTCACGTTACTTTACATTACACATTGTAACACAATCCGGTGGAACATAACCTGGAAAAAAATTACTTCAGCACTAGACTGCAAGATTTTCAAGGTTACAAGTGTTTGATTGTCACAGCGCCCACATTTTCTAGATCAATTATAGTGGCCGTTAGCTTTACCATCACTCAGAATTAAACCCTCCCTTATTTACCAGTGTTCGTCTATCGGTCTACACGCCTTACGAAGAAATCAAAGCTCCTAATGCTCATTGCAGCTGCCCTTTTCTGTGCTCACAACACTGGTTTTACTTTCAGTTCCTCGCCCAGAGCAGCGTACCTAGCCAATTTTCATGAAAGGGAAGAGACAGTCTTAAATGTAAGTCAAAGGACAACAAAATTATTTGTTTTGAAACAAGAAAAAAAGCAGGTAATTTTACTTCCTCAGCATGACAGCTGTATCTGAGGGGGAGAGAAAGAAACAAACCCAAACATTTATTTTATGTGTCTTGTACCCAGTAAGGGTAGCAAGGGGAAAAATTAAAGGTTATCATTTGCTCAGTCTCAGGGAAGGATAGATTTCCAATGAGAGTGGTTCCAGTATAGTGCACCCCAATACATAAGATTTTACTTACTTTATAGCTGTGCTTGAGAAATAGAGAACTGACCAGGAGTTACTACTGATGGGATCTATCTGCTTAGGCATTTTGAACAGTGGAGATTGAAAGACAATGAAGATAACATCAGCTGCTGCAAATGGGCTCTGGTTATTTTTGACTGAAGTTTTATTAGGAATTTGAACGTGACATCCCTTGCTGATGAACATATCCACAGCCCATTAATGTCAATGGGAGTTATGCTGATACGGCAGGGAGAGCAGATCTTGTAGCTGTGTACGTCCAGAGCCTGACACACAGCCTCGAGTTCTGTGGCTTACTCAAACAATGACAAGTTAATGAGGATTTACTTTGTGTGCTGTATTTCTATAAAAGTAATTTTTTAAATAGCATAATGGATTCATATTTACTTGACGGTCTTTACATCATTTATTCCTTGGTTTCTTTCTTACAGTCTTGTAAGATCTAAAGATAGAAATAAATATTTACTCACTCTTCATGCACGCAGTTTATTCTATCTAGAACCGTAGCCAGCTCTCTTCATTGTGTTGCCTTTCAGCTAGCTGCTGTAAAGAAAGGAAATTAATTGTTGTTAAACTTAGGTATGTGATAAAAAGAACCAAAAAGTTAGCGCTGACTCCTGTCCCCATCTTACTACATGCACCCCCTCCCACCCCTGTCTCCTCTGCCAGTGTGTGGGGGGATGTATGTGTATATGTGCGTGTAAAAATAAGATTACCTCAAGCTCATTACTGTCCACTGACAGGGTCCTGCTGTAAAAACTTTTGATGAATAGGCAGCATCTAATTCCTGAGTAATAAAAAAAACCTAAGTTGCTTGCAATCATTATTCCAAATGGAAAAATTAATTGTAAATAACTGGAAGTCAATTAAGGCTGGGTTCTGCCGGGTAATGCAAATCTTTTATAGTTTTGTTTCAGTTAACTGCCTCATTAATGATTTATAGATGTGTATACAGCTGTGGGAACCATTGCATTATCTAATGCACTCAGAGAATAATTACATATGAAAAGAACTACGCAGCTCAAGGGAAAAACTCAGAAATTACTTACTGCCTTAACTTCAACCATATTAAGATGCAAAGTATTTAGAAACTGACTGCGATGTTTTATCCTATTCTTGAGGTTTTGTATACTTTTAAAAAAGAGAAAATTCTAAAAAAATATTTGTATACTTAAGTATTACACAGTATGCAAAAATCAAGACATCTCAAACTGAGAATGTAAGCCATTTATTTATTATTTAAAAGCTCAAGTTATAAAACATTCCCATTCCCTTTGTGCATCTGCTATACAGGAAATAAAGACATTTCTACAGTTAAACAATTCATGGGCATACACGTATATCTCCCTGATTTACATAGAGCTAGAAGTAATTTTGGAAAGATTTTGGGAGTCATTTTCCCAGGCATACAAATATATTGGTGTTTTTTCTTTGGTGAGAACATTGTTTGAAGTTTGAGGGTTTTGGTTTTTTTTGTAAAATACTCTTTTTACTCCTGAAACTTATTTCACTTCTAATAGGGCAGCAAATCTAAAGTTTGCACAATTTGCTACTTATTTCTTATAAACTCTAATCCAGTGATAAACTGCTGTTGGCCATTTGGAAGCACAGAGGATCCTTTGCCTTTAAGCCTGCTTTTCCTCTTACTTAGAGCTGAGGAGCTCAGGATCTTTCTCACCAAAATCAGGCATTTGACCCTCAGAACCTTCTCTGAAATTTTGAATACGCTTGGCTCCGTAACACTGCAGATCCTCAGTCCAAAGCTTCTGGCATCGCTATGAGCAAATTCTCTGTTGCATGTCTGTGGGCACAGGACAGAAGAGCAGAGCGATCTCACCCTCCGTGCTCTGCCTCCCAAAAGCATCTTTCATCTTCAGGCCTGAAGGAAATCACCATCCCGTGCTTCTGTCCATAAGGCGACTCCGGGAAAAGAAGGGTGATTGTGGTCAGCTGCTGTTGGTTTGATCTGTTCCTGGCTCCCGCTTTATTTTACTACCTGGTTGCTTTTGTGTTGAGTTCCCCANGCCATGGAGCTTTCCAGCCACTTTCCACTTTCGCCCCCTGGCCCTCACCGAGTCGGCCTTTTCCTGGGTACTTCTCCCGGTGGTGTTGGCAAGTGTTTCCTCGTGCCTTGCTACCTCTCTTTGTCCTCCTTCAGCCCAGCCAAAGACTGGTGGATTAAAACATCCTCGCAGCCACCTCCTTCCCATTACTGACATAGCACAGCTCCCACAAGGTTCTTCTTCTGGCTCCTTCTTCACCACATTCTTCAGGACTCTACTCCCAACTCTTTCCTCTAGCCCAGTGCCCTTGATTTTTTTGCTCAGTCAGAGGTGATGTGATCTGTCAGTGCTCCGTCTTCCATGTTGTGTGATCTAGGGTATGCAGCTTTTTTTGCCTTATTTTTAGAAATATTAAAATCCTGGACAAATTATCTATTTGAACTATACAGGGCCAGAGGGAGACAAATAAAATTATTTTTTTATTTTGTCTACATATGCTTAGGCTTTTACATAAACCCCCAACTAACTTGTATCACTTACTCGTCTCACAAATGATGTCAGCACATTTCACCAGCTAGGAAAAAAGAAATCAGCCCGACATCCTTTGGGGGGGAGGTGGGGTGGGGAAGGGACACCAGAAACTCATTCCATGGTTTCACAGCAGCACTAAAACACAGACGCTGCTTGGCCACCAGACTGCTGCTTCTAGCCAACTGGGCTGTAGGATTAAATGGAGCACAGAAATGTTCAGTGTCCCGCTTGCTGTGCTGGAGAGCTTGTTCCATGCGGAGGGATGCTCCGATGAAAATTCACTAGTTTTGTCTTTGCAGAAGTTGTATCTTTTGCATGCCTTTTACAGAATGGGTTTGCATGGTTATAATTATGCTTATATGTTTCTGCTATCACTGAAGAAAATGACTTATTATAGATTTTATCGACTCATAGAATAATTCAGGTTGATGAGGTCTCAGGAGGTCATCTACTCCTACCTCCTCCTCAAAGACTTACGCATCTACATCAGTGACCATGTGTGAAATGAAAATGAAGTCAAAAGCATGGCAATAATTTATTTTTGAGATTTTATTGCCAGAGAATAAAATAGAAATAGATGATCAAAATTGTCATAAAATATTTGTAACTCTGCAGTTGTTTCTTACTTGGTAATGAAATATTACATTTACCTACAAGAACAAATTAATGACTGCAAATCAAGTATCATCTAGCATTAGTGAAAGGTACTTTTAATTCTAAGCTTTTTGCACTGAATAATCTGCATAAGGAACAGCTAAATAAATCAAGAGTCTGCAATCTGGAAAAGAAGTGACCAAGAATTCATGAGACAGAGGTCCATATAATCATTAATGCCACAAAGAAAATGACAAGAGAATGACTGTTCAGCATTTAATACAAGAAACGAGGACTATCAAATGAAAGTATCAGGTATCAGGGTAAAGCAATAGAAGGAAGCAGTTCTTTCTACTGTGGGACCTCAGCTGGAGGGCTATTGCTGGGGCATTAGCCTACATCTGATCAGCGATTCCACAGATTCAGGGAAAAAACCCTAACAACCAAACAACAGAACCCCAAAAGCTGCTAGGGTGATGAAGCACACAGATACAGCCTTTGGCTGAAGACACCCTCATGGATTTCTAGGCACAGAAATGTACAGCCTTGATGCATACTTTATCCTACTTTTCCCGTGGCATATTCCTGGGGAGAGCATGGGCTCTATGCCCTTTGGTTTGCACAGAGTTTGAGGGTTTTCCTTCTGCTGTCTCTGTACATACCATCTCAGTGTAACTACTACAGCTCTTTCCATTAAGTCTTCCTCAACAGTAGCCAGTAATCTTTATGGCCATTTCTTAATTGCTCTTGGAAAATAGGGTAAGGGAAAAACAATGAGGTAACATATTTGCCAAACCATCTTCTAATTAGCAAAATTGTTTGGTAATTGCTCTTGTTTAACTATAGTTTATCACACATTGCACTGTGAATTGAAGAGTTGAAGAAATTCTTAATTCTGGTTTTAATATACTTTATAATCGAAAGGGTAAAATAAAGGCACATCACTATGATTTAATGTATGGTGGAAAACAAGCAGAAAAGCTTTCCAGTCCATAGCTGCCAGCTATTATCCATGCCTCTGGCAGAGCGGAGTGTTTCATAAAGATGCTCGCTCAGAGACAAAAAGAAGAATGCAGATCAAATTTGCATCTTAGATCTTTAGCCTCTTAGAGAAAAACAGGAACACTGAATTATAAACTGGAAGTAATGTTTTATTGTGAATTCCTTTACCATCTGAAATTTAACTCAGAGATGTGATTGCTAGGCACAGTAATTCTGCCATTCTTTTTCTTTTTCTTTATGCTGTCCCATGCTCAGATTTTGTCGATCGGATATAAGAATAAGCTAAAAGCCACAAACATTGTAGTGGCAGAGGGAACATGAGAGGAATGGAAGAGACACGAGACCTCACGTGACTCCCCATCCCACCAGCTGGCAATGGAAGACGCACAGTTCACAAGATGACAAACTCATTCCCTCCGCAGGCACAGCTCGCTTTCTCATCTGATTTTTTTCCTAATCTGATAAGTTCTCATAACTGGAAAACCATGGGCAAGTAAGCATTTATTTTGTTTCCACACTACATTCTTCATCTGAAAGATTTGTAAATCAGACATGAAAGTCACTCTCTCCAGGTTCAAGTCTGATGTTACAAACATTCAGGCTGGGGGAAAAAAACCAAAACAAAACCAAATAAATTCTGATGTATTATATTTACTAACATTCCAATTATGCCTTTCCATTTTATACAATTCTGGGGGAAGGCAGGGGGAAATGACACATATTTATCAATGTGGTGTTATATTTTATTCTGCCTATATGCCTTTGGCAGTAACTTCAGAAGATGAATGCCAAACATAACCAGCTAATAACTCAAGAGCTATTACGCTCAGTTACAGACACCCTGAAGGAGAGCAGCCTCAGTGATCATTTCTCCTCCTGGATCAAATTTTTGAAGTGTTCCAGTTGGATCAGTGTTTGCGCAAGAATTGCTCCCTCTTAATTCTCATGACTTCTGCTGGCCGTACTCTCCTTTCCATGGGGTACAGGGAATACAACAAATGCATGTCATGCAGACTACTTGGATGGTTTTGCAACAATCCGAGCAGAGGATGAAAATTCAGAGAAGGCAGTACTGAAACAGTCTCTTAGCATACAATAGCTATAATTTCCAAAAACAGGTGAAATCCAAAGTTTAGCCTTTTCACAGTTCTGTTATTGTTCATGAGAAGAAGTCTTAAAACCCAGTTATGTTTCTGGTCTGCAATTCTGAAGTACAAAAACTTTACAAGATGAAACTAGCTATAATAAACTGTAAGTGAATTCAAGGAAGTTGATAAATAGTATTAGGAGTGCTGTACACAGGCCCTGGCAAAGAACCAAGAAATGGCATAAACTGATGTACCTAAAGGCTGAAGAGGATGGGCAGCTGAAGGAGCGAAGAAAATGTGTAAAGAAAAGAAGGAAAAGGATGTGTTAAAGAAGGGAAGTGATATGGTACATGACACAGTTACACAAAGTAGAGTTGGAAAATTTTAAAGCAGTGCTTAGCGGTCAGCCTTTCCTTGCTGTATGCTGATGTCTGCTTTGTGCTTGCAGCACTCCTTCTGGAAAGCCATCCAGTTATCTCCTTTCAGAGTCACTACTGCCTGGACGTTGGGATGCAGCCAGTTTGACAGCCAGTAAAAAATTAAGATCATAAACAAACATTAGCTAAGAACAAAGAAACCCAACTTATTAAAATGCAAACTTTTGTTTAAAAGTTGTTATACTAAGAGGCAGAAACAGAAAACCAAATCATACATCTTATAGCTACTCCTAACTCTGCTTTTTAAAAAATATTTACACACTTCTAGCTGGAGAAAACAGTCAGAAATCAGGCTGTGAAAGCCATGTACCAGAATATATCTTTCCTATGGTATACGTGAGAATTAAGACTGAGTCAGCTGACATAGTTTAATATTTCTGCAGATTAAAATTACCAGTGAATAAGAGAGATTCACTTTTAAACTAATAAATGGATAGTTTACTATTTCCTCATCAGAACGTTTTTCTTACATCAGTATGTATTCATACACAGGTGAAAAAATATTTTGTGAACTGTAAATGTGATTAGCCCTTCAAGTTATGCTTAGTGCATTTTTTAACTTGACGGTGAGTGCATGAGTACGCCTGCATGTGTGTGCCACACTTCTCGTCATCGTTCCATGGATCACCACTGGAATTTCGTAACCTCAAAGCAATACCGGGAAATTCATAAGCACTATGACCGCGTTTGAAAAGCACCTAAAAATGCACTTACTTTTATTATTTAGCTATATACAATATAACTGTACATGTCATAGCTAATTTTGAAACCAATATATGCAATTTCATGTTCCTACGGATGGCAAAAAAAACATTATTTTGTCCTTAGAGCTGTTACTCTCTCTCAATAATACACAAACCAGCAGCAGAGATAACACTAACAATGTGTACTTTAACCACAATAACTCCACAGTCCGTCCTTACGCTGTAAAGGTGATGCATATAGATTTTATAGTTGGTACTAGTATAAAAAATACTGTTGTAGTCTAAGATTTTAAGTGCATCAAGCTATAAAGCTGTAACAGAAAGTACCAGGATAAAAAAGATAATTTTGGGCAGCTGGGAAGGCTTTGATGCTATTAATTGTAAAAAAATTAGTAAATCCAAATTTTAATGGCAATTGATCTCATATGGGTTGTAAAAGGGTCTGAAATAGAACAACTGACAACTTTTCATAGTGAAGAACAGAAATTTTGGAAAAAAAAAAAAGGTTTGGTAATCTAGTAATGAGCCCTGAATTTGGCTGATCTAAAGAAAGGATACACACATCAGCTCTGAGCTCTGCCTTCGTCCCCAAGGACCCATTCTGTGGGATGATGTTACAGGGCACAGGTGTATATATGGGTATATAAGGTATGCAGGGGGAGGGAGGTGGGTGTGGGTCTACAAAGATCATCACATGGAAGATCCACCTCATTCGCATTTAGAAATGGGGAAAGGGAGATTAAATAAAGATCAAATGACTAGTTTAGTGCACTGTACAAATCTGTGGAGGACTGTAATTTCATCAGTTCAAAATGCAGTACACTTCTGTGTCCACAGTCATCCCAGCTGATTAATACTATTAGCCGACTAATAAAGGTGGAGGAAGTGAGATACCATAATATTCATTCCTTTTAAGATCTCCCCTGACTCAATAAAAGCATAACCATCACCCTGTAGCTGAGTAACTAAGGGTGTTTTTTTTTACCCAGGGTGGGTCTACTCTTCCAATTTCAGTGAGTACATTGGTATTTTATTCAGTATTAACTGCAGCAAGGAGTTATAGTTTGTATCCTATTGTCCTTAGTAGTTCCTGTTAGCTTGGCCAAACAACTTTGCATGCTTTCTGTTACAAAAGTGTTTTACATTGGATTCACCCACACATAACACCTAATTTTAAACTTCAGATTGAAAGCTAAGTGCTTTACTAGTTGGCATCACACTGCTAATATTCTTTGTAAAGCTGGACTAGGTTGACCACCTTAGAAAACATATTCTTATCTACATACAACACATATATTTTAAATGGTCTCACTAAAACTATAATCTACCTGAGCACTTAAGTATGTACAGTGAAGAGGCCTGTTTGTCTGAATGGGTCTATCCAAAGCAAAAGCATAAGCGTATGTATAAACCCGTGTTGTATTAGAACCAACATTTTTTTGGGAAGTAATGAAGCGCAGAGGTACAAAAAAATCTGAACACAGAAAAGCACTAGGAAATGGCAAGATGCAACAAGGAAACCAAAAATGAACCAATGGGGAGACTGTGTAAATATAAACCCCGTGTTCAGAATGGCAGGACCTCTAAAAGTCTTGGCTAAAGGTCTTGGCCAAGTCTGGGCTTGGAGACAATGAGGTTAAATTAGAGGACCACAGACTTCACAGTGAAGGTAGAGAGTAACACTCACTTAGCTTTTTTCAAGCCCTTTGGGTTTTCTTTTCAGTGAAAGACATTTGAGCTTCATTTGGGTCACTGTCTATACAACAGCTTGCAGAGAGATGCTACCGCTTCACCCAAAGCCCTCCCCGTATGCTTCCTCCATGCAGCTCCAGTGTCTGTATCATCAGGAGTGGTCAAGGTGCTTGGCAGACAGCAAAAGCCTTGCAGCGGCCAGGAGCCCTCTCACCACAGCTGACCAGCAGCACAGCCCTTTCGTCGTGGGCTTCTCCCCGCGCTATAGATGAGACACTAACTGGTGGCTTGGTGAGGGTCCAAAAACAGAGTGCTAAATAGCAAATACTCTCAGTGCTGGGAACTGGCGAAGAGTACTCACTCATGCGTTAGTGCTTTTCATAGCTTTCATGTCACAGCTGTATTTGCTGCAATATGGTTTAAGAAAGATCTTAGCTGGCAAACACCAGGTTCAGTGAAGACGTGGGTTCCCCTGTTGAAATGGTGAATGCTGGTAGCAAGGCCCGCTCTCCACTGGTGTGTAGCATGTAGAAGCTGTGGATTGTTGCCATCCTTCATAAAAGAGACCAGAAGGGACAGGAGCTGAAGGAAACAATGTTAGATGGTTTGGGTTGTTCCCTGCTTTGACACGTGGCAGCGAGGTCTCAGCCGAGCCTGAAGCTCCTGAGCTCATTTTAGTTGTGTGCAGTGCTTATCCAACGAAAGAAGATTATGGTCCACAATCAGGCTGGGAAACAACAGTGAGTTTAAATTGGCTTTTTGTTGCATGGCCTCTTTGGTATTGCTGATTTAGGAGGAGAAGAGAGTTGCTAACTCTTCTCATGGACCGTTGATGAAAATCTCCTAACTACTTATGTCTAATAAAGGCATGATATACCTGCACTGGCCAGGTTAATAATCTATGTAGTTTAAATTCAAGAAGAGAGTATCTTACTGTGTGCCCTTGTCCCTTCATTTTGTGCAGTGCCCAGAAGTAAGAGCGCTTGTTGGTGTCCCCACGCCCTGAAAATCCTCAGCACTTCTCATGAGAGGATGGCAATAGTCAGCGATAGCAAGCAACGATAGAAGGCAGAATCCAAATTACTGTCATTTTAGTGTTTCATTGGTAATACTTTACAGACTTAAGGTTTTGGGGGTTTTTTTTGTCCTACAGGCTACAGACAGGGCACACACACATCCACTTATGAAATAGGAAAGGTGGAGCTATTGGGGGATCTGCGGGGTTCTGCTGAGGTAAACCATTACAGGGGCTCACGCACTAAACCCTGAGTGTATCTATAGGCAAGCACTCAAACAGAAATGCTTAGCCGGCTGTATCTGTCAGCCTTCCAGGGTGCAGAGACTAGATGAAAAAAATGGATAAAGATATTTTAAAAAATCCCCTGGGACCATCTCCCGTATTTAATAAGGAAAAGCACCTTCTGTGCAGCCAATAAAAGTTGAGTCTCTCATGAAGATTTATACCATATTACACACTGAAATTCAATGTACAACGATACCCTTGTGTATACTGTTGTCAGAATAATAATCTTTGTCTGTCTGATCAACTTATATTTTATGCCAACAACACAGCATTTAATATTACACAGTTTCAGAGGAAGAAAATATATTTATTCATGCAACAACTTGCCCAGTAGCTTAAACAGACAAAGTGAAAAAAAAAAATAGCTCGGAGTTTTTACATTAACTTACAAGCCACAATACAGATTTCTATACAATTTTAGCGATTTTATGCAGTAATATAAAATATGATTCTTAACCTAGTTTGTGAAACTGTCTCACTGTTTTATACTGTCATGAGGAATAATACAGTTGGATATGACTGCTGAAGTTTGCTTTTGGCATTTTCCTGAAATAAGGAGACTAAAAATACAAATGATAATCAACAGTGTTTTTCTATATCCTGCATTATCACATTCTGTGCTGTATTCTTAGGCTTTGTGTCTCAAAATATATATCAAGCAGCACTTATAGAGAAGATACACATGGACTCCCCCACAAACGAAGTACTCCTTGTTAGAAACCAGTATCAGTTCAGTAGAGAATGTCTACCCACGATATAGGGCTTGTTCCAAATGATGCAATAAAACTTAAGCAATATAGAAAAGCCGTGTTGTATGTAGCTCCATTAAATCTATTCCTTTAGCAGCCTGTGCAGAAAACTGACAGACTTTGAATGATTTATTGTTATCTTTTTAAAGGCCTCTACTTTTTACCTTATATTAATTTTTCTTTATATAACAATACCTGACAAAAAAGAAACCTGGTGACACCCCCTTCCCCCCAACAAGCTAATGAAAGGATTGTATGTAGAATTGGGAAGAAAAATAAAAGAAGACTGTTAAAAATGTATCCATTTCCCAAGGTGAACACTTACAAAACAAAACTGCAAACTCACAAAAGAAAGGTGTACTACAATATCTGACAATAGTATGGAAACTTCATTTAAAGTTAAGCTTACTATTGCAGAGGAAAAGGTAAATTATTGCGTGAATGTAAGAAAATGGGTAGATTTCTGCACGGATGGTGGACTTATCAAAACCTTCAAACCCTCCGGCCGGGCTGCATGCCCTTAGGGAAGTGTTGCCTGATAATTCATTGATGACTATTATTGAAACTTTTCCAAAATTATGTATTTGTTGCATCAAGACACAATCAAAGTTGCTGCTTCCTCCTAACAGGATGTGATATCAGTGCCTAAACAAAGCGACTGATTCCAAAATACACACGTGCATGTGCACACCCGCTCACACACACAGAGATAATGGTCATGTAGGAAGGAGTTACTGAGATTTGTTGGGCAAGGGTTGGCTGTAGATCCAACACACGGCAGACTCGGACATTTCTTTGGCAACCGAAAAGAGGAAACAGCAATCTACTGTCATGTTAATTATCATAACCTTCCTATTTAGTTTTCTGTAGACTAGTTTATATGTAAGAATTTATACACCAACTCCATTTATATGAAATAAAATACACATGTTTAAATATGGAAATACATAGCATATGACAGAAATGCGTATGGGAAAAACACCTACACTGTAGGAGCAGAAAAAAGCTAAAGGAGGACATAAACTAATCCCGCTTTCTGATTTATAGGCATTTGTTTGCACAGAGCACATTTGGACTGCTTTGATCATATTAACTATTCTATATAAAAGCGCACCAACACTTAGAGCCTACATTATATTGTCCCATGGGAAAAAAAAGAAGTCAGTAACAAATGAGATGGACCCTAAAAGAACTCAGACATTCATGGATTGATAGGCTGAAACTACTCCAAAGAGGTGAGAAAAAGCAAAGGAAAAATCAAAGCGTCAGAAAACAGAAATGCCTAAAAGCGCAAGAGAGATCTTGCACAAGGCCAGCTTAACAAAGATCAGAGGAGTTATCCTGATTTACACCAGCTGAGGAGCTGGCCAGTATCTTTATGTTCTTGAAGCTCAGACTTCAGAAATATATTCAGTGAGTCATAGTCACTGTCTGAGAATTAGAAACGTAGATTGTGTTCAAGAGACCAAAAATAGACGTGATCTATTTTCGTTGGCAAAGGAAAAAAATAGCTCCCTCCGTCCTTCACCAGAATCTTCATACAAGATCCACGTGACATGAATGGAACACTTTTCACCTGCAGAGGTTTTATTTGTCACTCGGTCAAGTGTACTTTTAAAATCTCTAGATGCTGAATAACACACCAGATTAATTACTGTTACACTAGGATTATGAGTGATAGTATTGTATGCACACAAGATTTGAAGTTCAAATTAGAGAAGATTGTAATTCTAATAAAATATAGATTCTTCACTGAAGAACAGATGTCATTATTCAACAACTATCATTACCTAAATATGCTTTTGTTTAGTGGTAGCTTAGTTAAACTGATGATCTTAAAAAAATGCAGATTTTTTTCTGTTTAAAAAGTATTCTACACATTTTAATGATCTATTAGCTTAAAAATATATAGGGTGTAGTATACTGTGACACAAATATCTACATGCTGCAAATGCATTGCACATGAACATTTGTGCTTGTCTAACCAGGCACACTAAATTGAGCTACACAGATATGTGTCATGTATTCCCCTTGGATGGTTCAAGCACGCTGCAGCTACAGTAAAATATCACCTGCCACTATTACTCCATGGTCCCAATCCTACTCCTGTAGAAGTGGAATACTTCATATTTAATAAATATAATCGTGGTTTGCTATAGATAGGGAAGAAGCTCAACAAACAAAGGTTGACGTTTGTGTTTAGACATAGGCTTTTGGGTTCACATTATTTGTAGTTATTAGTCTGTTAAGTGTATTTGTCATATATTTGAGGATGGTAAATCTCAAAACAGTCAGATTTTGCACAAGAATATTCCCTTACACATCTAATACAGCTGCATCTTCATTTAAAATTGCGCAGATAAAGTTTTCCTGAGAGATTCCTTTATCCGCTGGGAAAAATCTGGATGACACACAAGCATACATTAAATATTCCAGCATTTCAGACCTCATACAGGGTCTTCTTTTATGATTTAATAAATTTCACCTATTTGTCTTTTCATAAAACAATTTGCTTATCCTAGCAGTGTATAATGAAAAACTAGTTATATAAAATAATGCTTAGATTTTATATTTAATGCAAAATGAAGTACGTAGAAACAGCTACTTAAACTATTTTTGCAAGGCTTTTTTTTGCTATAAAGCAAAACAGGTATCCCTGTTTCCTATTAATCTTTCTTGATGTATTCTATTCAGGGTGGCCAGCAAACTGATAAGATCTTTCCTTCAGATTTCAAAATTACTGAATCTGGAAATAGTTCTCATTTATCTCATGCACTGCTGAGAAAACAATCTGAAATCGTTGGTTCTACTGATGAAACTTCCTTAGCAACGCAAGGGCTCCAGAATTATTTTTCAAACCTTGTCAATGCTTCCTGTGAGGTTTCCGTCACTGTCAACATCGAGCACTTTGCAGATGAGGGGGGAAAAAAAACCCAAACCAAACAACCCAGAAAGCTGTGATAAATTAATAGAGGGTGAATTAATAGACTAAATGGAATTAATAGAAGCAGTGATAAATCTAATAGGGAAATTCCATAACAATAGTCCAGTGAATAACATTTTAGATTTACCAAGTCCTTTATCATTTAGATGAGAATCTATAGGGAAATGGCAATGTCTCCATGGCGTTAAAAAAAGCAGGAGCACTTGCACCTGTGCCTTCCTCTGCAGCGTAACATACGGCAGCAGGGGCTCAGCACGGAGACTGCGCCCTGGCAAACAGTGCTGGAGGAACCTCACGCGAATTTACTTTCAAAGCCTTGGTGTTAGACTGGACGCCTGGATGGACATGAGGATGTGGCTCCTCTGCAGAGCAGGAACTTCCAGACCAGCGGAGAAGCCGGCTCTGCTGAAACCTAGCGACTGGCCCCTCCGCCTTGCTGCCACTTTCAGATAGGACTTTTCAGCCATGTTCTCTCACGGCATATTATGTTTAGGCCACAGTTTAAACCTTTACCGTATTCGGTTTGTATTGATTAAGTCTCAAGCTGGTCCCTTGAAGCTAGATTTCAATATATGCTGCTCGAATCTGTAAAGTGTCAGCAGCACAGGGATTTGGCTTTTAATGTAATTGGAATAGACTAGTTTAAAGCCACTTTATTTCAGGTACCTCCAATCTCAGGTTAGAGTGTGCTTTCTGCTGTGAAGATTTTTTCCTTTCCTGACACAAACGTTCACCCTAGTTCTCAAATTCACCAGTACTCATCTGACACTTCACAAGTTGCCAAATGTCTACTCAAACACTAAAAAACCCAGTTTCTGCTGAGTTCTAAACTAAGTGTTAGAGGATAGCTGAAAATTAGCAGTAGCATGTCTATCTAGGGCTGAGCAAAAGACACTGAACATTAACGCTTTACTGACTGCTAGAAGCGTTCTAGTTTTCTGCTGCAGTGGTGCTCTTCACTCTTTGCTCTCCTCCCGTGTCCTGAGAAGCAGGCACTGAGGCCAGGAGCACGCTAGGCCAGGGACCGCTGCTCCTGGCCTAACACTTTAAAGAATACCTGGAGGCAAAGGAAAGGCATCTTCCACCTTCCAAAGCACCTGCTGACAGTGCCTTCCTCCGCTGTCCTGAGCTGTGTCCCTTGCTGAAGAGGTCTAGCTGGATGGCTCAGCTTCCTTAAGTAAATGCCCTGGCTGCCTTTTTTTTTTTTCTTTCTCTTTTTTCAAATTCCTCAGCATTTGTTTAAAGCTAGATTGATTCCTTATCTGTTTTACAGACTGACTGTCCCACACAACTGTGTTGCCCAAACGAAAGTGGAGACGTGCTGTAGGCATGACGAAGTGGTCAGGAAGGAAAGGAAATCACTGCTGATACTGCACATGACAAACCATAATATTCTTAAACTACTTGCCTTCAGCTTTAAATCTTCAACTACTCCTTGCCACCCTTCAGCCTAAGAATAGCTTCTTAAACTTTTAAGAATAGCTTAAGAACAGCTTCTTAACCTCCTTCTAAATTATCTGAGCGTTGCTCTTCTGATCCACTCTGCAGTGACTTCAGACAAACTATTTAAAGCCAAGGAGATTAAATCAGTAAGAGAACAGAATGGCAGATAAGATTTCAAGCGTCTAGCACTAAAACATCTACTGCACAAGAACATTGTTTAGATGTAAGCTGGAAACATTATACACAATGCGGTTAAGTCAGATTAACATTATTTGGTTCAAGATCTTTCTCTAAAAAGTAATTGTCATCTCTGCTGCTCTGACACAGTGGCAGTTTACCTTCTACTGAACAACTAATAATTGTCTGTACTGAGCCCGGTCCAAGGGAACAAATGCCTTTAGGAATTGAAGAGCACCACAGACTGCACCACACTATTCCAGGTTTACATTTCTTATGTTTCACAGATACGTGTAACAATATGGATATTCATTAGACAAGATCCTGACACCCCATCCCCAATCTAATCCAGAAGTAAATCCTCTTCTGGAAACTTAAAATTCAACTGCACAATATCTCTCTAGATAAAGGACATAAGAAGAAATAATATACCAGAGGTGTTATTCATACACCTGAGGATGCTGTGATAAGATCGTTGTATGTAAAATAGAGGAATCTGCACAGAACAAAATGTGCCTCAGAAAATGAATGAAATTTTGTTCTACTAATGGCTCTTACAGATGGTTCTCAACTGACTGACTTCTCTCTGAGTAGCTTTAACCAGGATCTTAAAAACTGTAGAAGTATAGAAGTTGTAGCTCAAATTAAGAATGTATTTACTACATAATAAATAACATGATTTATACAATAACTGGTTTAGTACAGTAAGAGCTTTCAGATGGTAGCAGTGAGATTGAATTTGGGTTCATGCCACCTTTTTGTCGCTTACATAATGATGAAGGTAGTCTATTTGTTATACAGTAAATATACCATAATCTATAATCACTGTAATCAGCCTAATATATATTTCGGAACGTGGCTAGACAAAGGAGTTCAGAGAAGCCTGTAGCCTTGTATTGTACAAGCCTGTATTTTAAATACTCAGCCCATCTACTACAGGCTGAACAGCAGACAAAAAAAAAAATCTCATAGATGTATATAATTGCAAATGTCATCACAAATGTCATCTAGTCACATGTATGAATGTCATAACATGCTAAAATCATTTTAAAAATTATAGAATTGAGAGGTATGGAACATATCCAGAAAGACAACCTTACTCTGAGTAGAGTCAGATAATTTAAGCCTCTTGGGGTAAAAGGAATATTGAAGAAAACAGGAAGAGATGGAGAGAGTGAGTTTAACAATCTTCCATCCTCCTAAGTGCTTAGTAAATGCTATTTATTAATTTGAAAAGTTATGAACTATGTTATTGCTGCTGCCAAAGAGACAGATACTTCCTACCCATACATAATTTAACCAATGAAAGATGGGAAAGAATGCGTGAAAGGTACAGTTTTAATAAAAAATAAAATAAAATGTGTAACCTTGGATATTATACTAGTCAAGTATGTTTTTTAAATATAAGACCATTAAAATATTTCATATATGAAATAAGGGTTTCAAATGACAAAGTAACTAGTAGGTCCTGACATTAAGCAGGCTAGTTTGTTAGCTGACAACTGGAAAAATTAAATACAAGAAAGTGAGCAATGTTCAAAGGGATGCCTTAGCAAAGATAAGATACTATGTGTTACAGATTTCAACCTTTAAATATATGGTATATTTCTATATTACATAAATAATAACCCATACTCTACCAGTCTGTACTATAAATACATTGCGTGAATTCAGATAAATGTTTTATATTGTTCCCTCCCTCATTTATACCTTTAAAAATGTGCAGCTATAATTTATGCTTTTGAGGATGGTATAATAGAATTTGACATTTTCCAGCTGAGGTGTGGCCTAGTTCCAGCTCCATGCTTCATTACATTGTACTCCCTTTGAGAGGATGAGAAGAGTAAAAATAGCCAGGTTGTTAAAAATGTAAAAAGGCATAAATGAATTCTCACCAGATGTCCTCTTCAATTGTCATTTTCATAAAATTATGGTTGTTAAACTTTTGCTTACCATAAAATACTGGAAATCAATATATGCAATGAACCACATATCTGGGGGAATTGTTCCCACCTCACTAGCATCCATCCTTTCTTCTTTGGATTCTTCCGTAATTTAAATGACAGAGGACTGTTCTTATTTAAAATAGTACGAAAGTTGCGTATTAATGTGAAGAAAACTAGCAAATACACGCCAGATAGCAGAAGTCTGAACAATGATGCATGTACACATTTAGAGGCGTCAAGAAAAAGAATATCTGAACCTACAAGTTCTTTTCTTCCCTTTTCAAAACAGAGTAAACTTGGAAAAATGCAGATACGAAAATGACAAATGGCTCGACTACCCACATTCCACTCGGTTTGACAATCCACGTTTCAGGCACTAGCAGCTTTCGTTACCTTTCTTTATTAGGACCAGCTACAGTGCGTTCCTGCTCCCTTCTTGAGCAGCTACTCCCACCGTGTGTGGCCAGCGAGCGAGGGCAGCATATTGCAGCCGTCCGAGTGAGAGCCAAGGGGATGAGGCAGCTCCTGGCAGCGGGCCCGGGCCGTGCCCGCCTGCTGGCTCTGTATCCCTTTCCCGGCTCAAGGCTCCCTGTATACGCACACGTGGAAGCCAGTGGCTACCTGGCCCGCAAGGCACTTGCACGCCAACACACCGGCTCCGCTCCATGCTTCCCCACGGCTCACAGCAGGTCCCGCTGTCCCTCCCCAAGTCACCCATTCATGGGACAACTCAGAGGACCGCCTGGTCCTTGCGCACACGCTTTACGAGCGCGGCACTACACACCATGTGTAGTGCCACGTACCATCACAGCAAGCCTTTAACCAGAAACGGGTTATAAGGGTTATAAACACCAAATGCAATCTGTAAGTTAAAAAAAGTAAATAGTTTAGTAACTTTTAACATACTGTCTTTTTGGCAAGGAGCAAATGAGAATGTAAGCAACGCATAAAATGTGTTTTCCTTATCCTGCTAGGCAGCTTCAGGATGTTTTTATCTTAACATCAAAGCAGCTGGTTTTGGCACTTTCTCCACTTTTCAACCGTATTGATGTGTAACAAAGGTAACAGAAATGCCTCACAATTCATCCAAATCGGTTTTGCTGAATGCTGTACGAAATTATAATGTTCAAGTATCAAACCTATTTTATGGCTCTTCTCTCACTGTAAGATGAATGTAAAATAATTCTTTGAAAAGAAAAATGGGAGTTATGCCACTTTCAGCTGTAAGGGCTCCTGCACATGGCTTGACTTGCTTGCTGAATGTCATGGGAAGTTTGGGATGAAGATTTCTGCTGTCTGAACGAAAAGTGCTGTTCTTTGATCACCAAAGTTGTTACGAATAAGATAGCCAAGCAGCAAGATTTGTCAGCTTCCCTCTGAAAAAGGCAAAAGGTTGAGTAGATTACTCAATATTTGTCAGACTTGAGGTGATTGCCTGTCACTACACAAGGAAGTAAATAATATTGACAGCTTTATAACATCAAAATTCAAAGCCTGCAAGGATACATATCTGCATCACACAGTACATTGCAAAGACCTTGTCTTAGGAACCTGTTGGGCTTGACTGTGAAGAGGAGAAAGAGCACAGACCACGGCACGTGAGCGCCAGAGGATGATCCTGGCCGTGTAGTTACCTCTGGGTTCTCCAACCACGTTACCTACCCCTGCCAGAACACCTTAATGTGCTCAACAATGACTGGCAATATCCTAAATAATTCTCTGCTATACTGTATTGACATATCAGCTCATTCGGAGCCAGTTTGGATATTTAACATGAAGCTGTATACCTGTAGAGAGATGTAACCTTAAAAGTTTAAAAAAATAAAGTATATGATTCCCCCCCCCCATCCTTATTCAACCTCAGAATATCTCTGAGAAGCTGATATTTAGGAATAATCCCTTGCGTAATACTGCTCCTAGCTTTTCCAGGCCAGCGCGGAAGCAGCTACAGGAGAAAAGCACAAGGAGCCCGGATCTCCTTTGGAATCAGGGACCCTATCACTAATAGACATGGTTTCTGAATGGAGTGGGCATCTGATCTGCTACAAATGCAGAAGGGTCAGAAACCACTTGATTAACTAATCTGGTAAATCTGGGCCCAAATGTGAAGAGAAGTGGGAATAAACAAAGAAAGGAAATCAGGATGCAAATGGAAACGGAAAGCAGGAGTTGAAGGGGTAAACAGGGCTCTGATTCGAGAAAGAGGAGAGGGTGGAGCTTCTTTGGTTAAAATAAAAGAGGACTGGTGTCAGGTGAGGGTTTGGAGCTACTCAGCTGAAGGGAAACCAAATCTGGTAAGTGGATTTGTCAGAGAGCAGTTTATAGACTGGCACAAGAGGCAGCGCAGGATGGCTTGTAAGTAAAGCTGGGATTGAAGTGGGCTGTATGGGAGGCAAATGTGGTGGTGAAAGAAGTGACAAAAAGAGATGGTAGAGAGCGGGGAGGAAACCAGGACTCTCCCAAACCAGCAGAATAAGCAGTATCAGCTAGGTGCAGTTGCTCTGGTTGCAGTGCTGGTTTCATTTCCCTCTAGAATGGGAAAGCATACTTTCACTGTTGGTTATTCTAATAGCTCTTCAAAAAAGGTCTCTATTGGAGTTAAATAGCCAAGCATGTTGGAGAAATGTGTGGTGATGATATGTAACATATTCTAGATTCATACAGGAGGAATATCATGCATATTTGTGCATGTGCATATAGAGGTCTGATGCAGGAAAAGAAAATAACAGAAAACACTTCATGAAGTAAGTAGAGAAGTTACTATTACCATCTCAGACAGTTTTGGAACTCAAAGATGTCATTGTAGATTGTTTCTATACTACAATAGATTAAGTTTATTTAGATGATTAGCATGCACAAACACTGCAGCAGGACAGTTATTCACCAATATGTTGTCTGAGCTGATTCAGTGTGAGCAATTCTGTTTCATTTAAATAAGTATGCATTTGGTACCTGCTTTACAGTAGTGGAAGCACTTACTAGTGAGATACAACAACTGGACATTTATAGTATCTGCCTTGATATTTTCTTACAATAATGGTCTCAGCTATGAGACCTACTGAGAACACTGAGTGGCTTTTTTGTGAAGTTTGTTTTTAAAATCTACAGCTGTGTACATACACAATAGACTTGTAATACACCATCATCTACTACAAATACGGATAATATAGTCTATTATATCAGTAGTAGGCTGAAAGATCCTAGCAGTTAAGAAATGGCCTGCCAACTCATCTATAGCCAAGAAACAGGTAACTAATCACTGACCTCTGTACTTTTCATTATTAAAGTATACAAGTCTGAAAAAAAGTGAAGCACATTTAAGTCTAGTCAGCAGAGGAATGCACTTCATAGTCAAGTATTTGTCTTCATCCCTTGCCTTTTACTTAGAGATTTGGAAGCTTCAAAAATATGGATGCTTTTATTTCTCATTTAATATAGGCTTCAGCATGAACTTCCTCTAAGCATGGAGGTCAATGGAAAAATTAAGATGTTTCTGCTAATGTCGTTAACTTTACAAAGATGGTGTTTGTAAACATTGGTTAGCAATCTTCTCTCTTCAGGATAACATGCTCAGAAGATCATTTGGTAGAATGTCAGAAAATGGTGCAAAATAATTGCAGACTCATAAACTTTCAAAATGCAAATACTAAATCATAAGAATATCCATATCTTGTCAGTCTTTGCACCAGCAGTGTGGAGTATTATTCTGCTTATTTTAGAAAGAGCGAGTACTGATTTTACCTTATCACATTAGCAAGTCTCTTAATTAAAACTATATCTGTGATATCATCTAACCTTCATTTCAGGTCATTGGCATGACTAAAATGACCAGTAAGGTTTTAAATACAATATTATAAGGAACGATTTCAGGGACAAAATATCTATGAACTTAGAATTGTTTATTAATGTAAGAGCAAGAAATAATTGTTTAGTTCTGTCAGAATAAACCTTAATTCCCTGAAGGTTTCTTTCCAACAAAAAAGCAGAACCCACCTACTTGCTTTTAACTGATGAGAGCTTTCATTACAGAGACAAAGCAAAATATAAATGCAAGCCAAAATACAACCCACAAATCTTGCTTTGGAAAGTATTACTGGGAAAAAAAAATCATGCTCTGAAAAGGGAATTGAAGATTTCCTGGGAATGGCAGGGACCTCAGTAAAGATATTATAATGTGGCATTTGATGTTCTAGAGGGATTTCAACAAGTTTTGCATGGTCAAATTCCATTAATAAGTTGGCTTTGTTCCAAGGCTGTGTGTGTCCCTCTCATCTGCCATAGTGCCCTAACTGTAAGGAAACCTCACCTCACCTGCTCAGTCACATCTTAGCAATTTTAATTGCTTTTTCTTGCTCGTTACAGTACCAAACAGGCTTAGAAAAATCCTGGTATCTTATAATGCAGATTATGGGGGTTATGAGTAGAACAGTAACAATTTTGGTAGTGTTGCAAGAGGATTATAAAGCATATCGGTGGGGAAATGCCATGTGGATGGATATTAATGATGATGGAGGGGGAATAAGAGAGAATCAATGGAACTGGGCTTTGCAAGTGACTATTCAGGGAGAACCACTATTGCAAGTATTGTCACTACAGTGTTCTGTAATGGATGGATTTTATTCTCGAGCTACGATAACATTTGAATTATAAATACATATTTACTGTTCATTTTGCAAAGCTTGAGTATGTGCAGACTTAGATTATAGCACATTCTGAGCAAGTCTGACTCACAGTTTTTAGCAGATGACCTTTAATTAGTGGGAAGATATTCTATCCATATCATATTCGTTCACTTGTCTTACTGGGCATTAGATGGCTGCTGTGAAGCATAAAGGATTTTTTTTTGTCCTAATCCCTGTGATGTGACATGATTAATGAGATGAAATTCCCATTTGGAGTTTCCTACCAATCAATAGGCAGATGGGCAGTAGTGGATGTCGAACAACAAGACAGCAGGAGTTGCTTAAGCTCTTGCTACTTTCATAGAGGAAAAAAATATTTAGAGACATAATTTAAAGGAACAGATAATAACCATTTCTCTCCTCCTTCAATAATTGCTTCTTTGTTTTTAATGTACACAGAAGGGCAGAAATGCTATCTTATGTATACATAGCATGTTAAGTTAAAATACGTATGTTTGAAAATCTTACTGATGTCACTTATGCTAAGTGGGTATACCGCATTGGTATTGAAAAACCATTTGCAAAACAGTGAGCCTGATTGTTCTCTGCATCCATACAGAAATAGTCAGGTACATCAGAGAAGCCAACAGAATTACAAAACATTAGAATAAAGCCAATGTGAATGTGATCTTGTTTTTTTAATACTCCAGTGAAAAATCAAATACGCTGTGCATATCTTGCAAAATACACTCTTTTTTGGGAACTTCAACATCCTACCCCCTGACCATACTGACGTATAAAGGGAAATAAAGTGAAATCTTCTACAGGTTGTTCTCAGCTGTGAACAGGTTTTATTTAAGATTTTAAAATCTGAAAAAATAATTTGATACTAAGATTTAAATCTTTACAGTTTAAGCCATCTTTTTCTTGCTAGTAGAATTAATTTATAAGAATGGGTAACTTATTAGAAAATATTTTATGTATATTAGACAATTTTGTTTTTATATGTCTCAAGATTTAGAAAGTGAGCCAAATACCTAAAATGAAATGATAACCAAAAGAAAAATATGGTAGATGGGTGGATCATTTGGCAACCAGATTAAATCTGAGGAAACAATGCAAGTTTCCTAACCACAGTAGCAACAGGTTTCAGAAGACTTCTTTCATAGCCGTCATGCTGATGCTTATTTTTGTTCTGTGCAATACTTTTCTGCTTCTTTTAAAGAGGAGTATTGATATTTAGCTATTTTGTATGTGTAAATGATTTATCTTGCATTTCCTTCTCATTGCCTTGCTCTCTCACAGACAAAGATGCACACAGAGTAAAATTCATAACACACTCCTCCTAATGAACAAACTCCCACCGAGCACCAAAGTGCTTAATGATGCTCAGCAGGCAGAGATCTGCAGTTCCCCTATGTGAGCCAATATATAATCACACCACAAGTTAAAATAATATTTAGGTTGCCAAGAGGAACACTGGAAATATAAGACGCTAGATTTAAATTTTTCCAAACTTTAATTCTGCTTCTTTGTGTGTTCATCCAATGTCATTTAAAAGAAGAGTAGTACACTGGATAAAGTATATGTGATTATGAAAGTAAAATCTCTTTGCAAGACAGCCAAAGTAAATTTAGACAAACTGCTTTAAATCAGCCTTCAGTAGTTTGCAACCTACTCTGCTTCAAACAGTTTTGTATATGCAGTATACACTACGTATATCTATCTTCTCATCTTTTCCTTAGTGATGCCTATAGACCAGATTCTGCAATTAATCAAGCTCTGTAGGTATAATCCCACCTGTAATGAACTTTACAATTATTAAAAATAGCTTTTTGAAGTGGCCCTTTATTTGGGGGTTCTTAAATTAGAACTGGCAGTAAGAAAACTAGTTAGCACGGTCCATTTACAAGTATCTTCTAGGACTGCTATTCAAACACCTATCCTTGGAAGAATAAAGCTAGCAGACCCTTAGAGCGAGCGGTGGTAGGCTGCAGCTTGTTCCCATCTGCAGGAAAGTTATGAAGATTTAATTGACGTACGTGAGATGCTGCAGGCCCCCCCTTAGGCAACTGGGTTTCTCTCTGTTCTTCCCTGGCTGGGGGTATTTGGTGCATTGGTAAATGTGTGCCCTGTCCTGGCTTTTTCTCAGATCCATAGCCTTAATTTCCCTCAGTGTGAGGGATGTTGGAACAGTTTATGTTTTTGCAGGAGAAATTTATGCATACAGGTGTGGTCAGAAGTAAGCTACAGATTTAGGATTCAGAAAGGATTTACAACCTGGTCTCCACTGGCAGTCAGAAAGGCACTGTGTGGCTGGGGCACCCAAATCTCACAATGATCACAGCTGGTGCCCAGCAACCACAAACAATTTAGACATGGGGATGCTCAATAACTTCTTGAATCCGCAAGAAAACAGCAAAGGCCAGGAGGAGAAGAATCAAGAGTCCTGTAATAATTTGGCAAAAATTCTGTCAGTTGAAACCAACCTCTGTCACTGCTATGGCCCCATGCCAGTGGTTACTGTCCTTATGTGGAAAACCAAGGGCACATCTGTAGCTACATTTATTCAATGGAAAATACGCAGGACTGTTACGTGGCTCCTGTGTTCGTAACATAGCATCTCGTCCTCCTCTGTTCAGGGATGCTCCTAAAAAGGTGGGCATGGAACAGCACTGTCCCATTTGGACTGTATCATTAAAGCAGACAGGAGTATGATGCATAAGAATAGCTATGGATGGGGTAGGCTATGAATAGGGCAGCAGAATGTGCATGCTTACAGCTACATATGTGTACATACAGCAAAGGAACTGATACCTTCTTAGGTGGTTTAAGAGATTATTAGATTAGATGGCAGACAAGCTGTTTTTAAGAGGTTTAGTTTTATAGTACATCACACCCAGTTCTAAGAGCCCTTGAAATCAGATAGCCAAGAGTATTACTTTCAGTGTTTTTCTTTGAAGTCTTACTTCATGCTCCAGCTTTTCTTCATGAAAAGACAATAGTCATTAGTGTGTCAGTTTAGCAAAACAATTAAGCATACTAAAACAACATACTTAAATGTTTTATTTATTTATGGTAAGGCTCACTTATATGCATGATGACTTAATCTGATTTTTTTTCTTTGGACTCTGGTGCAATGCACGGTTGCAAATTGTTTTACACATGTCTGGTCTCTAGATTTTTGACCATGTGTGAGCGTACAGCAAGTTCTGTTGAGAAAGTTCATGCTATGAATGTCTTACCACTTTCTGAGCTTTAGTGACTTTTTTCTGCTCTAAAAAATTAAATCATTCAACTAAATGCTTCAAACTTTCTCCTTTTCACATTGTTTTAGTTAAAACACTGCAAGAACCACACAGCTGAAGAGCTGGATATAGTTAACTGTAGGCAAGGATGCCTTTTTGTTTCCCCAAGGAATGACATACTCAATTATATACTGGGAGTCTGATTTCCTAAAAGGCTAAATTCAGGAAATACTGGGATTTCAGTCATCTTTGTATGTGACAACAGTCTGAAGTTGGATGGGTTCCCAGAGCCAACAAATGCTTCTACTGCATTGACCACCCAACCTCCTAAAATGCTCCATTAAAGGCCAATGCATTTTATTTATCCAGTGTTCATTCTTTGTGTGGCCTACAATTTTCACTGTGGTAAAGCATTTATCACAAATAAGCTTTATCACAAATAAAGAAATATTTTGTGTATTACTTTGCTTATTTGTTTATTGATTTCTTTTGTGTTTTTTGTTTATTGAGGGAACTCAGGTTCAGTCCTCCTCCTCCCATTTCATGATCATTGCAACACTTAACAGAATATAAGGCAGTTTCCCCACTACTGATTATGTAACTAGATGATCTTTGAGGTCCCTTGCAACCCAAACCATTCTATGATTGAATGTTGATATAATACTCATCATAATGTAACTGTGTAGTACTCACATGTGACAACATCTTGCAAATACCTTTGAGAAATTCTATAGGTTTATCTGTACTATACAGATTACTAAAGGAGCAAGAGTTTTAGGTGTGTTCCAATGCCATAGATTTTGACCATAATGACGCAATAAACAAATGGCTTGTGAAGTTCATAATTATCCTATTGATAGTTATACATATAAAAATATATTTCTGTGCGGTATGTGCATTTAAGATAAGAATGGACTCTCATGCTCAATAAAGAGCTCTGGTAGCATCTGAAGTTGAAAAGCCCAAGTTTGAATATTAACAATTGTGCCTCAGGTTAAGATGAATATTTATTGCAAACTTCTTTTTTAGAAATGGGAACAGTCTAAGCAATGTCTCCTAGACTTAATTTTTTTCCACCACCACAATGTAGCAGGAAAATAGTAAATATTTTAAGGTATTTTGGCAGGCAACATGAGTATTTTTGCTACGCAAAAATGTTTGGAGAGATAAAGATTCTGGTTTTCAAAAGGAAATGGGAGCTAGTTGCTTGAAGAAACTTGTATTCATAAACTTTTACTTTTTATAAGGGAAAATGAAGGTAGTTGTAAGGGGGGAAAATGGGCAATTGCTTTTAACTCCTGTACCATTAACATTTGTGCTGTGTGGAAGAAAGAATAAATAAGGTTTTGTTTTGAAGAAGCTACTTATGAGCTGGCAATTACAGCTACTGCCTCAGGCTCCTGAAGAAAAAGCTTTCAAGTGCCAAGGTTGTTGTATTAAATAGTTGCTAACTAGAAGGTATTTCACAGGCACAAACAGGCTTGCTCTGCCCCTACTTACTTAGATGACTAAAAACCAGCTGAACATTCTTAATACACTGCTGAACTGACTTAATACAGCCTTTTAAAAGCCAGGGGACATTAGGTTGGGCCTAGCACTACCACTGAGGTTCAGCCTGTACTGACCCTGCTGATGTTGCTCTGCTTAGTGTGGAGCACGGGCAGAGCAAGGCCAACAAAGTCATGAACTGCTACTAGGGCTCTGCTTGCAGAGAGATGCAGGAAGCTTTTTTTGCTCTACAAAGGTCATGCTTACCCTGGCACTTGTGATAGGGGAAAAATTTAAATATCCACGTTTCTCTGTCTTTTGGATTGAGCCTATCTTTATACCTCAGGAGTGTCAAAGAGCTTGTGGCACATGCAATACTTGAAAAAAATTGTTTTTTTAGTAATAATTTCACCTTGTTGTGAAGAAAAAATAGCTTGTTTGTTCTCATTGACTAGCCAAGACAACTTGGTGTTGGGGAAGATGAAAAGCAGCTCTCTACATTTCTCTACAGTGACTTTTTAGGAGGAATTATCATTAGCTGCCTTAGAATTCACAGGAATCCATCTCTGTTCTCTTATATGGCTATATAAAGCTACAGACGTTCCCCAGCTGTAGTTTATTGTACAATATGCCTTCGTTCAGATGGCTCTGAACCAAGCGCACTGACCTCTGCTTTCACTGGCTTTAAGTCATACAACCTGAATTCTCAGGAAAACTAAAGAAAAGGGCTCACCTTCAACCACTTGTCAGTGACCAATAAAGTAGAAAGTTCCCACTACATTCTGGAAAAGATATATATGATCTATATGTTAATATATATTTACATTTGAGTAAACATGGATCTTGTTTCTATCTTATAGGCCTTTCTGTTTATAATATCTGCAAGTGTATCAGTCTTCACAAATCCCGCTTCCACAGGGGCACTGAAATAGAAGTTTTTTAAAAAAATAGCCACCTGAGAGTCCTACTGTATGTTTCGATGTACAAATAGGTGTCTTGGTTTTCAAGTGCAGGAAGCATCCTTTGTCTGCCAGTAAAATAAATGTAAGATATCAGTGATTAATGCTTTTAAAAATGAGATGGTCTTCGAGTATTGAACAGACCAGCAAAGCAGCTGATGTGGAAATTCCTTTAAATTAAAAAACCTCATGTCTCTGTTCCACTAAAAAGACAGACATCTAAGATTTGCTTGCATTACTTGCTTCTTACTGAAGTATAGAACAGTCTACTGTAGATATCTAGCACTTCCCCTCCAACTAGAAGATTGACTGGAAGTCATAAAAAACCCCATCCCATTTACTCTTTTTAACTTAGCCACTGAAGACCTAAAGAACCAGTAAGTGTCTCAGCTAAAAACACCCCTCATTCCTTTGAAATGTAGTTAATACATTGGGCTTTATATTTACTCAACAAAAAAAAACCCTACTCTGAAAAATTAACAAAGAACTAATTGCCCTACTTAAGATTGTCTGACTTGTGAAACAGGAAAATCTATAGCGTATCAACACCAGGCAACTGCTGAAGTTGAAACTGCGCAAATCCAGCCAATTTCCCACCAGGCTTGCACACGCAGAGTTGCTAAAGCTCATTACAATGTAGCATAAACGGAGGGCTAATTAACATAAGAAACTGATCCAAAAGAAAATCCCATCAACATACGTGAAAACGAACCTGATATTTTTGAAATTCAGCCAACTACAAATTAATTCAACATAAATTACATATAGAGGGAGAAAGGGACTCCAGCAGAGTAACTGGCATTGCATTGGTATATATGCCAGAAAGATTGCCCCTCACCCTGTATCCCCTCCCACTCACAAAGATGAGTTATATTTCTGCACCATATGTTCCAGCAACAAACAAAGCGGTGGTCAACCTCTTATTCTTGATCACTGTAATTTATTTATAAATTAATTTGTGTTACTGTGTTATTCTGGGCCATACTGTGTAAAAGACTGAGGGATCTTATTACCGGAGCCCTGAACTGTCATTTCCAGTTGCTGCTGGCCTCACTGCTGGCATCCAGGCTGATGCCACAGCAGTGCCTGTGGCACTATGGAAATACCAGTGTGGCAGCAAGGAAGGATGTAAAGATGCCTGAACTGTGTATGAAATAAAAATAGCCTGAGAAAAGCGCTGTGCTGGTGTGGCTATGTACTCCAGCATCCAAACTAGTTTCACAGTGAGTGTTGCTCTGTGCTGTGGTGCTAACAGCAGAGATAAAAGCAGATGTAAGAGCTGACTACAGGTATGTCCATGAACTCTTATCATGCATGTGAGAGCCAACTGGGTGAAGGATGTTCTGACATGATCCTGATGCATGTGACTTTGTCTCCTGCTCCAAACTCACAATACTCTCTTAACTAACTCTTAGAGTTTGTTTCTGTGAAGTTTGCGTGAAATAAAGGTGTGAATTCACAGAGCTCCAGTTATCCTAGAGTTACTGCCTAGGACTAATTTGACGTAAATGCTCTTGCCACATCATGAGTGTTCATATGAGCGATTGTTGTAGAAAGTTCACACTAGCCACTGAGAGAGGTGGTACGCCAAAGGCTTTCAGAAACTTAATTCTATCTGCCAAGTACAACCAGGTGCAGATTACTTAACCACACTTGTTCAAGTGCAAGTATGGAGCTGTGTCACTTAAACCAAGTAACTTTGGAGATCCTGTTCCTACTCAGCCTGCTGCTATGTGACTGAGCAGCAGATACTTGTGTCAGGAGGAAGAACCATTTTTCTTCTCTTCATTGCTATGGTCTCTAGATCTCAAATTATCTGAAATACTGTCTTAGTTAAGTTCATATTGCTTTGCCCTTCAGGTCATAGCTGATGCCAGGGCCAGAATATCCTCTAAAACACTGGCAGATGTTTGCTTGAGTGCACTTTTATAGGTCTGAAGCCTCATTAGTTGTTTTCATGACCTGAATACTAATTTAGCAGGGTGATTCTTAGGCTCTGCATCTGACTACTCAGGAAATTCTGATGAATTTCACTCTGTGGGTACTAGTTATCGTTATTTACAATAATATGGATTAATTTAATAAATACCTTTTATGCCAATAAACATTCTGTTTGAGTATAGCATATGATTAATGAAATCCCTATAATAAAGCTAAGTATTTTAAGTCAAGATGTCCCAGTAAAAAATAAATTGTTGGGTCAAGTGGCAAATGAAAGATATTCAGGATTGGTAACACCTCATTAAAAACCATTTCAACTGCCCTAAGGCAAGATGTTAATACACAGTAATTGTCTACCCAGAGTGAATCTTTTTCCAGTTACATGAATAATGCAAAGTAACTATTTAAATATGCTTGTTTATATCTTTAGCAGATTCACTATAGCTTCAAAATTAAAGACTATTTTTTTAATTTTTATGCTACTATCAGAAGTTCACAAATATGAGAAAGAAGAATAAAACCGCTCTTCTCTTCAAGTACAAGCTTCCCTTGCAGAAAACAAAGGAAGAAATTAATTTAATTAGGATATCTGTGAATCCCAAGGAATTAGTACTGCTGCTACATCTGCATTCATCTTGTTGCTCCAATAAAACTGTAAACAAATAATAAGACACCAGTAATAGTAATTTAAACAGCGTGAGTGATGTCTGTCGCTGTACCACAGAAAATTACAAAATGCTTTCCAATTGCCTATGTAAAGTTTTGTGTGTGTGTGTTCAGCATTTTAACAAAGAATGTAAGTAGTGGAACAAAAGTGGCTTTTAATGCAGGTTAGCTCAAATTCTGATAAATCTCAAGCACCCTCACAATCAGAAGACAATCTTGCTCTTCTATCTGCATGTAGAAAAAGAATTCATGCAGCTCTATCCTTAACAATAAATTATGATAACGTTGCATTCACTGTTCTGCTACATAGTGCATTTGATCTTCTATTAAATGTTGATTGGCTCAATCCTACAAACATTCCGTACTCTAGCGTGCCAATGCCAAGCCCAGGGAGCAAAAAAAAAAACCTCCAGAGGCTGAACCTGAAGTTTCCTGAAGGCACTAATACGAGTATAAAAAAGGTGCTAGATTCCTTTAAAAAGAAAGTAACTTCCCAAGGTGGGCTTGACTTCAGAACGCTGAAGGAATGAGTAGGAACAAAAACGAACTGATCGCCATATCAGAGAAAGAAATCTTCAGGAAGAATCCCACTGAATAGTAAGTCAGGTTCCTAACAATGACAACGTACATATGCTTAAAAAAGTTGTAGAATTTTCCAAGTTAGAGATAATACCCAAAACTTGAGTTATCTACAACACATTACAGTATGCGATAATGCTTTTAATACACAGTGCGCAGCACATACTTGCAATATCAAAGAAAACAGTATGATTTTCTTAATAAAGTGATTTTGTTTAGATTTGATTAGGTGTATTTATTATAATGAACTGTGTTAATTTTATTGTGATTCTTAGCCTTCCATGTTTTAAAAATTAGTAATGGAGTTTTGCTGACATCGGCATAAAAAGGAGCAATCATGCAGACAAAAGATACATAAAATAACAGCACCAAAATATAATATCAGAGATGCAATGGGATTCAAATTTGCAAATAGAGCAGAACAGTTAAAACAAAATTAAACTAAGCCAGACAAGACTTAAATGTTTCACCATAAAGAGATATTCTGTAGGACCAAATCTTGTGACAGACTTATGCATCTCAAAATAATATTTTGATTATATCTTTCAGACTTTGAATGGCTGGAAAAAGGAAGTTTGCATTTCTGCTTGGATTTTATAAACTATTATGTAATTTTTTTTTAAAGATGGACTTTATACAATTTGTATATTCTAATGCTGACTGTAACTTGAAAACATGATTTAATATAGTGCTACAGAGTATTAGATATGAAGATTTTATTTGGTTTTCATACCCAGTAGTCAGTCAATATTACTGTTTCTTGTGCATTCACTCTACTGTAAATAACTTAAGACATGACTTCTGTTTTTCAATCTGGAATAAATATTCTCCTTCAGTTGAACAAGAATGTTACCCCTGGATCGAGTTTTTCCATTAGCAAGAGACCTAGTGGTGACAAACACTAGCTCCAAGGCTTGTCATTCCCCAAAGCAGCACTCTGAAGAGTTAAGTAAAATTTCCTGCTCATTTCATGTAGTCTATTCTGAAAGGTTTCTATTAATTAGCATACAAATATAATTTAAGTAACTGTAAATTGTCTCAGTAAAGAACCTTTTATGCTCAGGAAAGACAATTTCCTCTAGTAACTACATTATCCTATTGACTTGTACGGGTCCTATAAGAACGAGCCACACAGGGCATGAATCCATAGTGTGGTAGGTGGGGAATTTAAATCTCTGTTGTTGTAGCGAACAAGCTGCTCTTTTAATTAGACTTCTTAAGCTATATATTTCACTGTCTTGAATTTATGATCTAATCAAATCAGGATAGGAAAAATAATAGGAGAAGCAACCATGAAGTTAGAGTAATGAGACTGATCAGAATCCACAAAGATGATGGGTTAAGAACATTACCACAAAGGATAGGAGAGAGTGAGGGAGAAATATGCAGCCAAACTGGGGGCTTGCCTCATCACTGATGTGCTGTCTCTCCACTTTTTAAGTCAGATGTGTCAGGATGCGGCTGATAAGTGAAGTTTTTGACTTGTGCCCCACTAAAACTACAAGGGATACCAAGGGAACGCAAAGCTCAACTAGTAGATTCTTTGGTGTCATGAATCACAGCACCAATCTGCTGCTTAAGTTACTGCTTCCAAACCAGACCAATCGAGGAAACACAATGTTGTGTTTTATTGTACAAAG
Organism: Aramus guarauna; assembly: GCA_013400195.1. Classification (NCBI taxonomy): domain Eukaryota; kingdom Metazoa; phylum Chordata; class Aves; order Gruiformes; family Aramidae; genus Aramus; species Aramus guarauna. The sequence continues at coordinate 351,635 of VXBL01005123.1, read as the reverse complement.
CTCCTCCCTACTGTGTATTTTCAGTGTCTTACTGGACACCTGTAACTGAAGGCTTCAAAGCAGAAGTTGAAAGGAATAGCAAGTTGCTACTCTCTCTTACTTTTCTGTGTGAGTGGCATTTGTACATCTCGGTCATCAGTACTATGTTCAGTTTTGAAAGTTTTCAAACTACTGTTTCTAATATGTTTACATTTCACTGTTACAGTTAGTTGGAACTTTTCTTTTAAACCCCCCCCGCCCCCGTACAAATCAATATCTACTGAAAGTACTTTCTTGACGATTATTGTCTTGACTAAACTTCCTGCAAAATGTAATAAACTAAGATAATTTGCAGGACTCTGTTCAAAAGTGATTTTTTTTCCCCAAAATATAACAACATTTAATATTGATGTTACCGTCATTTTCATGACAAGTAATAGTGATGTAAACATGACTAAAGCTGTAATCTGGAAATCCTCTGACTGTCCAAACAGGCAATGCATGCCTTAGAACAGTAGAGAAAACCATCTGGGTTTGCACAGATTTTTCAAAATGTAGATATCAAGGCTAGAAATAGATATCAGGTAAGTACTGTGCAGTCTAAAACCCCCTGAAGAAATCAGGAGCAGTTGTGTTCTCTCTCATACTGACGTGTTTCAGTCTTGATTTGAAAGGTCTGTTTTTCAGTTCATGCCTACCATACCCTTGGCCTCCCCTGCTGAGAATACCAACAAGAACGTCTCATCTCCATGTGATATTTAATCTAAACTGTAAGCCCCTCAGGGGCAGAGATCACATCTACTTGTCTGTAAAACCTAATGTGCACATATGGCAAAGAACAAATAGTAAAAAGGATCACAGGCAATATGTGATGCTAAGTTTTGTTTACCTTTCCAACATGAGAATATATTTATGCCACAGTTACTTTCCAGAATACTTAAGCCTGATAAAGCCTGTGCAGCTCTAGTCAAAATGCACACAAGGGTGATGTAACATGCAGTTTAGTAACATGCAGTTTTATCACTGGCCTTTCTGAAGCAAAAATGTTCTGTTAATAGCATTTGATGCTCAAAGGCTAGTTAGGAAGACTGAGTCCTCTGTTTTATCCTAATGCATATCTGATGTGACAGCCGCTACCTGATTTAAGGAAAACTGGAGAAACTCCAAAAAAATGGCAACAGAATTTAAAGTAAGGAATGACAGAAGTTTTCAGCCTTTCAAATTTTCTTTCTTATTTCTTTGCCCAGTCAAAAAGTAGCATATAGTAGCTGCACACTGTCAGCAAGGCACTACTGAGAATTGTTAATCTGTGAATAGGGATCTGGAAAGAATGATGTTACTCAGCAGTGTGCTAATCACCTGACCACGGCAGTTAAAAATGTCTTCAACGCAACAAAAACGTTCATTGCTAACAGGCTATCACAGGGTGGGTTTGACTATTGTGTTTCCAACCGGAGGTTGTGCCAGAAAAAGCTAGCATTGCATCTTAGAAGTAATTTAAACAAGCAGCCTGCTTTGGCCAACATGACAATAATCTGAAATAATGCAGGTGAAAAGCTAAAAATTGCCTTCCAAAACCAAACACCCTCTGTTGAAATCATAAAGTACGCACACGATCACTGGGTTAGAGCAGGGAGCCAGCTTTCTGCCAGAGCTGGCATAGTAGTAGAACATTATTTGGATTCAAAAACTATGTTAGATAGGACAACAACGTTGTCTTTATGACTCATTTTTGTCAGACTGGATTCAAAACTTATACCAACAAATTTGACATTTCATACTGCTCTGCAGAAAGCAAGTAAAATGAGTCCATGTTTTAAAACAGCAGGGAAGCTTCCAGTGCTACAATTAACTGGTAACATATGCCACTGCTGCCAAGAGGATTTTTAATCTCTTTAAACATTAATGTAGCATTTTTGCTTCTGTCGCAATAAGGCAGCCATCTGTGTTTGAACCTGCTGGGAAACTAGGGATATGTTTACAGAGAGAGAAATAGAGAGAGGCGAACAGGGAGGTAGACATCCATGTTTCTAGACCCTGCATCAAAAATAACAATTCAAACCTTTTAAATAGTATTATTAAGGTGTCATATAGCAGTAGGAAGATTGTTAAAATGCTCAGACTGCTCAATTTAAAACTGTACAAAAAAAAGTAACCCCCAATCCAGCATATATTCTCCGTATTTAATATACTTGTTTTTTCTGCATAACTGTGAACAGTTAATAAAGGATTTCATTACAGACTTATTTCCAGGAAAATCCCAGTTCTATGAGTTTGAAAGAAACTTCTTAGATAATACGGAGCAACGGCAGAAAGGTAAGAGTTCTGTAAATCCTTTCAGCTTGAGCCTCCCCAACTCTGCATTTTGGTAAGCACTGTATTCTAACAGCAGGACTTACTTGAATGCAGTACATCTTTTAACGTGAATACAACTCTTGCAAAACATGGGGCACTAAAAATTCTGTACCCAAACCCGTATGTCCTGTATTTACCTCTACAATCTGAGGCTATTCTGATAAAATATCACGTCATCTGCCCATCTTCTTCCTATCCAAAGCTCAGGTGACCTTCCTTCTAGTCTTTCTCACGCTACACTGGTACAAACTAATGCTCTGCTCGGGGCTTTAGCCTGGTTTCCCCAATGCCATGTGGTAATCGTGTCCGTCTATCCTTTCTCCTCCCCATCCAGGCCCTGGTAAGGTTGAAGCCACTGGTCAATTTTAACTAAATATGAGCCACTTCAGAAAGAATTATTACCCTAGAACCATCATGAAATGGAGAGATGGAAAGAAAGTCAAAGTTCCCCACAGTGGGAAGGTCTTCAACCAGAAGTAACCAGACAATCGAGGCATATAAGAGCTCAGAAACAAGCACAGCCCCACTGAGTCCTGCTCTGCTGTTTAAGGAAAATGGGTAGGAGTGCGGATACTCTGCACCAGAGAGGACTGAGGAAGCAGAGAAACTCAAGTGCTGGGGGAATTACAGTAACAAAGACAGCACTGAGACAGAAGAACCAGGCTTTCTTAGCCATGTTTTTAATTTCATTATTTTTTATTAGGAACTGATGTCCTCTGAGAACCAGATACAAAAATGTGAGCTCGCAGCTACCCTCTACAAACATGTAAAAGGCTACAGACTCACTCATCTTGAAAAAATATCAGCCCTGCTTTTTTTCTAAGTTCTCTCTACTCTCTTTGGGATGACAGCCTTCAAAATGTGAACAAGCCTCAGGAAAACAAAAAGTGCAAGGGATTTGGCCTAAGTATCACCCACTTCACTCAAAATCACGTCTTGAAAAACTATAACCATTGATCTCTCTTGCTTCTGGGGAAGATCCCAAAGCAGCTCACAGCTGCTCAGATGATGGCTGCTGGCTCTAGAGCCAACATACCCTCAACAGCACAAGCCAGCTGGATCCCACCAGGGCCAGCTACCACATCGAGCAACTCGTGGGACAAATAGCCACAAAAATAACTAGTTGCAATAGCATGAAAAACATCCCAAACCGAGGATGGATTCCTGGTACGATGCCAGCCCTGACACAGATTACTGTAGTCTTTATGAATTCACATGGTTAATATTTTTAATTTGGTGGGCTGAATTGTTAAGTGCTGACATGCAACATCTTTTGATGAAGCTGCAGGTGCTCAGCAGTTTTAAAAATGTAGCCACACGTATTTGGGCCCATTTGTTTTTCCTGGCTACAGCAATTCAGGTGGGAGATTTTAAAGAACTTAAGTATGCTTTTTGCTGCTGGGTTATTGCTGGTTGCTGTGGATATATTGACTAATGGATGGAAAGGGGATACAGGAGTGGTCTATTGTGTTATTAAGAATTGTCAAGCAGAAGATAAACCCCCTTTTAAATAGATATGTGCATAGGTTAAAATACATCAACATGGATTTAGACACAACTGTATAAACCCTGGAGTGATATTTTTGGCTACAGCTCCCAATTTAGTTTAAATGTAAAATGGCAATAAATAATAGTTATTTCTCACACAGACAATTAAGTACCTAATATTTATAAAATACTGTGTAACACACAGACCTCTAAAGTCTGGGAAAAATCTTATACTGACTTTTTTGTGATTTATTACATACTATATATTTCCCGTTACATCCCATATATTACCTAATGAAAGAAAACCTATATGGAAAGAATGACTTCCTTTCTCATAATACTTGTTTCAATTTTATCTCTTTTTGTGTAAAACTAGCCCAATCTGAGCCCCTTCTGAGGTTTCCTGAACTTGGAACTGGCACGTACCAGCTTGTATCTTTATTATCTGTGGAACTCAACCACTAAAAGGTAAGTGTAATGCTATGACAAACTAGTTCACCTGCCAACAGTGAAAACTCAGACTAAACAGTTAAGCTCTGACTAAAATTGTGAGCTGCTTGTTTTTGAATTACTAAATATGCATTTAAGTATTTAAGAGTTCCCTATATTTTTTGCCATTATATGTTAAAAATTATTTTATCACAAATAATTATCTGAGAATAAACTAAGGTAATCCTGGCAGACAAAAATGATAGCAAGACTAGTGAGAGAAACTGAAAAAGATGACAGCAAAATTTTTTACAATGACAGTATTTATGAGCCACCTGCACAGAAGCAGTGTAATTTGTCTAGATCACTCATTACTGAGTTTTTTAAACTATTTTGTCTATCTATTTTTTAATACTTGGGGTTCCGGCTAGATTTTGCCTTTCAAATGACATACTGTGATTGCCTTGGAGTTTGCTTTCTGCAAAGCATTTGAGATAAACATTCTACTTCAGGACAAAAATTATTATGTTTGTTTCATAAATTCCTGCAGAATTCTAACTTTCCACTATCTCCATGTACAGAATCTTCCTTCATTACTGTTCAGTGGCAAAGAAAGGATGCTGATCCTGCTCATACTGGTGCATACATTCACTTGCTAAAACCATGAAGAGTTTGATGGAGCTATTCATACACCCAAAGCGAAATATATGTGTGTATTTTTCCACACATAAACTGGAAGGTACTCTATTAGTTAGCTAACTTAAAAAAAAGCCTTTATTAGACCTTTAATTCAGTGAACACCTATGGGTGGCAGGTAAGAGCAAAAGAATATTAAAGTTTTGTGATGGATTAAGGACCAAAAAATTAATTTAGAGAAAAATATCAATAATAAGAAAACCAGCATTAAATCTGCTGATAGAATAGTGACTAAACCTTAGTTGTCTTCAACAGTGTTCAAGGAAATACTGACATTCACTCAGCAGCAAAAAACCCCCAATGCACTAATAATATTCTGTAATTAACAGAGGCAGTCCAGAGAGGCTGTTATTTTAGCACAGAAAGCGATCAGGATGGTCAGGTATGAGTTGCTCCTGTTCAACCCGTACTGCCTTACCCCAGTCACCTTTTCCATCTTGTACCTGAACACAGTTTCCATGAAGACTTTCTCCTGAGGTTTGGTTGTCCAGGGCCATAGTTCTCCACATCTTCCTTGACTTCAAGAAGGACGTAGCAATCCCATCTCTGAGTCTTACACCCAGATTCAAACATTAAAAGAATTTCTGATGGCAGGAAGAAAGGATCTCTGCCAGATGTCAGTGAAGGTTGTCAAACATAAAGCAACACAATGGTTGGCAATGTAGTAAACTTGCTTCGATTTTTTTTTTTTTTTTAAATTTTCAGCCTTGACTAAACTGACCTCCTTTTGGCAATGTCAACAGAAATATTAAATAAATTGGCTTGTCAGCTTTTTAAAGGCATAAAAATAAATTTAAACTTGAAAATTTTGAATCAAGTTGCTAATAAATTGCTGATCTTTTACAGAATAGAATATTACAGGTGCTCATAACTACCCTCCCTGAAGGCCAATCTCAGTTACATGGTTTTATCTCAACCAAATCTGAGTTATTTGATAATTTGTCTAGTGGAGTGAGTCAATTTTCAACAGTCTACTTTATCAACTGTTAAATATACCTCTGAATATCTTAGTTCGTTGAGAACATCAGCTTTCTTCTTATTGCTTAGAAGGGTAACAAAGAATATGTCTATTGGCGCATGTGTTTTCCTGTTTCAGTTCTACTTTTGCCTTGTCCCAATCAATTTTTAAGCTTCCTGAATGAAAATTAAGATAGTTTAAACAGCCCAGCCAATCTTTATTGCAATAATAAATCAGAAGCACAATTAAGATTTTCAAAGACAGTTACCTATGGAATTAACCACCACTGGTTAATTTTCTTTAAAATCTTCATCCCAATTGGTGAGCTAAACCACCACATACAGTTCTCACATCACATGGAACGAGGCTCACTACTTAAACAGGCTTCCACACTCAATCAAACAGATGATGTAGAAGGATAGCAGTGTTTAATGCATATACGTATTGTTATGCACAATCATGAGTATAACTAACAGTATGCTGAAATGATTCAAGATACAGTTTCTATTCATTTTTATGTCTGAACTCCATCAGACTTGAATGAGTAAAAGACAAAACCATTATTCTGCTCCTGATTCCACTACTAGAAAGCTAAACTCCAGCACTACAGCTCTCAGACATATTGTATTTACATTAGCACACTAGTATGGTGGGGTTTTTTTGTTGTTGGTTTGTTGGTTTTGGTCTTTTTAATTTTTTTGTCAATGCTGCTTTCCAAAAACTAGTACTGTTGGCTCAAATATGAATTACTGATCTTCTCACTTGAAGTTTACTAGTGCCATCTCACAGAACAGAACATACAATCTTATCTCATGCAGGACACTTATCAACTGCTACAAATACCATGTTCAAAATCATGTCATGACCAAATTCAAAGTCCATTTCTTCTGTCATCAGTTCTCTACTGTTGTTGGAGCTTTCCTTAAACACAAATCCAAGTGATTTTCCCCCTCTCTCTGGATCAATTTCCTTCCACAATAAAAATCAATCCTGAGTCACTTTGTCCTCCACAGTCAAAGTCAATACCCCTCACGCTGACATACATATTCAAATATCTCCCTCTAACTCAACACTGCTTAGTGAATGTACCATCAGCATCAAATCAACCCACAATCAAGTCTTTATGAATTCATTTAGTTCACCCATAGCCAAACAAAATTAATCCCCACTCACACTTGCTGGATCAGTTTCCTCATCCCAGCCAAAATCCATTTCCCCTCACTGACCATCCTGTTCCTCCCCTGATCACACAGAAATGTGTTTCTGTCCTGACTTCCATCCTTCAGAAGCTCTGGTTTCTTTCTACTAGCAGGTCCATTTCAAGTTTTTATTCCAGCTTTCCCCTTTCTTATTCCTTGCTCCCAACTGGTAGAAGTCCTAGAATATACATGCCATCTCCTCTTCCTTCACACTTCTGTCTGGGGCCTCTTGCACAGTATTCCTTTCTAATTCAGTGCCCCCTAATTTCCATACATCTGTTCTTCACTGTGGCTTCTTCATCCCTCATTAAAACTCCATGGGTCCTCCTTTTCCTTAAATCATCTAGTCTTATTTCACAGGGTCTTACCATGTTGGGTCCAGTAAGTGGCTGAAGCCTGGACTGAGGGCTGCTAAGGCATTAGGGGCCTCTTCTTGACATGTAGGAAGCATAACAATTCAACCCTCTTAAGAAATTATTTCAGCATCACATCCTAATAGCACTATCATGCCTACACATGAGACAGTCTAGTTCTGACAGGTGGAGTCAGCCCAGCTACATTTCACTTGTATGGAATTACAGAAGGCCTGCTATGGGTGTCACTTTGGGAAGATATTTTCAGCTTTAGAAGACCCCTGAGTATTTCTTAAAACCCCTTAAACATCTTCTAATTTGCCATTGAACCATGATAAGACATGGTAGGCTTAGGAAGAAAACTCAAATTTACATATTATGCCTCTGTAAAATAGTCTCATTGAGTCTCTCAGACTTTGAAAAGAATCTCTTCATAAGTAGCACTTTTTAATTTTCTCAACATACCTTTAGCATTTCAATTTATTCTGTTTCAACTATAAAGAAGAAAATATACAAACTCTGTTCATAGTGTTATCTTTTTAGAATCGATTACTACTATCTTGGCAAGTAATTCCAAAACTTAAGTGGTGACAGAATAAAATGAAAAAGAGTATGTCATGGAGTTATAGCTACATGGAGTTTGAAGCCTAGTCATGTACAGGTAATGATTTCATTTAGAACTGTAAGATACTCTTAATATCTGGAGTATTTTCCATTCAAAACAACCCCATGTAGTGGTCCAAAAGTTTAGTTGAATATAATTTGAAATATTTCATTAGATCAAGGAATTAATTCTACCTGTACCTTTTCTTCCCTTTTATTTATTCACTTATTCTGCTCAAGGTGCTAGGACTTTCTTACATACTGATCTTCTGGGATTTCAATACATAGTTCTTGGAAACACATCCCAGTCAGTATAAATTGTCACAATTCCGTTAACTATCTTCTCTGAACATCTCAGACCTAATCCTTCCCTTTAACAAATATTTGTGGGATGTCATTTTTTTAAAATGTTTTACAGATGGACTCTGAAGAAAACCCACCCACTCATCATATGTCTCTCATGGTGTTTTTTATACCTTTTTTGTGGATTTTCCTCCAGTCTTTTCTGATTATGTTTTGAGAATAATTGTTTTATAGCTCAAGAAGAAGGAAGAATGAAAACGTAAGCAAATACTCTAAATAATATCCTATCAGAGTTTTACCATTGTTCAGCTTTTGAGTAAAACTTCAGCTGGTGTTAGATAGATATGATAGAAAAGTGCACGCAGAAAACAAATGAGATCAATATTCAGGTTTTGGTGTGAAAATATTACATGTCATATCCAGAATATCTAAAATAAATTATATGGTCTGATGACATTCACCTTGAACTTTATTTCAATGCATAAAAGTGGAAGACCTCAACTACAGTGGCTAGACTGTATTAATGTGCTAATGTGCTTCAATTTTTTTTTGACAAACGCATAATGATACCGAGCACAGAATTATACTTGTATCTCAGTCACTTCCACAATACTAGTCTATTTGATACATAACTTCCAAAGACTTTGCTCTTTCTAGAAGAATAAACAAAGGGCTTTCACCTTTATTTTTTTCCCCAAATAAAATTTACACTCTTTTAGGAGAAAGTAATCTTATTCATCCATGATTGTCTTTAGCTATTGCCTCTACTAACATTTAAAAACTGTAATATTATTTATGTGTTCTGTTTGTAATTAAACTCAGTGTAAAAAAGGGAAAAGCTTTCAACAATCATTGTAAGTGCAAACAACAAAACAAAACAAGTTTTTTGCTGGCGTAGAGCAAGTCATGGCTGACTGCTTTCCTGGAAACCTAGTGTATGAGGGTTCCAGTTCCATCCTCTTTATAAATGTATTAGTATCTATTGTTTTAGCACCAGGTGCACGTATTTGTCTACCAATTATTTTCCTTCTGAAGGCCAAAGAACAAAAGCCAAAAAACCCTAAATTGGAAAATAACCTCATCCAAGCTCATATACAGGAAATCCAACACTGTCAGCTTTATCATTCCAAAAAACACAAAGACAACGCAAGGAAACTGCTATATGTGTATTATAGAGAGAAAAGGGACAATACTTACCCAGGAAAGCTCATACAGGCTCACTGAGAGGTTAAGGGAAGAAATGATCTTTCCCTTTACAGCAAGCCAGTATGAGCGTTATGAGCCACACTGCCAAAAGATGCGAGGGACACAGAAGTCAGGGACTCGTATTTCTGACAGCAGGTTAAGCTGGGAAAACTCCTGCAAAGCTCAGGGTGACCCTGCAGCTGCCGGGACTAAGGGGGACATTCCCGTTGCACCGAGAGGCCTCACGAGAGCTGCTGTAGCCCCCACCGTCTTCTCAGCCACTGTCTGTCCTTCCTGTATTAACCAGCAGTAGGCTATCTTCTGCCTTGCACTGCAACATCTGAATCTGTTACTTCTTTAATTTGAGATACAACTGGTTACCCATTTGCTTCTCTAGTACCAAGTCTAATGTTGTCTTTGATTTCAGTAACAGTTTGATCTAATTATTTGGCAATAAGATAAAAAGCTGAAGTTTATTTATCATTCATTTTATTACAGGTCTTGCTGTAAAGTCAGAACAAAATTTCTTCTGTTAAATGACTGAAAGCATGCTCAAAAGGGAAAGTTACACGATGCTTTGGTTTTGCCATTTTCTTTTTTTCCTCTGTAAAGACTTGGTTGAGAGACTGCACAGCTGAAGTGCTATACCCATGTAAAAAGGATTAGATTCATTAGAAGAAATAGACTAATGGAATGGTACTAAAAAACTCAACATACTTTAATTTCTATAGTAATTTTTACAAAGATCTTGCTCCTGCAATTCAAATTACATAAATCCTTGCAGCTCCTTTTTGCAAGGACATTGTGATGATGAACAACGGATACAATGACCTGATTTTGGAAAACATCACACACAAGATCTATAGCAGATCTTCATGCCCTAAGAATTAATGTCAGAAGCTATAGACAAGTCGACTCAGGTATTGCAAGTTTGCTGCAACTCTGGTTTTCCAATTTTGAATTCTTTTAAAGAACACACTTGTAATATTCAAATAGGTTTCTGACAGCTTGCATAGAGTCACCTGAAAGTAGAAATTGAAATTAAGCCTCTTATACTATGATTGTACAACCAGCACCAGCACCACTACTAGTACGGAGCAGGTGTTAGTCAGGATATAACCAAAGAAAGATTTCAGTGTAAGCTTTCATATTTAGAGATCTTCAAAGATCTGACACTGTTACTCCTGCAACAAAAAGCTACTAAGAGATGCAAGGAGAATTAGATGTACCACAAGAATTTGGGAAGGGAGAGACTTATCCTGACAGATCAGTACAGTGTCAAATCTACTGAGTAAAGTCACTCCTCTGTAGCAAAGTATTTAATTTAGAAACCTAATTTCAGTCCTATGTGAAGTCAAAGGAATAAATCACTTTTGCCTGTGACCCTTTTTTTGCTTAAGATCACATAGGGGATACACAGGTACCATCAACAGCTTAGGAGAGCAATGTGTTAGAGTTGCCAGTGGTGATTTCCACAAACACAGTTCACCAATTCCCATGTTAAAGACTTGATATAAACCCTCCTTCCTATTGAGAAGCATAGGTATGGGGTTTGTATTCAAGGGTACAGGTACCGGTAACATTGTGCATTTGATTAGTTTTCACTGAAATATGCTGCTTGGCTCAGTAATGACACAGTTTAGAATTGCATAACATATAGACATCTAGAGAGTCATTAAAGTTTTAAGCCATATGGACAACGTTCACCTCTGAGGCAGTGACAGAGAAGTAAAATGTAACAAAAGTCACAGCAAGAAGGTCCCTGGTAAGGCAGTCTCTTCCTCTAGAGGTTCACCACTGGGTTTAAATGAGTAAGTGAATCTTAGCTGGCAATAACAAGTAATGCCCTTCTTTGCTTATATATGAAACAGAAAATGACACTCAAAAATTAGTATTGCCTTCTTAAGCAAAACAATTTTGTGAAAAAATGAATGCAGGAAAAGATAGGCTCCAAAAATGTCTCATACTTGGTTTGTGGGGTGGAGGAAACGGGGAAGGGGGAACACTGCAAGCTCACCTGAAGCGCAGCAGTAGAAAGCATGAAATGAAGCCAAAGCAATTCAGCTCATATGAACTGCTGCTGGCAGGAAGGATGCAAATTACTCACCTGTATTTCTGACTTTCCAAATTATTAAGGAATCCTGGGAAGGGAAATCACCAGTCTTGGGGGGATGGGATCAGCTAAGTAAGGTGGGAGTAGAGGGGAGACAGGAACGGTTTTCTGCTTTTAGAGGGGGTTTTGTCCCCTAAAAAAACAGCAGTGGAAGTAACGGTAGGTGAAAGGAAGAACCTGAGAAATAAGGTATGATTCCAAAGTGTGATACAGGAGGCAATTCTCTTTTCTCCAGTCTTAAATCTCACATCAGAGGAAGACAGTTCTGGCCAGTTGAGGAATGCAAAGCAAGGGTGGTGGCTGTCCATCACGTGGAAACAATCGCGGTGGGGCTGAGGGGCAGCACCCCACAAGCTCTCAGGTGAGGGCAGCTGACCAAGCGGCTGCAGAAGCCCAGCTCCCTTCCTGCCAGGCCCCTGGCTACCTCCGCCGGCTCAAGACTAGCCTCTGCTGTTTGCGTGGAGCAAGCATGGGCGAAGACACAAGTGCAATTCCTATGTCTCCTTCAGAGGCCATTTCAGTTTAAGTTAGGAATTAGCTTGTGTTACAGTCATCATCTCTATAATGACATACCACTAGAGAAAGTACAGAAAATTCCAGAAAAAAACTGCTACATTCTCAATGTATTTGTATTCCTGTACTACAATCTGGCTTTTAAATATTTAACTTAGATGTACTTCTGAAACAAATTTACTTTTTTCCTACTTAGGGATTGTAACTGGGCCAATATGTGTTATTTTGAACTGGTTTCGGTATTTCGTTTTCCTCTCTTAACATTTGTTTTCAGGTATCGTTGTTGGCTTGATTTTCCAGAGCTCAAAGTAGTGTGGAAATTTCATATTCCATTCAGCACTTTCTCATGAGATATGAAAAGAGTATTCATAGAAAGCAGTTGTATTTGGGTTTAACATTGTTAGCATTTCCTCTCATGAGGGATATTAAATAATTTCATGCACAACTGCTCAAAATATTTTTTAAACTTCTGTAAACATAAGATTGCCAAAATCTAACATATGTTATGTGGTATTTAATCCTCAAGAGGAACTGAAGGAACAAAACACTTCTGCTAAAGTAATTAATAAGCACCAATACAGATACCTAGAAGCTGTTCCATCAAAATGAATCATATCCTCCTGTAAGTCACACCCAATATTTAGCAGTCTAAAAAAGAAAATTCAATACACAAGAATGCCGGCTAAAACAAGTGCTGAAATCTTATGTATCGAGATCAAATCACCAAAGCTGTGCTACCTTCTGGTGCTCCTGAATTAGGAAAAATAGGGAAGTTATTTGTAGAAAATTAATTTTGCCTATGAGAAATCTGTTTCGGCACAGCATATGAATCCTGTGGGGACTGGTGATTAAGGTTAAAGTGTATGCTAATGAATTATTGAAAGTAAATTAAAATCCAGGAGAGTTCCCAAACTCCATTACATTTGTAAAGGTATTTTTAGTTGCCACTTACAGAAGTGATAGATAAGTCTTATTTTTTGTTTTACCACAATTTACAGTATGCAAGATTCTCTGTTAAGTGAACCCCATTATAATGGGGTAAGTACTTGGTAAGTACTACAGTACTTCACATATTTTGCCCTAATACTTATTAAGCAGAAATAGAAACAATTGACAGAGAAGTCAGTGGATTAAGCTCAGGTCATGTGTGAATCTTTCTAATCAGCACAGACTTCCTCAGGATGTAACAAAAAGTTAGAGCTCTCTTCATTCGGCTCAGTGGAAAAGCTCTTGCCTATCGTTACTGGGCTGTGCAGTTTGGTGGGGGCTGTAGAAAATGCTTCCAGTTCCGGATCCATCACCTCAAACCTTTTCCTTTTACTCCTTTCCCTTCAACATGCTAAATAGGATTTACTCCATAAAACCTTTGTGAAGATGCTGCTGGTGTTAGCAAGAATGTCCTCTTGCACATCAGGTGGACGGCTTATCAAAGAGACCAGATTCAACCTGCTTGTTAGGGTTGCAAATTGCATCTCCTAGCCTTGGGACACTGCTCCACCTGGCCACAGGGGAGCAAGGGAAAAGGTATTTCTCCTCCTTCTTTCAAGGTATAACAGCCCAGAGAATTTAAAATTCAATCAGCCAGAGAAGGAATCGTAAGGAGAGTCTCTCTTAATCGATGAGGTATTTCATTGGATTACCATTGCTGTTTCTGAAATTAGAAGTCCTTAACTGTTTTACGCTGCACTGGATGAATGCTAAAAGTAAAAAATAAAAATCAACTTCTGAGTCTGTATTAGAATCATGGACACCTCCGCAGGTGGTGTCACTAGGCTACTTGTGCTTCTCTGTTTTCTTAACATTCCCTGTATTATTTTTGCTACTATTTACCATATGAAAATATTACACATAAAATCTTAGTTTATATATATTAATATTTGTATTTTTACTGTTTATACTAATTTCAATATTTTTTTATGACTGGTTTGGATTTTGTTCTGTTTTTCACTTTAAAGTAATCTTTCCAGTAATCTTTACTGAAAGGATAATTCCAAATAAAAAAAGTATTTTTGTTGATTCTTGGTTTTGTTTTTGATAATCCTCTTGATACTGAATACACAAGTCTGGATGGTTTAAGATATTATTAATAAAATGCAAGGCCTTAGTAAAATAAAAAGCCTGTATGTCTTCATCTTCACAGGCTAAAGAATGGAAGTTTCCTGCTTGCAGCTTTCCATGCGGTCCGGGTCAACTGTCACGTGAATACATTATCACAATTACATAATGCAGTTCTTACGGTTCAATTCCAAGAAGTTATTTCATTCAGTTGCTACTATTTGGTCCTCATTTTGGTACCCTGAATGCGACAGAAGCAACATAGAAATTGAAATGTCTTTTTCCTTTACGGAAGATTCCTCCAATTCAGTATTAAGAAAATTAGATGAACTGCATAACTAACTGTCACTGCCTTTTTCATATGTCCTTCTTCTGCAGAAACATTCTGTACACTTTTGCAAAAATAATACATTTAAACTAATGATACAACTACTATATTATTACACAATTCTTCCTACTACCATCTCTGCACAGGATCTATCCCTGTGGATCAAAGTCAGCACTCCTTTAGCTGGAGTTTTGCTGCTTGCTCTAGGGCACACTTTAGCTCACTCAATAGAGAAATGTATAATTTATTTATTTTTATTCTTAGTTGAAGAGGCACTTAAATATCTTTACCACAAAGCAAAATAAAGTGGCCATGAAATTTTGGCTCATCAGCGGATGAGGTGTACATTAACCTAAGCTGCCTGTGATTAAACAGGCTGAGAGCAGAGCAAGCTTAATTAAATAGCTGGAATAATTTAAGAATCAGATTAAAGAACAGAAGATGAAAACCCCATGATGCTGAACCCTTTATTTAACAGAGTATTTATAAAACAGGTGTTTAACAGAAATAATTTTTGCATCTTCTATGCAGGATATGATTCTGCAAAGTACGGGTTTGAAGGTTTTAGAGACCAAAATACACTTTTCTGTAGAAAAAAATGTGGGAACTGCCTACTCAGCTCCTTTCAACTACATCACAAATCTACTTTTTCACTGAACGCAATGCATTTTTATAGATGTTCTTACTATTTTTTTTCTTATCTTGGAAACAACCTAGCCCATCCCCCAACACCAGGACTTTTGGATCCACTCATCAACTTCAATTCCACAAGCAGTAGAGGTCTCAAAGATACAAAATCCAAGGACTGTGAAAACCTGCACCTTGAGAGGAAAACCACTGTTCCTAAAGAAGGAAAGCTTCGGAGTTCAACAGTATAGTTCTGTTTCACTAAACAGTAGATTTTAGCTGGCCAGGGAGCGCACACCTCCTCCAGCCAGCAGCTGGGGACTGCTGGAGCCTGCTGACACCATCTCCTGGGTTGGTGGGCAAAGGAGAAATACTGAGCATGAGGGAAACTCTGCTTCCAGGTCTTCACATGACTTGTGAATGTACTGTGATTGTAGGATATGCACTTGCAAGAAACCAGACTTCCTTGTTTCACAAGGTATCTTTCCAGGTTTTGGTCACATAGCAATTCTTTATTTGTGAGAAACCTGAAGCTGAAATAATAAAAAATCAGGTTCTGAAAGAAGCTGCACAGAGAACCTCACATTTTTCACAGCTCAGCAAGCACTGGCAAGAAAAAGCTCTGTTAACATGGTCCACATATTTGTGCTGAAAATAACATTTAGCTGTAGACCTACACATCAAGACAGAGATGCAAAAAATTCCAAATATTTTTCCACATAAATTCAGAATGACAAAATATCATCTGCTAACACAAAGCAGAATAAAAAGAACAAAATCTCATTTTGCTAGGTATTTAAGCTCAGTAACTGTCTAAATGAAAGGGCATTTTCACTCCCTGCTTTTGAGAAACCAAAATTTATAGCAGTATAGTAGGAGTCTTCAAGGTCAAAGGGTATATAGTCTGCTTGCTGCAATATAATCTGACATGATAAATCATGTACAAGCAGCCAGCAGTGCTGCTATCATGAATTTGTAGAAGGAGAATAGAAAATGATTTTTACAAAATATTCATTAAACTATATAGCAATTTTCATTTTTTATGTGGTCTGTTTTACTGCTTTGTTTTTCCTTCACAATAAACAATCTTTTAAAAAAGCTCTCTCTTCCTTATCTCTCCTCCAACAAACATTGTGCCACAGAGAAAAGACTGCTAATAGAATAGTTTTAGAGGGAGTAGGTAGAGCCTTTCTTTGGGACTATACCAGTACCATATAAAAAAGATTTTTCATGAAGTATGAAAGAAAAGGTGACACATATTCAGTCTTTTGTTGTTGTGATGAAAAAACACACACGCAACATTCCTGACTATCAGAGCTTTCAGAAACACCTTAATCTGCTGCTTGCTCTAGTTGTATTTCACCAGAAGGAAGAAATAATTAGAAGATTGACCAAAAAAGTTAATGAATTTGTTTAGTGCTAAATCCTGCGAATATGTTAGGATCATTGAGAGCTATAAAGAACCAAAATCTCCACAGAACCAATAACATAACACGGGAGTACCTGAAAGATATGTTTTACAAGATACCAAAGAAGATCCTACAACAGCCTACATCATGATTGAAGGGTGGGAGTGGGAGGGAATTTGAGTCTAGCATGTAAAATCTTTGGACTTCCAATACAACCTTTTATGAGCAATACAGACTAATACAATTGCAAGAAATAGTAATTCAGATGGGAAAAATGCAGAGTCCAGTGCATTAATCAAAACAAAACAGCTGAGAATCACGTTACTCTCAGGATGAGATACAGAGAATCAGAGTGAATGCCATCACTTGCAATAGTAACTACCTTCTAGTTGTACTGCCAGAATTGGCTTTCAAGGTGTTGTAGAGGAAACACAGCTTTTTTCCCCCTCTCCTTACACAACTTACGCAGTGACCCCTACGAAGGCTGACATTAATCCATTGCTATGTGAGAGGCAATTTGTTCAAATCAAGAAAAAAAAAAACAGTGACTGTGGCTTCTCATAATTTAACCACATTAGGAAAAAATCTAAGACCTCATACCAGAATGAATCATCCACTAGCAATTATTCTTGTGTTTCCATTCTTATTTTTTCAGGTGACATCATGTCACCACTTTATACTGCTATGTTCACGTTCTTGGTCATTTATAAACCAGTACTTTAAATTCCTCTTTACGATGTTCTTTCAGTGGATTTAGATTACTTCTATCCATATTATTTGTTCAATGAAATGAGAGTAGATAGAGCTGGAAATAGTCACAGAGGTGGGAAGGGCGACAAATCTCAAGGGATGCACCTGATCCATCCCCACTGTGTTTATTAAACAGGCTTTGCTACTGATTTAATTAAGAGCCTCTGAACGTGGGGAAAGGGTTGCCCATCAGTCTTCTACGGAAGTTTCTCCCCATCTACTTTTTTAATTTCACTTCTTGTGTGTATTGGAAGAGAGTTAATTCTATGCATTTAGAAAAAGAATGAAAAGCTAACTGTACTTGTTACTTGTTGCAATTGACTCTATGTAACTGCTAAAACTATTATATTTTTTTGTTGATATTATCTGTTAAATTCTGGCATGAAACAAGGTAAATGAAATGCATCTTTTTTGTTTCTCTTTCATGAGAAATCCAAGGGAAACAAATTAATTGTTTTTTCCCTGTGAATTTTCCTGAGTACCTACAAATCGTTATTTCAGTACCTCAGGAGTTTGGAATTGAACTCCCTGATTAAAAGAAAGAGGCTTATTTTTTCCTCTTGAGTGTGCTAATGTTTTCAGGGAATACAACCTTTTCTCCTTTATGATCTGGATGCATATTTTGGCATAGCTTTGCAGGTCGTATGTGGAATCACATAATGACAAGACTATCCTCTGGTGAAACGGTAGAAGCTTGTGGGTGTAGACACCAGGACCTCTGTAGAATAAGTGACTGGATGTAATATCCTCATGCAGCCGACAGAATCCGTAAATTCCTGGATGGACCATTTAAATTTCAGTAATACTTTAATGGAAGAGTCTTCCTCTTTTACACTTCTAAAAAATTGGCACTGTCCACCAAATGTGTTTTTTTATTTACAAGCTAGCAGGTGATAAAAAAAAGTTAGTTTTGTAAATGTGATGGCTGGCTATTTAAGTGTTTTGTTTATTATTATTATTATCTTTTAGGAACCCTTAAGATTCATAGCTTAAATCCTTTGTTAGCTTGTCAGAAATAAATTCCATTTCACTGTCTTTATTTTATGGCATCCATAGCCCCCTTATTTGACACTCTTTAACGCTACTTCCAGCATTAGCTGATACCTGTAACTAGCAATAATGAAGATCAGTAAATGTTGCGTTCGTTCAGGACAACTGAGGATAGTCACAATGGCCATTTACTTCTAAGGAACAAAACTGTTTGAACTACTCAAAAGTTGGTAATTTAAACAAACATATGCATCAAAGATATTAATTCTACTATTTTTTTTCAGGAATAAACTATTTGTTACACAAAATCCCTGATTCACTTACAGATAACAGTACATACAGGCTGACCCCTCAATCTAGGGAATACCTGCCATTTCTATTTGGACTATCACTGATAGTATCAGCATTAAAAAAAAAAAGGAAAGGAAGACTTGACTAAACCAACCCTTTTCCTTTATTTCAGGAATGGCAAGAGTGAAGTATTTATTAGCCAACTGTATACATTTTGCACCTTATTGCCCCTATACACTAACTCAGAATACCTGGGCCACATGACCATCTGCCTGCCAAGCTGGAACATCAAATGCACTGCTGCTCCACTCCCTGGGCAAACTCTAGCAGGACATCAGGTTAAGGATGTCAAAAGCTCTCATTTTTACACAAGAAACCTAGCAGTGGTACTTATTAACTGAGAAACTATTTTGGCTCTTTTTATATGGTGAAGCTTGAGAACATTATCCCTGTGAGGGACATATAAATGGAAATTAGATGCTGCTTTTTGCCCAGAAAGCAAGCAACTATGAGTGCCATCGAATGTTTGCTTTTCCTTTTCTTTTTAATTCTTTGGAACAAAAAGGCCAGCTGGCGTTATTTCCATTTCTATTATTTTCTCAAGATTTAAAGAGTAAGCCAAACTCACGATTACCGTATATCTAGATGGCAGGCAGTGTGTAACAGATAAATCTACCAGCACTGATGATTAGCCTTTAGCTTTTGAGAAGAAATCCTGCTCACATTGCACTCATAATTTAATTTAAAATATATCATATGAAAATTAAATGCACCTCTCAAACCTGCTGTTATTCTTCATTCCACTTTTTTTTCTCTGGGTGTGATCACATTCATTATAGTAACCGTGGGCTGCCATGTATAACTTACCACGTCTTTTGTGTCCAGTGAACTAGAAATAGCTCAGCCCAATTCATCTGACCTGCTGAATAGGTACCTCTACTATAACCAGAGGCTAACAGAGCACATTAAACATTATTTTGAGTCACTAAACACAGAAGTCTGCAGTAAATGCAAGCTCATATACTTCAGGCCAGATTTACTATTCAGGTAAATAGGTATAATCCTGTCTTCAAAGACTGAATAATTTGCAAGGAAGCTAAAGCTCTGGTAGAATGTATAAATTTGGGGAGTGGTACTGTCTTAACCATTCTGATTCATCCCCATAGGTCTAAGGGCCCTGTGCCACGTGAAAACTGCACAGGGACTGGCAGAGCCCCCAGCTCTTACGCAGAAACCTTCTCAAATTCTATAGAAGGGAGGAAAGAAGTCCTAACTTAAGTCCCAACTTCCAAGCTCCTAACTGTAGACATTCTGTTCTCAAGAATAGTATCTATGGAAGCTGTGCTTATAAATTTCACAGAAACCAGGACTGGGTGCTTTATTGTTTCCGAATACCTAACAGTCAGTGGTAAGAGAGCAAAAAATTTAAGCTCTTATGGAAAAAAGTACTTAATAACGCTGTTAAATTCTGCAGAACTAGAACAGTTGCTGAAATTTTTGTTTCATGCTTTTCATTGGCAAACATGACCCTCACTCATCATTAACAAATAAATGTAGCTTGTTCAAGTAACTTCAGAAAACAGTCTTTAAAAAATGTCTAATGATCATTCAAAATACAGCAAAAAAACCATACCTGGTTGCATCTCTATGCCCCCCCAAACTGGACAGCCTAAGTTTTAAACCCCAAAGCTGATTTGGTTCTTTGGGATGTGGCTTAGGATCTGGGACATCAAGACTAAACTCTGAGCTGCTACAGACACCCTTGAAGGACTTGAAGGATGTTTCTATTCCCTACCCTCAAAATGCAGGTAGTAAAACTATTCTAAGACAGAAAAATAACAAATTCCCAACAGCTACATTCCACCCAAAATGACCAGAAACACCCATATAAAAGTTTTTGAAATTTATAATGGGAATATCCTGTTAACTGCAACAATAGCTGCCATGAAAGAGCTTTGCCTGGAATCTGAGCTCACCACCATACTCTCCCATGTTTGAGTGGATAGATCCTCTTACCTTTGGATTCAAAGGCCTTAGAAAAACATGCTTTTAGTGATAACTGCAGACCCAAAATTAGTATGATTAACATAGTGATCCATAAACACCAATTCAGCAATTGTATCGTTGTTGCTTGTCTATAGAACTACCTCTCAACTGCAGATCTCTCTTCTTTGTACAGACCAAAATGTATGTTGCTGTGTATTTGAGCTACCTTGCAAGCGCAGTATGGCTAATATGTTTGCTATATCATTAGCAATAAGGAAGAGAAATCCCATGAAGCATTTCTATTTTAAATCCCAAAGAGAATTATAATGTTAAAGCAGAGGCTTCCAAACCTAGAGCTCAGCACATGTAAATGGAAATGGGCTTCAAACTCATACATGGCCAAAGATCTACAAAGGGATCTGGGGTTGCATCCCTTCACTTGAAGGAATTAAAGGCAAATCTGGAAACTATCATCTTAATAGAAAAATACATAGCTGCAAATTTTTAGCTTTTAAGTATTTTGGTTAGTCATTGGCCAAATGAGTTTGCAGCTACTAATTTTCAAATATAGTCATTTGGTTTACAGAGTGACCACGGTATGTGGAAATCATAACCCTGGATTATAAGTATCAAGAGTCTTTGCTCAAAATAGTACAATTTCTAAAGAAAAAACACTTTGTTGGTCATTACTGCAAAATTATTTTTTACAATTGAAACCTGTGCCTGTTCACCCGGGAAGAATTTTAATACAGATGCATTTTAAACGTTAACACCTACATAATAGCCTGCAGAATGTGCCTAATAAAGGCTGATTTACCACCATATTTGATTAAACTGTATCTCCATCCGCAGAAGGTAAATGGATTCTTAAATTACTAGGGATAATTATAGCCCACAAACCTTGTAGACCCCTTGCATCAGTTCCTGTGCAATGAATAAGGCAGCAGCTCCACCCCATCTTACTGTGTGTATACCCTGAGTTGTATAATGAATGCTGCCATGCTATCTCTAAGTATGAGATTAAACCAAATTCATCAGTAAAATACCACAAGGTATCCCCCTTCCAAAGTACCTGACACTAGTGCTGGCCCTCTATGCAAAGCAAACATCTCTCCTTACTATGACCACTGAACACCCTCAAAAAGAGAACAAACCCAAAAATACATTGCTGGATACATCTAAATCTGCACCAAAGATCATGTTGTGACAGTTATGACAGGGGAAAATATGTTATTATTTCAATATTTCTGTCTTCTGAACTCCTATATTCCAACATCTCCAAGAGTTACTGGTTCCCACATTTCACAAAAAAGTTATCAAGACCTTCTTTAATTATTAAAATCAGAAAAATAACATGACTGTTGCTCTTTTTCCTTAATCTATCACGTTTCTCTGCTCACACACAATAGTATTAGTAACATACAGCTATGCTGCAATTCAGATCTGACCGATGATTTGTAACTCATTCTCATAAGTTGTGCAGAAGTTCTGGTCTTAGAAATTATCCCTAAAAAAGGAGACAATAGAAATTCGTAACAGATGCAGAACAGTCAAAAGATATTTTGGTTTTGTTTTCATTTCTTTCATTAAATGGCTGAAACACCGAATACCCAAATGCTCCAGTAAAGCTAAGTTGAGCTGAAATTTTAGCAGACAAATGTTTGAACTCAGCCAAACAAGGTTACTCAAAGTAATTTCACCTAAACACCAAGGAAAGTTTAGTAGATACAAGGATAATTGTTAGATAATTATTGAAAAAACAATTTCATTTAAAATGGACACGCCATCTTAAACTCAATGTTTCTGTATTGATGACGTGCAGAAACTGATTTTTAGATAGAAATGGTCTAACATTCGTATTCTATTTTGATATCACACTTTCCAACTCCAGTTAAAACAAAGAAGGAAGGAAGAGATTTGAGGACTTTTGAATCCCACCCTGCATGCTGTAGTCAGTCTTCTAGAAAGGACAAAGTGAGAAAAAAGAGGCCATAAAATGTTTTCTTTTGATAATGGGAGAAAATTGTCCAGTTTCCAATTTTGTTGTTGACTTCGCTGATAAGAAATCTGCTGTTAATGAAACCTTTGATGATAATTAATTTAGCAGCAAAAAAAAAGCAATTCATTGTCTTTTAATTTAATGCCAAAATTTACCCTTTTTGCTGGTATTTTATAAAAAAGTCTGTTTCCCTTGAAAAGCCCTTAGGCAATAGTTTTAAAGTCTACAGAAAGTAGAGAAACGAAAAGGAAAATACTTGGCAGGACACTAATATAAAAAAAATAAAAATTAAGAGGTTTAAGCCAAAAGATCATGACAATAAATATCCATAAAATGTTTATTATTTTCAGAAAGGCTGTATTAACACACTCTGGGCAAACTTAGAATATTGCAGTGGCACTTATACCTAACTCCATGACTGTTCCAACTTTGCACAAACTTTGGTATGTTTGGTTCCGCATCACTTTTGAAACATACCTGAGTATTATCGCTGTTCTAAAGACGAGTAAAACTAAAACACAAGGGACTGGGTACATCTCACCTAGTTTTAGACATCTAAATGAAGCAGGTAAGAATTTCCCGTTCCTTTAAGGACAGTAGAAAAGACAAGCACATCTAGACTCCTAATTTTACGATTCAAAGCGTCTCCTGGAGATGTTTGTCTTCATTCATTGACTGTAGAAGAGACCTACGACAGTTAAGCACCTAAATTATACACCCCAGTTCAGTACTTCAAAGATAATCTGGGCAAAAACAGCGTAGCGATTGTCTCTACAACATGACAACCGCAACAGAACTGGGAACAGGACATCCTCAAGATTCTTGTCAGAAATACTCCTGTACTGATAAAAGAACCAGTTGGGGGAAAATGGAAAATAACCCTCCATTCTTCCCAAACTACCTTATATAAGGTCACATCTAGAGAATTAATTAACACGTAACTAGATCGGTGAGAAAGCACGACATACAGCACAAAGGATTCATGGCGTCCAGTCCTAATTTATCCTCGACTGCTAGGTTGTCCCATACCATGCTAGAGCTCTTGCAGAATCATTCCAGGTACCTCCGATACCCACGCCCCCGGCTCCAGTGCCAATCCACGCAGCACTGGCTCTCCCACTCGGGCACTGCAGGTAAGCAGAGAAAGGGCTGAGTGACCTCAGTTGGAACTACACTAAGTTACTTAGTAGGAAAGAAAAAAATAACTCCACTACATTTTTGTTGTTGTTTTCTTTAAGCTAAGTATTCTGGTGTTATGATTGAGGAATCTGAAAGCCGTAACACAAATTATGCAAAAAGGAAAAAAAACCAAATTCCAGCAGATTTTAGATTGGAATAGACATTTAACTGCTATGTTCCCTGGCACAGAATGAATGATCTTCTGAGGTGGCAAATGACATTAAGGTTTGAGGTACAACATGTAACATCACTACAATGTACAGTGTGATTCTGGACCTCTCACACAGATGAGCCACTACTGAAGGGAATTCCCAATGTTTAGTTGAAACATTACTCAATAGACAATTGAAACTACTTGAGAATCTTCACAGCATCCTGAAATGATGTATATTTTCCAAAATAATTTCATTAATTTGGAAAATGATGCTATCATCTAAGAATTTTCATATAATACATTTAATAAAAAAAAAAACCCTGGGAGTTACTATGACAACTACAACATAATGTGATTGTTTTTCTAATACTCAGGCGCATTAAAGGAGAAACACACTCCTCAAGTCACATATGCTCTATTGTAAACTTTCAATTTTGCTCTAACAGATGGGATGGCTGAATTACAATAGAATCATTTATGTGTAAGGGAAACTGAAATTTCTTCTTCAGTCCATGTTTTATTTGTCATAGTAATTGATGCTGGGTCTTTTGACAACAAACTTTTTAGTCTGTAGAATTTTCTTATGCTATGCTAGTAATACTGATATTGCTCCTTGTGCTATGCAATGCCTATAGAGAGGATATAAAGAGTAGAAAATGTAACACATTAAATGAATGCCCAATGAAATATGTTGACCATGAAATGCAACCTGACATACATTTCACTCAGTTCTGGGTTATCTTAGACATTCCGGCGTCCTTGGTTCATGCTTGTGGACTGACCTTGTGCACCTGCGTGAAGCCTGCTTACTCTCTCTCTTTGTACTTCTCAGAAAATGGATGAGCAAATCTGAACACATTATGGCAATTTTTTTTGCAGCAGACAAAACTAGCCATCTTTTGCAAGGAAACTAAGAACTTGAATGTGAAATAATATTATAACTGAGACTTCCTATGTTATTTACATTTGCAATTTGACATCAGGTTAGCTTTAGCTAACACTAAAACATTTCTGCATATGACAGTTTCAGCCACAGTTAGCGCTCTTTTCTCCAACTAAGGGTCCTAAGGACATTTAAAAAAAAAAATCCCCCTTCAAATACAAATTATTAAAGTATACATAATTTTAATACACTACTTTGCTATTTTTAAGGTCTTTTAATGACAAGCATTCAACATCCCTACCTCCCTGAAAATTCAATGGACAGGCAACAGAGGAAGATATAGCAAAGAAGAGTTAAGTCGCTATTAATTGGATATGTATTGAACCATTAAGTTTACTTCTGGATATAAATATAATTATCAGCATGTATTCAAGCCAAGAGAGTCAGGGACAGAAGGATGTCCTTTGCTAATGCCAACACAGATTACAGAAAACTACTGCAAAAATTACCACATAACTGAAAAAAGGCCCAAGGACACAATGGTTTTCCAAGTGATGTAAAAAAATGCAGTGGCTGGTCAAACCTAGCTCAAATCTAGCTTAGAAAAAGCAAAGCAGAAACACAAAACTTCTAAGTAGGAAAAATATACTGAGAATTATTATATTAATCTGGACAAATTACTTCTACCAAAACAACAGAGGAAAACCACCATAGAATTGCAGCCTTGTCCACTCTGATCAAAATCACCCTTTTCTCTTGAAGGTGTTTAAATGTACTTAAAATTATTAATTTTTAAAGTTCAAAAATAGTACTTGCACAATTTCATTGTTACAGCAGGAACGAAGCCAAGCATCTTCCTAGTCTGATGAGTGCTATATAGATTCCAATCTTTACTTTTTAGTGCAGACTACATTACTTGCAAACTGTTTTAGCAAGAGTGACAAAGGTGAATAAATGGATAATTTAGTCATTTATGAAGGACCAGATTCTCTTTGTGTTAAAATCAACAGCAGAGTTGGTTTATCAGATCATAAAGATACACACATTTAAAATTGGAAATACAACTATTATCAATGGTAAACAAGAATATTCTGCTGCAATAAATTCTGGAAATCCAGTGATAACACAATAAAAAAGTAATGCTATGACTCTGAAACAGCTGAAAGAATAAAAATTTTTTCTCAGCTGATTCAGTGAGGATTTAGGATCTCAACTTTCCATTGCCTTAGCTAAACTTTTGGATCTAAGAACATAGGAATTTATATTTAGAAAGTAAGTTCTAAATTGTACTAACACTATTTCAAATCTTGGGTTACCCATTACTTAAACACTGTGTAGATGTTACAGCTCCAAGATCACAAATGCCTTGCTTGTGCACATATTAGTAATTTTCTGGTTTTACAGAATTCAGTTATTCATCAGAATTTTCCACTTAAGATGAAAAAGTGCCCTTTCAGGCCTAAAAAAAGAAAGCATAAAAAAGAAAATGGAGCTTTGAGTTTCCAAAAAAGAGACTCTTCTTGAACTCCAAACCTAAGAACCAAGTTATAGACCCTCTCCTCTGAAAGACCTGCACGTGTGACTGAGGGCGAGTCAGTGACTTCAGGGGGCCCTGCAGAAGCAGGGGCTGTTGGATAATGTCCGTCTGGGTGTGACAGCTCTGCTGGAGCTCTCTTGGGAGGCCATTTTACTGGTCTGTGCATCACAGCAAAAAAAAAATGCTTGTAGCGTAAGGCACTCTGAATAACTCAATCTGAAAGTTAAGCTAACAGACTTGTTGGACAGTAGTAAATCACTGTCAAACAATGAGAGACACATTGATGGTTATAACTCTTTTCTCTGTTGACACATCAATCTGTCTGTCATCCTATTCAGAAAAGAATCCATTACATTAATATGTTTCCACAGGCAAATTGAGACATTCTGATTTTAATCTGATCAGAGTGGTTATTTTTGTAAATATCAATTTTAGCTTGTTTAAATTTCTTCTTACAAGAAATGAAATTTTTGTTTAAGGAAAAAAAAACAGAGCTGAAAAGAACTAAACATTAGTGTGGCTAAATTAGAATTTTTTTTTAGTAATATTGCTTCTAGAGAAGGTAATATTATATAAAACAGAAATGAAGCTGCTACAAATGTTATCTTCCTCAAAACTAGAATATTCTCATTCACGAGAATACAGATGGACCAGATATTTCAGGTATATTAAAAAAATCACAGGAGTCTTTTCTTACTCCATAGAAAAGAATTAGCTGATACATATTTTTTTCGGTCAGATACATACTAATGCTCCATCAAATAAATAACAACTCAAAAAGGCACAATCCTACTGAATCAACGGAGCTGCCCTTGTTGGCCCAGATGGAGATGAAAATCATAGAAAGCTGAGACAGGCTCCTTGAACTCATTTCTAACACCAAACATCACGCACTTTGCATAGAAGCTCTTTGTTTTCAAGTTCACACCTGCATTTTTGGAGGAATTTGATTTGGATAACCATCCGAATATGTGATGAATCTGAACTAGTTTCTGTGCAAATTCAAGCTTTTGCACCTTCAGAAAAGAGTAAAGCGTTTCACGGTATTTCACCTTTACAGTGGAGGTTTCTTCCGGTACAGACAAAATCAAACCTAAACCACCTGAACTGAGGTTCTTTTTCCTCTAAAATTTTATTAATAATCTTTGTATTTTCAGCCTAATACTGCTCTCTGAAGATCATTTTAGTGTCCAATCAAATACAACTCATTTCCTTTCTGGTCCAGAAGTACAAAAATACTCTTCCCTAATTCAGTCCACATGGCTAGAACTTGAAAGCTACCTTAATGAGGCTAATGTAAGTGTTTTCAGCTTTTTAATATTTTCATTAATGACAAGGAAAAATGTGGACATTCACAAACTAACAAGAGCATCCTGGACTAGAGGAGCAAAATAGAAATTTTTTTTTTCAATAGAGTAGATCACACCAGTAACTTCTGCCATTATTTTGTACTTTAATTGTGTCAAGAAAAGACAGCATTAAATTATACAATGCCAGATACGTAGAAATGATAATTTCCTACTGATATTATTCCTTAGGCAGCTTCTCTGAAACATTAAAAAGGTTATCTACATTAAAATAAAATCATCATGTTCCTCAGTATGTCAATACTGTGTCGGCCCCTGTATTAGCATTTTTATACACTTGTGGAATACCATGGTGAAAATATATGGCAATTGCTTATAGAATAAAAACATTACTGACTCGTATATCATTTATTGTGAAACTTGTCTAGATATCATAAAGCTCACAAAATCTTGATAGTTGCATATGAATGTTGGCAGATATAATAATGTAAACTTCAAGGCTCAGGCAGGACAAAGGACTTATATTTGTCTATAGCCCATGGTCTATAACTTATTTACCTCCACATATGCTTTTATCTTTGTATAAATAATTTTGCATTTTACCCTATTTACTTTTTGGGCTGTGTATTGTATCAGATATATTTTGGATTACAACTCAGTACAAAACGCTTGACATGAATATTTGGGTACCATTGCTTCCATAGTAGGCAATCGAGACCGAGAATGCTTATTTTTTCCTTTTTTAACCTAGAAGTGACCTGCCACTGGAATGCAGTTTCCTCTTTCATCATCATTACTCCATGAAAACACTAATAGCACTATGTCATGCAACATTAAAAAAAACAAAAAAACCCCGAAACACAAACCCAACCGAACAAAAAAACCCCTCACCGACCAGTAATTGCATTACTACTTTAGACAATAAAGGGATTTTTTTTTTTTTTATGGCTCAGAGGTGGACACAAATGTACCAAATAACAAGAAAGAAATGTAGAGCATGTTTTTCCTGTGACACAGTGCTACAGACTGCAGCCAAGCACTGCTGGCACGAATCTGGGGACAACTGAGACAGTCCCGCAGAGGAGCGGAGCCCACGTGCAGACGCTGTGTCGCCCACGGAAGGGCTGGCTGGAGCATACTGCAACTAAAGGCATTTCTCAGAAGCTTAAAGTTTGCCTGCAAACGCTTGCTTTAAATGAGGCATCAAAACAGAACAGAAAGTCTTAGGAACTCTTAAACTTGCTTCAGTCCATGCTTAAAACCTTTAAAAAATTTTTGGTAATTGTTTAAAATTGCTAGGTAGCCAGAATTATTATTATTATTATTATTATTATTATTATTATTATTATTATTATTATTATTATTTTACTTGTAGTGGTGCAGCTCGCAAGCAGAGGCAGCTCTCTGTGCTGACAAACAGAAAACAGAAGCAGTAAGTGAGCTCTGATTCCAACTGTGACTACACAAAACCACAGACAGCGAGGGACATTTAAGGAAATACCAAGGCACTATTAATCAGCATGACAGGCAACAAGCATAGCACATCGGCAGCTGTTTCCTTGAGAAATCGCGAGGAGTTAACCCTGCGAGGTTTCAGGTGCCACGTACCCCGGTGGATGCCTGGTCTTTTGTCCCCCAGTGCTAGCCATGTAGGATGGTGGAGGGAAACGAGGAGGACGGTTCTTCAAAGGGAAACTACTAAAACCCGCTAAAAATAACAGAGTGAGCTCAACTGCCATATAGTTCCAGAAATTTATAACCATGCTAAAAAAACTAAAACAGTTAATAGTGGTTAGAGGGAGCGGATATATGACTCTATACACTCTATTAATTGGAATTTCTGCAAACCTGAGACAGAACAAGTTATTTCTTTTGCAGTATTTCCTAACAATTATTTGGGAATTTCCACCTCCCTGCAGGCTTAAAAAGATCTCAAGAGAAGCATAAAATTATTGAATTAGTTTTTGGATACGGTAAGCCTTTTAAGCTCACATTAAATCAACGGCAAATAAGGCACATCACATCTCTAAAAAGCAGATTAC
The DNA here is from genome assembly GCA_013400195.1 of Aramus guarauna. Taxonomy (NCBI): domain Eukaryota; kingdom Metazoa; phylum Chordata; class Aves; order Gruiformes; family Aramidae; genus Aramus; species Aramus guarauna. The sequence goes on along the minus strand of VXBL01005123.1, from coordinate 321,924 downwards.
TCATTCGGGATCAAAATAAAACTTCAAAATATCTGGTATAAGCATTTTTAAAATTCAAAATGTATCAGTAATTAATAATTTGGTAAATTCAAAAGTCTTTTGATAGGGATTTTCATTAACTAAAAAATTCCACATGAGAGTTTAATATGAATGCTACTGGAAAGGATAATAATAATTGCACATGTAATTTTCAGATTATTTTGGGGGCAAACAGTACAAAACACCATAGGAACCACAAATAAATATATTAGTTCCTCAATTCATAGAATTCTTTCCACTGAGGGAAAAATGCACTCTGTATGTAAATTATTCTTTTGTTAGATTTGTGTTAATCTTCTGTTCCAATTTAAATTAAAACTTGTTTCAGAACTTGTTCAGTTCTAGTGTAGTGAAACAAAAAAAATTTTCACTGTTTCAGTTTTGCAGATATGATTTAGCATTCAAAAAAGCACCTTTACAAACCAACTCATTCTGCTGCATTTTTTAACTTTTGTAAACAGATTGCAGAGAAGGAGCCAATGCAGATCTGGACATCTTGTATGTCATCAGGCACAGCTTTTGAGTTTTTTATTGCATAAGGGATGGATTTCTGACAACACATTTTAAAAATTGCTTCTTATCCAAAAAACGACAGGCAAGAAAATTACTCATGAAGAATAATCTTTGTTCAGTAAGTGTAGTTCCCCCCGTTCTTTGCAACGGCTGAGTAAGTTGGCTACGTGTGTGGAACACCATACGGATCGCAGGGGACAAAATCCACCCAAAACTGGAAGCCACAGTGTGTTTCCACAGCAGTTTATGGCTTCCACTCCAGCCCCTGGGCTTGTGAAGGAGCAGAGACATCTGAGCCTTCCATAACCAGGGGTCTGTAACCACCAAATTTGTTTGTATAAGAATAAAGTCAGATCTTTTCGATACCTATCACTGGAAAATGCAATCTTACGAAAAACTTGCAAATTTTATTGATTTTTTTCAATAGTTGTTATGACAGTTGTATGGATTAGGATAGTTATATAGGATTTTAAAGAAAGTTGCTATTTTTTCAACAGCATTTATTAAAATAATCATGAATGAGAGGAAAAGTTTTTTAAAAATATCAACACTAAGGATCTGGAAACATTTGGTAGAAGTGGTCAATGTTCACGGCGAAGAATGAACAGAGTATTTAAAGGTTTGGTATTAAGGCATTTATAAATGTAGTAACACTTGTATCAAAAAACTATTTTATCTAGTTATCATAATATTTTAATAAGAAAAAGCAAATTCCACTCCTAGACTTTGCACAATTCTAAATTCATGTAATCAACTGTATCAAGGGAATTAAACTTCTCACTAGGCAGATCCAAAGCAGCTGTATTCAGTGCACAGGTGTAATAAAGAAATAAATATTGAGTGATGCAGGAGAAAGATGAAACTATAGTGCTGAGAAGTGCACACTATTTCATAAGAAAGTTCTGCTTTTATCTGTAGGAATGGTCTCAGAAAGATGAGGTAAAAAAAATTAGGAGCACTTAAGAATTCTAACCTAAGGAGAAATTGAAAAGACTAGGAAGTCTACTTCATAAAGCTACGAATAGGATACCTCACAAAACTCGCACTCATTAATGGTGTATATAGAATATGCAGAGTACCGTCCTGTGCATTCAGGAGCATACCTGAAGAACATCCAGCTATCAGGTTGTTTCTCTCCGCTAAGCCTGTGGTCTTGCCTGCGTCATCTGCACTATGTACTTAGCACCTCTGTTTTCTTCATCTGGATTTCCTAAACAGAAATCCTGTCTCATTTCTCTGCTACACAGTATCGTATTATTGAAACCTTTCAGCAGACAATTTTTGTGAACATGAATCAGCCACAGTCCAGTGCCAGCACCCATTTCTTCATGTATATTTCTTTCCTATTTGTTGTCTTTGATTCCCCTAGGGAATCTGCAGTTACCATGAATGAGCAACTGCCCACTTTCCTTCAGCCTTCATCCATGGTCTCACACACCCAGCAATCCCCTCCTCTAATAACTTTCCTTCTTTCCCAAAACACTAAGCACATACATTTCTTTAAATACTGCTAGTGCTACTAATTACAACCCCTCAACTACTTTTTCATTTTTAAAACTTGCTGCCCTTCTCCAGCATGTTACTGCAGTGTAATTAACTTCCAGAGAACAGAGTTCAGACTTCATTCTACCCATTTGCCTTGCAGCCTTCACACTGCCTTTAATCCATTTAACAAATTAATTCATATCTGATGGTCGAGACCTCTAATCCTTGCCAAACCAGAGGTTCTCTCTGTTCTCATCTTTTGTAAATTCTCTGTTTGTCTCCTGTTATCCCTTCCCTTCATCTCATCTTACACAACTCTTACATATTTGTTCTTTGTATTACTTGACGCTATTTCAACTATAGATACTGAGTCAAAATTTACTTATCTTCTCATCAAAAAATATAGTTAACTAGCAATCATCTAAATAGGACTGGAGTCGTACAGTGGAAAAAAAAAACAAACCCAAAACAGTTTCAATTCATGCATGGTATCTGTTACATCTATGCCAAACAGAAGAATGAGCTGAACACAAAATGAACTTGTTTCCCAACAAATGCTAGTTAGCTTTAGCTCATAACAGTAGCTGAGAGGATTAGGCCTATGAAATCTCAATTTTCCCAGTCCAATGGGAATAGTGGAAAAAAACACACAACAAAATAATAAAACCAGTCTTGTTTTACTTAAAAAAACCCCTAACATTATGTCAACATCCTCTTCCAGTGATTGATGGAGTAATATGGAAGTACACCAAAACACTAGTTTTGCTGTCATTTAGAAAAACAAACATATTAAATTCAACCAAAGAAACAATTGTACAGATAAAAAATACACTGACTAGGCAAGAACACAGTCCAGTACAGAGAAGTATGGAGAAATACAGAGATAGCAGTGCTGTTCTGTTAGCTGCCCAACTAATCAGGGACAAAGTGCTGACGGGCCCTAGTAGTGCAGTGGAAAAATGCCGAAGTCAAAGCTGAAAATCCCACAGGGCTTTTTAAGCCCTCCCTTCTATGACTGTCTTGTTGATAAAGATGTACAAGCTCCCAGGAACTAGGGACACATCTCAGGTCACGGCTTTTGCACAGTGCAGATGAATTAAGGTGTGCTAGAAGGGCCTTGGCCAGCAGGCTGCAAGAGTTGTAGGCACAAGCATTATGCCCTAGACCACTCCATCTCACACAGCGTGCGCATCTGATGCACTACAGATGTGTGTTCAGGGGTTAAGGCGTGGGCTCAAGCAGGATTCTGCAGCAAGAGGGGTTCTTAATAAAGTAGCCCTTAGGAAAAGTGTGGATGTGACTAGGATGAACCAAACCCAGAATAGTTTTCAACATTGTTAAAGAAATTAAAAATAACTACTGAAATTCATAACACAGATTTGACCTATTACAAAAAGTCTTACTGAATTTTCAACTTCATATGAATCTGCCTTCTAAGTTTTATAGCTCATTTATTAAAATGCATAACTTTGACTCAGAACTCCAATAGCTATGTAAACAGATGCATGAAGTCTTAAAAGCTGCTATTAGAAACACCTGCATTAGTCACAGCCTGGACAAGCATGAGCAAACCCACACAATACTCATGGCTAAAGATGGCAATTGCTGATTTGGTAATCACATGGACTCTTCTGTTTTGGAAACCATCCATATGTATTAATATAGTTTCCCCCTAATTTTGCATGCTGTCACATTCTTATTTTATTCCTGCCAGGTCAGGAGAGTGTTTGAGCTCTTTCCCGATTAACTTCATGGTTAATGTTTGCTTAAGTTCCAAAATGAGTGTGCAGTGCTGCGGGACTATGCATCTTCCCATAGTACTACAACAGTCTTGAATGGTTTTGTTACTGGAAAGAATGTGTAACCTAGAAGGAATAAGGTCTGTAAAGAACACAACAGGATTATAAACTCAAAGAAGTCTCTGGAAGAGAAAGGGAACAGTCCACTAAGTCTATCTGACTTGAATGATAGCATGAGATAGGGGAAAGTTATGGAGCAAGGCAGGTAAAATTGGAAGGAGATACTCTTTTGAACAAAGGCAGAGAAGATATCAACTGTGAGAGGCTGACAGTGAAAACGATCTTGTGCTGAGGACCCAGGTTGTCAGACTCCCAAGTTAGCTTAAAGGTCACCTCTGAAAAAAAGCATTTCAAAGGGCAAATATTATAAGGTTGCCCTCTCTGCTCCTACAGCTGAATTAAGCCTCCAAGAGCTCGACTTTGAAGGATAGCACTCTAGAGTTTTGCCCAAACTGGCCTCTTCTCTTGCATCATTTTTCTATGTTAGAAGACAACACTTTATATATTTGCTTCAAGATCACCAATGCAAAGAGCAAGATTACATACAATTATAAAGAACATCTGCATTTATCATGATGACTATCTACTGCAGAATACCAGATCAGGAAAATTAGGTGGATGAGGCTTTTTGCAAGATACTGGTAGAATCCCTAAAAATGAGTGTGCCAAAACAGGGAGATTTTACATACCTGGATGATTTGTAAAAGAAAGAAAATAAAACAAAACACAAACTGGCCTGCAAATTCTTAGAAAGTATCAACGACAACTTTTGCAAGGAGATAGCTACAAGAAATGCTCTTATTGTTTGTAGAGAGAAACTTGCTGAGAATGGGAGGGTATAAGGTAAGCTGAATGAGATGAGGAAGTTCAGACCCTTAAAAAAGAAAGAAAAGAAAAGCTTTAAAATAAAATCTGTGTATTTTAAGCAGGCAGATCAAATGATGAATTCACTAAATGTGAATTACTGATCTCACATAGAAGAGAGAAGCACACAGTGGAAATGAGGTCAGATGGCTAAGGGAATGCATAAAAGACTAACATGGGATTAATCTCAGAAGGGCACAGATGCAAGTAGCAAGAAACATTAACATTATTAAAGCAAAAATCAAGAAGTCATGCTGTAAGCACATTAGTAGTAAGAAAAACGTGGTTCAGTAGTTCAATATTCAACAGCATTATCAACAAATGACAATGTGCAGGCTAAAGTTTTCAACACATGTGCACCCACCTTCACACAAAGGCCAATCATGTAGGTGACTATCACAAATATTAACAAGAAAGAGGTGAAATCTCAGCCTAGAATAGAGAAATAACAGGTCAGCAAGCACTCATTGAGCCAGACCTTTTCAAATTACCGGGACCTGATAATCTGCCAGCTAGTTCACTGTTCACAGAATCTCAGGACAACTAATGGTATCTTAGAGGACTGAAAAAAGGCAAAGTACTGAAAACTTGACAATCAACATAAATTGCCTAGAAATGAACAGGAAATGGGAAGCGGAGCTGGGAATTATAGCCAGATTCATTCTGTGGTACATAATTATTGACATTACTTGTAAATACTGGTAATAAGGAAATAAGAGTCAACAAACACTACTTTGCAAAAACAGTGTGAAGCAAATCCACCTAATTTCATTTTATATAGCGTTTCTTTACTGCATGTGACTTAAAAAATGAAGAAAATACTAAAAAATATTTTGGAAGGCTCTGACTTACAAGACTTGTAAACAACTCTTGGGTTCCTAAAGAAGAGTCTTCAAAAAATTAAATGCTGTCTCAGGAAGATGGAAGTGCTTTAGCTGAGCATTACAGACACGTATCTACAGGATGACAGACAGTGTGGCAGGCACTTCAGGACAAGCCACTCCACGTGGGAAAATAATAGCATTGTACAGAGACACACAATGGTATGAAAACAGTGTCTTGACTTTTCAACATTAGCTTTTACCATGAGACAAAACTCCTCCTTTAGGATTCAAGACTATATAATTCTGAAGGTTCTTTAGCACAAATTTAAGTGCTTTTTTCCATTGTAAAGTGACAAAATAAAAATTACATTTAACTGTCAGAAAATTGTCCTCTTAGTCCAAAACATTTTTCTAATTGTAAAGTTTCCTTTTGTCATTGATATAGTTCCAAGATATTTCTAATTTTATATTTACTAGTGCTGTAAAAGACAGCCAGGGAAAGATGCTGGTCCAGCACAGCATTTTCTGGTAAGCAAATCCTTAGTAATTGAGCAGAACATTTGGTAAGTGATGAGGAGATCACATAGATTTTCTCCTCCAAGGCAAAACCTTTCCCTACTCCAAATTCCCTATGAATCTCCCAATCACTGTCTATTTCTTCTTTTTACACTTTGATCACAAATTCCATTCTGCACCTTTGAAAATTCTCCTAATTCTTTTTGTAAGGAAAAATTACTTTTCTTAAGCAGCTCCTGCCTTGCACTAATCATCTAGCTTCATATTTGTCATCTTCCTATGCTATCTAGAAGTATGTTTAGTCTGCAAAAGCAATGTGGGGAGATTTCTAATTCTTTTTTGAAATACCTGGCACTCAGCAACATAAGGTGAAAGAAATTGAATTCTGTGGAATATCATTTGGCTTTGATACAACGTACCCTACATTGTACACTAACTCTAAATTGAAAAATCAGTGTTTTATCCAAGACCCCTTCTCCAAAAAAGATAAACTGTAGAGAAGATATCCTCTTTCTATGTTTTCTCACAAGTTTAGTCACTGATCCCTGAATACTTGTCCCCCCCCCCATCTCAGGATATAAATGGCTTTGTTATCAACCCTCAGAGTTTCTGACCTTGCCATTTTTCTGAAATAATAGCATAAGGTAGTGGAATTTTCTTTCAAATGAAATGTTTACTCTATAAACCTGTAACTGCTATATTGCATTATATTTTTATGTTTATTGTTATGAAATGATGTTATTTGTAAGTATAATTCTGTAATAAAAAGAAAACAAAGATTGATGCTGAAAGAGAATGAAATTTCAGAACATGCTATAAAATTAATCTAATACTGGAAAATCATAAAAAAGTGCAATTACTCTATTTACAGGTGAAAAGGAAAAACAATTGCATACATAAAAATAAAAGCTTTATTGTTATAGTAAGAAGCTTATGAATATCAAAATGATAGTGAAATCCTCTTACAAACAAAAGGGTTAATCTTAATTGTGCATCAGTTTTGACTATAACATGGACTTTATTTTAATGCTATAAAACCTCTTTCTTTACTCAAAAGTACCTTTGCATAATGAATGTTACAGCCATTGCAGAAGTTGCCTGAGTCATTTCACACAAATCACACTGCAGTCAACCTCAACTCCTTTTGTTTCACAAAGCTGATGCTTTGTCAGAGTATCCTCCTCTTTGACGCCATTCTGAAAGTACCAATTGGTACCACAGTCCCAAACACTGATGAACAAAGCAGATTTTAAAATTTACCTAGTAAATATACTTACAGCTTCAGAACTATCAAAGGAGGATGGAAAAGAAATACTTTGGTATAGGGACGCTTGGAACCACAGAATATTACATGTTAGGGATGGAAGGGAGAAGGAGCAATTGTGACTACTGATTTATCGTAGGATACCTCCTAACACATCTGGGAAGCTCATGGGCTAAAGATTATCCTTTGAACAGTTTAAAAGAATTTTAAAAATACAGTCCATGAGAAACATTAATGTTTACTGTTCCAGCAATACTTTCAGTTTTGGGCATTTCCTTGTCAGAGGAGGTACTTCAGGAAAGGTTCAAGGAAACATTTGTTGCAGTTTACTAGACAATCAATAAAAACCACCTGTGATTTTACACCATTATCCTCAAAGGATAAAGAAAATGCCTCCATGTGACACAATATTAATAATCAAGGAAGCAGACAAATTGGGAAAGATCTGAAAGCATAGTGGCATGCATGTACAAAGGTATCTTCTGAGTCACATCCGTTCTCATGGTAGTATACTTCTATGGCATAAAATAAAGATAAAAAGATAAGGATAAAAACCAGACTGCACGTGGCTCCACAAATTTACTCCCCATGCCTATGTATAGTACAAGGAAAAATAGTTCTCTGCCAAACTCGTTGAGGTTGGGTACCAACATCCGAAATACCCACCAACCACTCATGAAGTTTACAACAACAAAGCAGCTGTTGTTATAGCCAAGGAATTTAGTTGTAAGGGAAGATCACAGGTCATCCACCAAAGTCAGACACTACATCCTCCTCTTGGAATTTAACGTGTAAAAAGATAAGAAGGAACCATATTAAGTCAAAGAAAAATGGAAAAAAGCCCATGGAAAGAGCTGCTTCCTGAACTATAGTAATTAAAAGCCTTGACATATCTATGAAAGAAAGGAATGGATATTCTTTATTATACTGTAAGCAAGGCAAATGGCAGATTGATATCCCTTGGCACAGGAATACGCTACTAAATATTTGAAGACAAGCTGTGACTTCAAATATCACATCCAACTGCAACTTCAATTTTTTTTTTTTTTTTTTGCAGAAAAAGCAACTCATGCTGAGGAAGATACGGCTTATTTGAAACTTATTTACTGTCATAACAGATGGTGAAGACTAGAGAGAATATAAATGAAAAATATGGGGGCCCAATAAATGTCAAGGCTCCCAACTTGGTTTGTAAAATTAAAAGAAAAAAAAAAAGAAAGAAGCTATATCTATGCAAGATACAAAAACTTAACAGAATAGATTAGCTTTTTAACATCTTGGAAATAACCATTTTTCTGCCCACACAAAGATAGATTAAAAATTGCACTGATGTTACAGTCATGGCCATCCTGAAAAAGTTACACAGCGTTAGCTATACAGACTCACCATTATTCAGAGCTTCTTTCCAGTATTTATTCCCAAAGCTCTGGTGGACCATTAACATCTATGGCCATCAAAATAGATTCCTATGAACCCATGTGGTGGGGTAGAAGGTTTGTTGGCTGTGTTTGCAACCCTAGGAACCTCAGCTTGAGGAAACAGGTCAGAGCTAGAACCAGAGCTACAGATCCAGGGCCTTCTCTTGACTGGGAATTTTCAAGTCTGGGGTTCTCATTTCTAAACGAAACAAAATTTTAGAATAGCAAAATCTTGCACAAAACAGAATTATTCTTTATTCCCAGTCCTCTAAAGCTCACCTCAACCTCTCAACTTTAGAGAGAATTGAGGACTCTTAGGACTCTCTAAAAGGCACCTGGCATCCTGTAAAACTACTTCAGATCCTCTTCACAAAAAAACATGCTTGCATGATGCATCCTTCCTTATTTTGTAAGGTATGCAGGTGAAACAGGAAGCACTGAAGAATGAACCATATCCATTCACTTATGAAGGGAAACTTCATTTGCATTGTTACTAGAACCATTGTTATCTTGGCAATGCTTTTGATACAAAAAGCAAACAAAATTAAGGCAGAACTAAAACAAAGTGAAAATTATATTCACAAAAATATGAAATGAGTTGTCAATGTAAACTTACGTAACGAGGCTGAGCAAGCATACCTCATTGGAAAGTAGAGCCTTCACGGTTATACTATGTAATGTATGAACACTGTAGTTCACATAAGAGTACAAAGCCAGCAGCAAAATGAACAGGCATTATTCTATATTTAGCCTCTCTGTTGCTGTTTTATATCACCTAGAAGACTGGAAAATACACTGCTTTAATTCAATAGCTCATTCACTAAAATACTTCACAGCTAATTTTACTTTAAATCTAGTAATGAATTTCAGAACATGGTAAGAAATAGAATATTAAATACCTTGTAATGGCACAAGAAAAACCCCAAAAACATTAGTATATTTTTTATATAGTTTTTCTTAATGAAAAACAAGGAAACATACACAAAGTGTTTGAGTTTTTTATGCTGCTACCTTTTATGTTTTCTGTGCATTGTATTTGAATGCTGTCCTCTTGATTATATTCTCTGAAATACTTGTTTGAAGTAAGATACTTTATTTTAATAAGTGGAACAAAGCTTTGAATAGCTTGGTTCAAAAAACAGTTTTAAATGAAAGGAGCTGTTGCTAAGCACAGGGATCTTTGCCAAATACTTTTTAAATGGTTTATTGTGCCCTAGCAATCCTGAGATTAAAAACATCTCTTGAATTACAATGACACATCAAAAAATAAAATTAATGTGGGGGTTTTCATTACAAGAATTGAGCCTCTGTGTGTTATTCTTTCCATTAGATAAGAAAGAAACATACTGTGGTACATTGTTTTTGCTGTCAGAGTGAGCTTTTAGGCAAATATACAATATCACACTATATCCCTCATGGATTCAATCACGTACTGTACAAGTTCTTCTATTAATTTAACTTAATGCTGTGGATTTGAGGGATAGACTGAATGTTTTCACATATTTTTCTGTACTGAGGATGAGTTATTTTTAGACTCCATAAGTCTTCATCAAAATCAGAAGATTGCATTCCCTCATACAACTACAATATGAATAATAGTATTGCCTTACTCTGTAATAAACATTTAATTTTCCACAGTTCTTGAAACAGTTACAAAACAATTGTTTTGCCAAGCTCTTATGTTGCAACACTGTGGAGCATATACATCTCATTGTCAATGAGAAAGCTGAATGCAGAGAGCTAGACATTTTAGAGAAAACCAAAATCAATAGCATTTCCTAGCTAATAAAGATGTCTAAACCAGTAGTCTTAACAGCGTTAGCCTCATAGTACACAAATTATGATTTAGAATAGGGAAAAGGAAGTAGCAAAGACAGAGAAAACAACTGCTAATTGATTATGAACCAGACTTGATTTACACATCCTGAAATCCTCTTTTAGTTTGTATCTGGGGGGCTGCGAATAGATGATAAACCAAAGACACAGCTCCAGATCTCTCAAGCTGGCTATGAAAGCAGGGGCATGCAGATTAGTGAGATTTTTCTTGAAAGCACTATTTCATGAGATACCAGGGAAAGACAGCACATGTACCTTGCTAGATAACACATGTACCTTGGTACTGTATGGCTTTAGCTCACAGTTTCTATCTGTCAAAATACACTTTCCTGCTTTATTTCACAAGGAGAAATAAAATAATTCATCTACAAGTTACAGATTCTAGCATATTAAAACAAAACACATTGTATATATTAAAACTGAGCAAAATCCAAACTAGGTAAATTGGCAGATACAAACACACTAATGACTGGAACAAGTGGGTCAAATCACATTTGTTTTGTTACTCACATACATAACACCTCAAGTTACTCAAATAACAAATGCAAACATATCTAACTCAAAAGAATCACAGTGAAATCCTGCCACTTGCATGTCTCACATACTTTAATGGATAAGCATTATAAAGATATCTGTTCAGGAATTTATTAACCCAAGAACATTTCTCTTTCAAAGAATTTCTGTATCTTACTTGTCCCTCAGTGTGCCACTCTTTTTTTAACAGAATTTGAACATACCGGTAGACATTTATTTTTTCCTTTTTTCCTTCCCCCAACTTACAAAGGAAATATATGAGAAAAAATAAGAGCAATATGTCAAAAGGAAAACCAAGGTCACCTTCTCAAACATGCCATGGATTCTTTGTCTCTCCAAGGTGGCACAAATGGTTGGAAGTTCAGTGGGGACCTAAAATGGCCAGAAAGATGTTCCCTTCTTGTGAGGGTACTGTCTGTTGGTGTAACATTGACATTATTGGAGGTCCCATGTTTAGGGGGAGGGAGAAAGATGCTGGGAACAGACAAGAGGCATCACAGATGAGGTCCAGCACATCTATCTTCCACTGTTGTAATTTACGGTAATCTTCAGCTACTAAGCATTTTCAAGAAAGGGTGAAGAACATGACTGGATTAAGAAGTCCAGAAACAGAATCAGCTGAGCCAAGCTGATGGGCAAACGCTGGCCATGACAGCAGTGGGAAAGATGACTGGAGAAAAGAGAAGGCCTGGAGTATAAAAATCACAACAGCGTACACAGCATATCCTCAAAGCCAGCAGAGAAAAGGTGACAACAGTGAAAGCAACAGAACAGATAAATGTGAATTCCATGTAACTGAACCAAAATATTTGCATCAGCAGATCATGACTTAAACAACAGACATCATTCAGGGATGATACCTTTTCTTCACAGAAGCTTCATTGTGTATTGTAAACTATTCAGAATAATCTTCTACAACAAAGGTTTGCCTATAGTCTAGTACAACAGGTTGTCCTTTCAAAAAAATTAGGAATTTTATATTAATATTGCCTCATCTAGCACTGCACAAACTAGACAATGACTGACATGGATACGCATCTCTCTGGGCCTGAAACCTGCAGAAGGGTGGTTCACCCTCCCAAAGGCCTACTCACAGGAGTGAACTTAAAGTGCATGTCTTTTCAAAAGCAGGTACGAAAGATGCTGTATGTTGGTCAAGCTGAGAAATACCTGTACAAAATTCCATTTTTAAGACATTATATATTTCAACTGGAGACATTCTATAGCTTAACTTTTCTTCTTCAGAAGATTCCTGCTGAATGCACCCATACACATAATCAGAGTAATCAGGATTCTCATTGCCTTCAGTCATACAGGACTTGGACCCCATTCTTCATTTCATCAAGACCACTCATCTCAGGGGGAGTCCAAAGGCAATGAATGCCACTAGGAAAAATATTCCTAAACCAGCCCCATTTGATTCCCTGCTCTGATAGGAAATAAGAAATAAAACACTTTAAAAATGAATCAGATCCCTTCAACCTGTGCTGAAAGAAGGCCATCACAGTTTATAGCGCTGAAAAGGTGAAGAAGAAATATATAAAAAAGATGAAAACAATTACAAAGCTTTACATGCCTCTTCAGGAAATATATACTTTTCTGTTTTTCTTTGATAATACTACATAACTCCAGATTTCTACACCACAAGGAGAATACGCAGTCTCACATAAAACATCCATCCACTAGGAAAGGCATTTATTGGTCTCCAAAGCCAGATATCACCAAAAACAAAATGTACCATTATTTGGACAAAGATGAAATGAATCGTCATGACATTCTAACCTGCAAGGAGATGCACTTTTCATTACCAGTCAATATCCAATAACACTCATTAAGAGAAGTAAATTGCGGAGGCTTTGAATGTTGGCACTGGAACTCACAGACTATGGCAACTTCATTTATTCCAATTTAGTTCTGTGGATGCTTGTTTATTCAGTATGAGAGACATGCCACAAAGTAAGTCTGAGCTAGTAATTTTCTCATTTCCTAAAAACCTTAACTACGTTAATAATTAAGGCATTTTTTTCTTCATACTGATTTAAAAAGGAATTAACACAACTGAATAACCAGTAATTCTCATAATCAAATTTCCAGTATTCTCTAAAGCATGAGATTAATTTTCATGTTTGAGTTTTCTCATGACAAGGATCAGTCTGCAATCTTTCCAGGCATCAATATATATCTCAAGATTATAAATAAAAAAATGCCTGTGTTGAAATAAGTATTTTGAACACATTATGCAAATATTAAATATATTAGGAAAAAAAAAATCAAAGGCAGAGTAAATGAGTGAAAGTGACTCCGTGCTAATAATAGCTTAATAAGAGCAAATTGTCCATCCTTCCTTAGTTACCCAAGATAAATACTTCTTTCTAAACCAAAAGTAAAGCTTTTGGGGAAAAACTTACAAAAATGGAAAAACATGGAGTAATTGCAGAGATTACTTAATTGTCAGGAAGAGATTTCTGTATAAATTGTCCTTCTTTCAGACTGTTAGTTTTATTTTATCTCCTCAAGTAGTATGATAGTTTCTTATTAGGATATTTGGCTTAGAGCTTATTTTTTAAATTAAATTCCAGTTATAATAAACTCTTGCATAGATTAAAGCAAAATATTGTAGTAGTAGCATGTAGATGATGTTATTTCAGTGAAGAAATGTCGTAAGTTTAAAGTTTAATGTTTCTCTAATGATGGCTCTGTTAGTTAATTGAAACAAGGACTGTAGAGACATTTTTCCTCTTGGCAATTGCCATTTTTACTAACATTCAAGTAAAAAGTAAACACACTTTGGGTACTGGAACCTCCTTAAGCCCTTTTGTAAACTGAATACTGAAATTTCAAAATTAATAATAAATTGAATTAGTTTTCAGAGTGTTTTTTATTTTTTACTTAATAAAACATTTTAACCGAGTAAATGAAGCCCAGATGGAAAACAGGGGTACAGGCAGGCGCAGGTGGGCACCAAGAAACCCCGCTGCGCACATGTACTGGGCATGTTANGTAACGGCGGCATCCTGCGGCCCCTCCGCTGAGGTGGACGGGGCGGCGGCTTCAGCACAGGCGAGTATTGCGGTGAAGCGCAGCCGTGGCCAGGGAAGCACACCGCATGGCACAGCCGCCCGTGTGACCAGGTCAGGGATGCTTTGGACTATTTAAAGAGGGAATTGCTGTGCNACTTCATTTATTCCAATTTAGTTCTGTGGATGCTTGTTTATTCAGTATGAGAGACATGCCACAAAGTAAGTCTGAGCTAGTAATTTTCTCATTTCCTAAAAACCTTAACTACGTTAATAATTAAGGCATTTTTTTCTTCATACTGATTTAAAAAGGAATTAACACAACTGAATAACCAGTAATTCTCATAATCAAATTTCCAGTATTCTCTAAAGCATGAGATTAATTTTCATGTTTGAGTTTTCTCATGACAAGGATCAGTCTGCAATCTTTCCAGGCATCAATATATATCTCAAGATTATAAATAAAAAAATGCCTGTGTTGAAATAAGTATTTTGAACACATTATGCAAATATTAAATATATTAGGAAAAAAAAAATCAAAGGCAGAGTAAATGAGTGAAAGTGACTCCGTGCTAATAATAGCTTAATAAGAGCAAATTGTCCATCCTTCCTTAGTTACCCAAGATAAATACTTCTTTCTAAACCAAAAGTAAAGCTTTTGGGGAAAAACTTACAAAAATGGAAAAACATGGAGTAATTGCAGAGATTACTTAATTGTCAGGAAGAGATTTCTGTATAAATTGTCCTTCTTTCAGACTGTTAGTTTTATTTTATCTCCTCAAGTAGTATGATAGTTTCTTATTAGGATATTTGGCTTAGAGCTTATTTTTTAAATTAAATTCCAGTTATAATAAACTCTTGCATAGATTAAAGCAAAATATTGTAGTAGTAGCATGTAGATGATGTTATTTCAGTGAAGAAATGTCGTAAGTTTAAAGTTTAATGTTTCTCTAATGATGGCTCTGTTAGTTAATTGAAACAAGGACTGTAGAGACATTTTTCCTCTTGGCAATTGCCATTTTTACTAACATTCAAGTAAAAAGTAAACACACTTTGGGTACTGGAACCTCCTTAAGCCCTTTTGTAAACTGAATACTGAAATTTCAAAATTAATAATAAATTGAATTAGTTTTCAGAGTGTTTTTTATTTTTTACTTAATAAAACATTTTAACCGAGTAAATGAAGCCCAGATGGAAAACAGGGGTACAGGCAGGCGCAGGTGGGCACCAAGAAACCCCGCTGCGCACATGTACTGGGCATGTTAGCCCAGAGGACCTGCGGGACTCCCCGGTTTAAACGTCCACCAGAGCGCGGCCGTGTTAAACCCCGTTAGGGCTGAAGTCAGCTTTCCTGCCCGGGGTCTCCGGCACAAGGCACCAGCCCTCCACAGCCGCCGTTCCCACGGGCTCCGGGCACCTGCTCACCGCTGAGACTTTGAAAGGGGAGAAGCAAGCGGGCGCCTGGGACGCTCCGGCCGGTTTCCGCCCCGGTAGGGCGGCGGCAGGAGCGGGGCAGGCGCCATTCCCCCGCCCCNNCCCTAACTGGTTTTTCCTTCACAATACACTTCACTTCTATTTTTGTTCTCGATATAATCTCTAGAAATAAGTCTTCTCCAGTTAGCCCGGCATAGTTAATCCATATTTCAGTATTTTACACCACATATGGCCCTTTGAGTCATCCCTTCCTTCCTGTCTCTCTTGTACAAAATCATGGGACCGTGAAGATGAGATCGTGTTACAAGACAACGGTTGACATGACTACTAAGGATCTTCCTTCTATTATTTTGAAAATATAACATGCAACTTGTTTAATCTTTTAAGTAAAGTCTGTAGTATCAGGCTAGCTCCAGACCATCAAAATATGCTGCTCAGTAAATACACAGGGAACAAATTGATTGTATTTCCTTTGCATATGATAACTACAATTCTGTAACATTTCCTTAGACAGTTATTAACCAATATCTACAAACAATGCATATATACCTCTAAGTATACAAGTCTGTTATGTGTAGCTATCTATAATTTGTATATGGTATATACTATAAATTGTTCAACAGTATAATAACTGAAAGCTATTAGTCCCTAATTTAAAGTGAAAATGCAATATTCGTTATGCAAGTGACCTGTAAAGCAAATTTCCATTCTGCAAACATTTGGCACGTAGTCTTTGGGAGTAAGATTACAAGATCCAGTTGAAGTGTCTTCATGCTTCTGAAGTGAACAATTCAGGCTGCTTTGCTTTTTTTTCCTACAAGCATTAATGGATCCATAACTTTCCCCTGCCTGACGCAAAGCCTTACAATGTAACGCACTGATTTTCTTTACCTTTATTGTACGGCATGGAAAAGAAATTCTGCACCTAGGGAGTTACCACAGTCAAATAGACTTGGGCAGGGAAACAATTTTACCATTGTTTGGACAATTACAAGAAAATACGCACTTCTCACCAACTTAACAAATCCAGAATATCCAGTTGCTTGAATGGTTAGTTCAGCAGAACAGAGCTCAGGCTATTGTCTTAGTTCTGGCCGGTGACTCCAAGCAACATTACAATACCACGAGCCACAAGGCCTCAATCTGTTTATAGATTCCTTAGCCATTTTCCCAGGCTCTGTCTATGGAAATCAGTTTGAAAGTTTAAGATACTGTATTTTAGGAAAATATTTCAATCTGGTTTTTACATATGCTTTTAAACCCATGGAATTTTAAATTACTTTCTCACTGAACAAATGAAATTAAAGCAAAAGAAATCATGCGCACTAAAAATGACTACAATTATTTTAAATATTTCCCTTAAGCCACACAGTGATACAACATCCTTCTGTCAGGGTTTTGGGCAGCCTTATTTCCTTGCTTTTCTTTAGTTTCTTTCCACACGATTTACATACTCTTAACTAACATGATAGCTGCTTATCTGTCTGTACATCTCGTATAAATACTTCTGGTTGCATGACCTCTTGTTTTTCATGGCCTGCCACTCCCCTGAACACAGAAACCAAAGTGCTTGCTATTCCTTGACTGCATGGTCTTTTCTTTTTTCCAGACCATTGGTTTACAAAATGAACAAAATTGGTCCTAATACTGATCTCCTGTAGCACTCCACTAATCACTTTCCTCTTTCCCAAGCCACCACCCTCTCACAAATACCTCTGTCTTTGATGTCTCAGAAGATAATTTATCTATTCTAATACCTCAGCTACTATAAAGTATCAAAATTACAGACCTTGCAGGTTATTCTTTTGTGTTTTGCTCTATCAACAGATTTCCTAAATGGTAGGAAAATTATGTCTGTGGACTCAATTTACCTTGTTACTGCATAGCAATGATTTGTTAAACATAATCAACTTTTTGTGGTTGCCTTTAAGTGTAATATTGCAGGTGCCTCCACTGGGGCCTGGTGTAAAAATAAATGGAGGAGGAAAAAAATTAAACACAAAGATCAGTCTGTGCACTCATTTACCATCAGAGCTCAGGTAGAATCAGGCCGTAACATTTCTCCTATATGGAAAATTTATTAAAAAAAACCCCAACAAACAATCAACAACATCTCCTACATCTAGACAGAAACGTGCAGGCATACAAATCCATGCATACTACATTTGTTGAGGAATCCATATCCTGACTCAAATTACAGTAATAATACATATCTTCATTACTCTGGAAACTATTTTGCTCTACTCACAATACAGTTATGGTTTACCTTTAACTTCTACTCCTCTTCTCCTTATTCCACTAGTAACTTAAGCAGTTTTTCAGCCCTACATACCCAGATACGTTCCCCACAAACTGTTACTCCCTTGGGCTTACCCAATGATTTCCACACTGTGTTTCCCCAACACATGTCAGAAATGGGCCCATTTACAGACTGGTCTTGGGGAAGGGAGCTGAATGGGGTTTTCCCCATCATTCACACAGGCTGGTAGAGCAGCATATGTGGATTCTTGCCTCCATTTACTATTCCTGCTCATTCTGCAGGGCCCTCACTCATTCCTTAAATCATTACCCACATCTGCCTTAGAAGACTTTATGACATAGACTGCTAAGTCTATTGTAAACCAACCCATTTAGTGAAAAGAGATGTGCTGTTTCTGATGAGTATAAAGCACATGATCCAAGAGAGATCACATACACAAGGTCTAATTTTCAGAAGCTTGTGCCCACCATACTCATACGTCTTTCCCCACACAAAGTACTTAAAATATTCCAACAAAAGACAGGACCTATGTTTTCCACTTGAACTCACAGCAATGTGTATTTGTCCATCGTTCTCCCAGTCTTGCATTCAGCTATTGTGAAGCCCTCAGGGTGCTTTCCCTTGTATTTTAACTACACATGGGTTTGGAAAAGGAGGAAATTAAAGTACTCCCTCTGCTCCCACACCTTAGTTTCCCACCTGTGGTGGCAGTGTCTCAAGGAGAGCAGAAAGCATTGTCTGTGCTCTCTGTGGTCACCTGGGCTTCACTGCAGCAGAAGACAGGGCGAGAGACAGAGCACATTCGGAAGGGATTCCCCAGCCAACGCTATGCATTATAGGAGCAAATCAATGATCAAAACACACATGCTTTCTGCTCCACCTACCTTGCATTTTAGTAATATTATTTCCCATGTCTGTGGCCTGGCATAGTTCTTTAGGCATTAACCAGGCAAGATTACATATACTCAGTGCAGACATTATGCATAAGCATTCAATAGTACATAATTGGTAAATTTTACATCTTGGGATATCTTAAGAAAGTACAGTTTCTTCTATACCTCACTTTTTCACACTTAAGTTGTAAAGCAATAGTGAGCAGTGGCTCACCACCTCATGGAGGTGTGAATCATGGGTAGAAGTAAAGACTTCAAACAATAAATGAAGAATATTGATGGAAAGGTGTACTCTGAGCTGCTGACATCCTTTAGCTATAAAGCAAAAATAAAAGCAAAATAAAGTTTGAAGAAAAATAAAAGTTCTGTTTTACATTTACTCTGTGCTCACAAAATTCCTTCTTTCTTTCCTTGACTAGTCAGAGACATAAAAATTCTATTACAACAAAAGAATTTGTTCCAGACCCCATCAAATGTCAGAGGCGTTCTGATAGCTAAGTGCCAACACAAGATAAAGATTAATAATAGTGGCAGCAACCTCCTTTCCCAAGACTTCTATAAAGAAAAGGGACAGAGAATACCAATGTAGGCACATACACACTTGGCTGCTACCTTTTCATTTGTGTTGATTCCAGTCTAAGCCTTATCATGAATCCCTTGAATTATTGTCAAAATTCCTGTGGATTATAATGACACGATATCACCACTTCAACCTTTTTCCCTCAGGAAAAAAAAAGATAAAAAAAAAAAAAAAAGGCTATGTTACAATGCAGAAATATTGTTTTGTATTCCAAACCAGTGACACACATTCCTGCAAACACAGTGACTATATGGACATTCTTCTCATGCATAAAAAGATTCTTAACAGGCTGTCTTTACTCACAGGGCCCTTCAACAGGTATTCCTGCTTATGTCTGGAGTGATATGTATTGTAAACGTGTATACCATCTTATTTTATATTAAAACAGAAACAGATTGTTTCATATAGTTGAAATAACTGATAACAGAAGGCATAGCCATGCTAATTTATGTTGATCAGGATCTGTGCACATTTTCAAATCTTCGAAGAAAGGCAACTCTAACTTAAGCTGTTATGTCTAAAACCATCACATAAACCTCAATTGGAGAGAGCTGAAAAAATAGTTGCGCAACAAAAAAGATACCATTAAAAAATAGTTACATACTTGTCAACTTCAAAATTGAAGCAAGGTTACACCAATTTCTACACTGAGATTGAGAAGCACCCCTGCATTTAGAGCATGAACAAGAATTAATGGATTAAGATGCAATGAAAGAAGTGATTTCAAGTAAGCCAGAAACTCTTAAGCTAACTATAAATTTAAGAGAGAAAAGTGCAAATATCCTATTTTAATAACATATTTGATGACAGAAATCTTACTTCTTCTAAGACATTCACAAGGACTCCCCTCACCCCCATTTCTACCCTCAGAATTTACTAATAAAATAATGAGTGCTGTCCCTGGGTGGTAATGGAGTCGTACTACCAAGGTGTATATATGAGCATTTCCTGCACTGTGATAGTATTACCAGTGGTAATTTCAAGCTCCATGAGAAAGAAGACAACAAATCAATGTTTATCAAATGGGAAAAAAAAAAAAAGGGAAAAAAAAAAAAAGCAGAGTTAGTGGGCAGCCTTCTGAACTGTATTACAGAGGGAGAGAATTACAAATGGTTATTTGGCAACACGAAAGAATAGGAAAATGCCCTTGTGAAGAGCAGTGGCTGTTGCAGTATCAATGGCAGCGTCTGCTCTATTTCTGACCTCCTCTGACTGTGCCAGGAGGGAATCACCAGGGGTTAATCCTGGCAAAGCAGCAAAAGAGCCAACTTGAACAGGCACTGAAACTTAGTCCTCCACGAGGCTGGAACAATTAGCACAACTGATAACGGCCAAAACTGGTTCTTATCGCTTCAAGAGTAAATTACCACATGGATCGGAAGTGAATAGGCAATTCAGCAGCGGATGCTTTTTGCTGTGGACATAGACACACCGAGCTAGGCTTGGTAGACAGTGTTTCATTCTTTACTGCAAAATCACATTTTTTAGATAGCTAAATACAGTAAAGTATGCAGGCAGATATCTATACAAAACAACTACAGAAGCTTGGACTTTTGCTAGGATGGAGATTTTTCTCATCACCATCCACCACCTGCTTCACCACCACAACATACTGCCAGAGTACACAGTTTTATTTTCAGATTTCAAATATACTTTTAAAACTACCAGAGATGGCATCTATTTCCTAAGTGCGGGGCTAAAGAACCCCTATTCATGCATGACTAATGACTAAAAATGACTGAGGAATCTTCCTCACTAAGAAGATGATAGTTGTTAGATGTCAGATTTCCAAGCCAAGAAAACCAACCATCTTAATTTTAGTAAATATATTAAAATAAAACCAAGAAGTCCTTAAGTGCTTTTCCATTTTCAAAAATATAAAAAAACCATAAAATCTTACCAACTGCTTAAAACCCCCTTTGAAACAACTGCCTTCATTTATGAAGAAAACAGAATTTTCTTTCCCTTGCTGTGTTTGATGAAGGCCTTGGCCTAGCTCTGTCCTACCACAGCAAACACACAGAGGTATTCAATTGAGGTTTCAGTCCTTAGTAATGAATGTGGAGATGCAGAACCTGGTACTACTGAAGCATAAGCATCATAGGTTTTTTTAAAAAAAAATGTATTAACAGTGCTTTGGCTTGCAGGGGTGGGTGCAGCCCTGGTCAGATGGGGATGGAGTCGTGCTGGGGGAACACTTTGTGACGACTAGCTGTGCTGACAGCGAGAGAGGCAGCTTTGCTCTCTCGTTGGTACCTCCCTGCTCTTTATGTCCTCTACCATGAAATCCAGGGCTGATTTCTATAAAGTAACTCAAGGCAGAAAAAGAAAAGTGGCTATTTTCTATGCTGCACATCACTTGAGAAATCCCCGACAGACTCAGTATTTACAGGAGACTGAATTGTTAACTTTTAGAATTACAAATAGAGCATCATTCCATATGGCGCTACTTTTCAAATAACTTTCCTGTAAATTTATTAGCAATGCCCCTAACCACGTCCATGACATGCACTTGGGGTCCTCATAGAACTGAAAAAGTTAATAAGCGCCCAGCATGAACTGTAACTCAATTCTCCTTCTTCTGTGTCCTCCTCCCCCCCCCC